>BPLQ01009105.1:0-62043 GCA_021605075.1 Caerostris darwini
CACTAGTTTCATTCCGAAATGCAGAGTTAGTTTAAAAAATGTCATACAAAGCACCCCCACGCTTTTAGAACAGTGACATTCATTTTCTCGTCAGTCATTTTATTCTTATGTTAACAATTATTTTTTACTTTTTAGATTGATTAACTCTAAAAGCGTATTTTTTTAGTTTTTTTAAACTATTAATTTATTTTTTTTACTTTTAGTCTGATTAACTCTAAAAGCATATTTTTTTTAGTTTTTTTAAACTATAATTTATTTTTTCATGTTTTTACTTTGTTTGTTTTCCACTTGGCCGGTTATCCGCTAAGTTTACATACTTTTTACCCACTGAAATTTTCGGCCAATAGGAAGAGCGCAATTCGATCGCGGATATTACTGAATTTCTACCCGGGGTGAAAGCAGGATCGAAAGCTAAAGGAGATCGAAAAATGCCCTAAAAAGGTTTTAAAATGCGAATTTTCACGATAAAAAGTAAAATTAAAGATTAAACAGAATAATTAGAATCGAATTTCTTATTTCGCAGGGAAAAAAAATTGTAATTTTTTGAGTAAATATCTTACAATAGTGAAGGAAAACATCTTTACGGCCAAACAAATCATAGTGAAAGACGTTGCTAAAAAATGATTCTACAATTGACTTGATTAAATAGACTTGAATCGAACTCCTCATTTCGTAAAATAGTAATTCTTAGAGGAACTTATTATCCCACAATTGCGAGAAAAACAAATATCCATACAACTAAGCAAATAACAACGCTACTAAAATGGTAAATGAATGGTATCTACAATTTCTGAACAACTTTATTAAATTGAACTTATGATCTTTCCTTGCAAAGTAACTACAATTATATCCTTTCAACATGCTAACCAATTAATAATAGAATTTAGGTATAGTCTTTTACTTAAAATAAAATTAATCGTAATATGAATTAACTTATTTATAATTTAACTAATTTTAATCAACAATAATTGTATTAATGAGCAGAAGTACTTACATGCACTTTGTCTGTTGAACCGTCTGTGTAAAGTATCCTTCTTGTGGAATCTGCACTACGTACTTCCACACTCCTTGATAGTTTCTGGCAAATGTCGGTGTCACATACTCTTCGGAAGATGGGCAGGGCGTTGGGGGTAGGTCCAAGTAGTTTTCTTGGGGTCTACGCACCTGGGATTCTGCAGCAACGAGATCTTCACCAACGGGTCTTCTTCTTCTCGTTGGAAACCCTCCAGTCAGGGCTTTCAGGGGAGACGCCTCGCTGGTCATGAGTTTCAAAACCAGGGACAAAGCATTGCCACTGCCTGGAGATGCACCGGTGAGAACTGACATTACATGAGCCAAAGTGGATGGTTCTTCTTCGCTGCAAGTTATAGACATATAATATTAACTATAAGTATTTCATTTTGCAATGTAGTTCTTTATTTCGTTAGGGCACTTAGTGGTCTTATGGCTAGTGTGTTGGGCTTTTGAATTGAAAGCTCAGTTCAAAACCAAACGAACCAAACTGAAGATACCAAAATAATTGTCTGGGATACTATGTTAAATTTATGTATAGATATAATATCAACTGTACGTCTTTCATTACAATATAGTTCTTTATTTCGTTAGGGCACTTAATGGTCTATTGGCCTGTGTATTGGTTTTCTAAATTGAGAAGACTTAGTTCGAAACCAAACTGAAGATTCCAATTTAAGTGTCTGGAATAGTATGTTAAATTCGTTATTGCACATCGGTGGACCCGTGCTCCACATCTGTGGACTTATGTACACCGCAAAAGAGAAGACATTACTTTCTGAGTTTTAGTTTGTCGCTCTATGGTCATTTTGTGCACACTTTAGGCTAATTAGACCGGGACCAACAATTTAACGTGGATTCCGAACCACTAACAAAGCATCCATGCCAGGATTCTAACCTGAAGACTGGGGTAGCAAAGGCCAGAGTGCTAGCTAATTGGCCACCAGGCCACTTACCTTCAGAAGAGAAAATATTAACTTCCGCGGGGAACTTTTAGGGTAACTGTTTTGGATTTAGTATGGGAGAAAACCCGGAAAATTACCCATCAGGTAACCTGACTATCGATGGAAGATGCTTCTTGGAAGAGTCGTCGAAACTCATCGTTCCTGAAAGTAGTGATTGTAACTAACGCCACCAATTGATTCTAACCTGAATCTTTCTGTGCTTTTACTGCACACGTAATGTCTGGACCACGAGTCGAGCATACGTTAAATTTATAAACATAAAAAATCTTTCTTGTGTTAACGCCGAAATAGCACAGAGTTTGGTTTGCGCTCTACGGTCATTTTGTGCACACTTTAGGCTAATTAGACCGGGACTTATTGTTGACGTGGATTCCGAACCACTCGCAAACATCCATGCCATCGCCAGGAATTTGAACCTGAAGCCTGTGATACCAAATGACAGCGTGCTAGCCAATTGGCCATCAGGCCGCTGAAATAGTAAATGAGAAAATAGATGGGGTGCTTGAACCTGCATATATGATCCTTAACCATTACAAATTGCTGTTGTGGCAACTTTGATCCATCAAAAGTGGTGCTCAATAATATGAATAAATTCATGGGCTTATATGTTAAAATTCTTTATCATGAAAGAAAAATATCTTTATTTCACTGTAGATTTAATATTTCAAAATGGCTTATAATTAAATTTTTATTTTCCTCCGTTAAATATTATTAGAAACACTTTAGATTATCTATACCTCTCTGAAATGGTACTGCCAACTTAGTAAGACTTGACGGCATTATGTTTCATAACCAATTCATTATTATCTGACAGATACATCGGAGCTCACTATGTTCAATATATGTCCAACAAATTAGAGCTTGTCACCGGATGCTCGAAGGTTTCATGACAGCCAATCCAGTTGAAATCGTTGAACATGTTGACTCCCTTAATATGCTGCTGTTGTAATTAATCAAACTGCAGATGGTCAAATAGCCTGACCTGATGATAAACGTGTGCAGCTAGTGTGCAAGTGGGTTCAGATTTGAAATTACTGTCGGCGTACATTTTGTATTTATTACTTTTAAAAAAGGGGAGATAGAACATTTTTTTATCATCAAATAAGCCAATGTCAAGGAATTGGGAAATAAATCCGATTAAGATTTTGTACCCGAAAATATCTTTTTATTTCAATTTTGCTGGAATTTTATTAGAAAAGTAAGGGCTATAAAAGTAAAAATTAGTTCTGCGTTCCTAAAGTAGCATATAAATGATAACATAGTATATAATAATATATCTTATATGATAAGTTATATATATATATATATAATTCTTCTATACATGTGTTTGTGATTGAACTCCTCCTAAACGGCTGGGCCGATTTTGATGAAATTTTTTTTTGTGCGAGTTTGACAAAACATGAAGAAATATTTTTATGCTATCCCCTTTGTTGTAAATCGCTACCAGATGGTACTGCATCAACTTCTATACCGTTCAACCAATCGCTATGAAAATTGGTAATAATATGCATTAGAGCATGGAAAATAGGTTCGTGCTATCCACTTTATTGTTACTTGCCACCAGATGGTGCTGCAGCATTTCATCTTAAATATCGTTCAAACGATATCCATGAAAATTTGTAAGCACATATATTGTAACATGGAGAATATATTCGCTATATGTAATTTTCTACAATGCATTTTTTTTTTTTTTTTTGGCAGGACAACGTATGCCGGGTTCTGCTAGTTTTTTATATATTCTTCTAGCATGTAATGTTTAACTTCGACTCATACATATATATTAATTTTCATCTTACATCTTAATGTGCTTTTTACTTATGTATATTTATCCAAACCAAGATTTTTTTCTGAAACTTAACTTACAATTCATTGGTTATATCCGCTACCTACTCAACCAATTCACAGTCTAGTAAAAGTAATATGAAAATGATAACATACAAATGTAGGTCTCCCAAATGCCCTCACAGATATAGGTCAAATAGCATGATTCCGTAGGTGTAAAATAAAATTTATGTATTCATAAAAACAAAAATAATTTTCCAAATAAAAGTTTTTCAAGAAATTGTATCTTAATTTTATTTTGTGGCATGCTTTTTTTTTTTTTTTTTTGTTTCTTTATGGAAACGAAATTTAACTTTACTAAATTTTACTATCCTAAAAATAAGTTTTAATTAAAAATGATTATTGGTTAAAAAATAATGCGATCAAAAAGATGCATTTGAAAAATAATATTTCAGATGAAATTAATTCAATTTCAACTTTTATTCAAACATACGGATTTTCTTCATACAGCTTAACCAACATTGGTAAAAAAAAAGTATTAACTGAACAACCATTACATGAATTAAAACCATTATGAAACAACCATTACATTGACAATTTTTCGAAACCTAATCCATGTTCAAATGGTTACATAAGCTAACTCTATGACATACGACGTCCAGTAGTAGTAGCTAGAGTGCGCGAATGATCAAATTTGAATGAAATGGTAAATTCATTCCATAGCAGAAGTTTTCCAGATTTGCTCTCATACGACACGCAAATGCGTTTAGGAAGGCAAGGTTGCGTTTAGGTTTTCCGGGAAGGCAATGTTGTCCTTTCATGGCATGCGTAAGTGGAACCAGATAGCCCACCGAGGTTTATAATAAAAAATACGATACGTAACCTACGAAAAAGAGCGAGGATTCTCAGTAACGTTTTGCACTACAGTCTCTACAACTAATAGAATCGGTAGAGTTTGGTGGTCGGAAGTTGTTAATGTTCAATCGGATTACCTATCTGGAATTTCTGTAGTTTTCTCTAATATGAAATGCAAATGCGAGACATTTATTCCTTAAAAATACTCGATAATATAGTATTTTACAAAGGCTAAGGGCCTATAACTAATAACTAAAGGCTAAGGGCCTATTAAGGGCTAAGGGCATTAATATATATATATATTAATGCCTTGCACATATATGAGAAAGTGCCTTTCCTCATTTAAACAAAAAATATTTTTTGAGTATTTGGTTAACCTTTATATGCAACCAAAAAATGTTACCAATCCTCTTGGAGCAGGAAAGCCCTCATACACCAAGTCCAAAAGACCCTGCCTCAAATGTGAATCGCAGATGTCATCCTGTTCAACAGACACCGGACTCAAAGTGACGCCAATACAATCAAGAAGATGAGCAGAAAGGGAGCAAGGATAAGGAGGAAAAGTCTTCATCCCTCTATGAATTTCATGCATCGAAAATGCCAACTTCTAAATATGGCCATGGCTGTTTGGAGAGTTGGTTGTTTGGTTGGCGTTTTATGGCACAAGGGCCAGATTTGGCCATGCTGCTTCAAGACCGTTTGGAGAGATCTGACTCTTTTACTGTGAAGATGCAGGCCTGGACACTTATCGGCGTACCAATGGTAAGCAGAAGAGATTCTACAAGAAGAATCCATTTTAATTTTGTAGAGGGCATAGATTTCTGAAGGGCATAAATCGATTTAATTAGCGACAAGGAGATCACAAACCAGAAAATATATAGATATAACTATGAAAACGTTTTGTAAATATTATAAATAGTTTCTATAACTTGCACCTTGTAAAATCTGATAGTTGTATCTATTTCTTTTAAAAGTAAACCAGGTTTTATTTTGTTTGAAAAATTCCGTATGCAAAAAAATTAAATGAGCCTGGATTAATATTAATTTGTTACAATATAAATATTATTTCGAAGTGCATATCAATTAATGAAACAGTTGGATTTACCTTAGAGACGAGTCCTTCATTGATCCTGGCCCTTTGTCTCCAAGTCCCATCTGGGCCAGGGTGCCCAGAAGACTAATGATGGCGTCCGTCATCGTCCTCCTCCACCACCCGTGTCCGACGGTTCTTGCGTGTGGTGATGCGAGGCGGGGCGTTCCGTGGTGTACTCTTGGGGAGCCGGGGTGGAAGGTCCCATGGAAGAGGCCAGGCTCTGAGCCACTGCGCTGATGAGTGCCAAAGGAATCTTGTTGTTGGACATGGCGTTTGTCAGAGTGCAGAATCTGTAAGATTGACTCAATCATTCGACTTAATCTATTGTCAGTCCAGAAATATATCAATATTGAGAAGAAAATTTTTATAATTCTGATTCGTTTGAGTAGAATTTCACATTTGTATGCCATACATCAGGTTGCAAAGGAAGTTCTGTCTGTTTTTCAGGTTGAACAAAAATTTAAAAACTTAGTCCAAAATGTATTTATTCAATCATCAACATAGTCATCATTCTTTTCAGTGACTATTTCGATGCTTAAAAAAAAAAAAAAAAAACGCATTTGATTTTGCCTTCAAAAAGATTTCTGCTTCATTTAAACAAGCAAATGGGAAAAGGAAATTAAAAAAAGAAAATATTTAAAAAAAAAAAGCTTAAATAGAGAAGTGATACTGAAAATACTATTTTTAATTTTTTTTTTTTTTTTGTTATTTAAAGCTATGAATATCTAAAATTGATAAATACCAATAATATATTTAATTGAGCATCTTTGCTGAATTTACAAGGATATACATATTTTGTTTGCTATTTACATGTACGCAATCATATATTTTCATACTTTATGACTGAATTACATAATTTACAAGATTATCCCATATATATAGATATTATATAACTGTATTATCCATGTAATATATATAAATTTATTAAAATAAAGCCATATAATATTCAAGTGTAGTAACTTCCAAAAATTTTAAAAAAATCAGAAAGTTGCGATTACATGGCCAAAAATAAAAAAAATTTCATAAAAATAACATGGAGATAAATTCAGTATGGATAATCTTCTAAAAAGTGTAGTCAAGGAAGTCCTAGACGTCAAGTAAATTGCTGATCTCACGGAAGTCGAGAATTCTGTTGTCTCAATCATATCAATGAAAGAGACGAATTTGCTGGCTCTGATGTATAAGCATATGACATGTAAATTGTCCGAAGAAGAGCTATTATTGCTAAATTGTACATACTAAATTCTAGATTCAATTGTTTGTTCAAAAGTAGGTGTTTAATTAACTCCTTAAACTTACAAGATAATAAGGTTATACTCCACAGAGCTCAATTAATTTGTTTGGTTTGTCGCTCTACGGTCATTTTGAGCACACGGCAGATAAACAGACCGGGACCTACAGTTTAAAGTGGATTCCGAACCACTCACAAACTCCATGCCAAGGGCCAGGAGCTCAATTAACTGAGAATTACTTCCATGGAGAGGCTACTGATCGTATAGGTTTTAAAGGCTCATACCCACCGAGGCGAGAGACGTGAAGATTCAAGAGGCAAGCGACCAAATTTTTTCGACCCCTTCACAGCGAAACGTCAGAAATAGCATTACGCCTAGTGAAAAACCGCTTCGAGTTGAAAGTTGGGCAACTCCAAGCGACGAACTGGAAACCGGTTTCAGGCGACCGCGGTGAGGCTAGTGAGTGGTCAAATTTTTTCGCTTGCATCTTGTCGCCTTGGTGAGCACGAGCCTTTAGTGTATAGTGTGTTTCTCCGGACATGAAGCAGATGGTGCATTTGGTATGTTCCAAGAAGATGTAATGCTACATTTAACCCATTTCCTGTAATTTTTCAGAGTCTTCAAACAGCCCTAGCACAATACTATTTGAACATGGAACATTAATGCCGTGCCTGCATACTTATTAAAGGAGATCACACTCCATATTGAAGCCGATGCACATTAGCTGATAAACATTAATAATATATGCTATGATTTGCTTCAATTTTTTAATATTTTCTAAATTTGGTTTGTTAAGCACTGTTTGGATTTTGTTTTTTTTCTTCGAAATTTCATTAAATTTCAATAAATAGAAATTTCACAATTTTTCTATTATTTCCTTAATTGTTAAAAACCAGTGTATTTCAAGCATTCAGAAATATTTAATAATTTCACGCATAATAAAAACTTATTAAATAAAGAAACAAAGACGATCAAACAACAAAGGATTTTGTTAAAAAAACATTATTCTAAATGAACTGAAAGTATTTTCATTTGACTTAAAAAATAATGCCTTTTCAGATTATCTTTAATCCATAAATTGAACACCAAACAACTATTGTGATTCCTCCATATAAAAATAAAACTATCTAAATGCATCAAAATAATTAAAAAAGTGCACGACAATCTAGAAAACTGAAATGCGTGCACCGCACTAACAGTCTTTGAGCTACAGCTATCTCACTAAACCGTTTCCCCGAATCGACCTAAGCTGAATCTTCTCAAGCACCGGGTTTAAAAAGTAATCTGCACTGTACTTACATTCCCGAGGCTCCCCCCTGGTCGCAATTCTGCCTGGCGGTGGTCTCATTATCCACAAGATCGAGAAGGTCGTTGGAAGTGCCATTCGTGCTCTCGTTGGCAGATCTCCTGGCTCGATAAGGCCCACTCGCCTGCCACTGATAATCCGCAGAATTGGAGCTGGTCTGGGCGTAAGTGGGTTTCTTGGCCGAAATCTTCGAAACTTTGGGTATCTTCGGGTCCTGTTTTAAGTACGGCAAGGCCTTGGACAGGAAGACCAGGGTCTTGTTCTTTATCAGCTCACTAAAGGAAAGGAAAGGAAACATTCAGTTAGGGTTATGGGAAAGGTTGATAGTTTTTATTCATTTTCTTTTCGGTCCCATTGTTCTAAAGCCTAAAAGTGTTAATTGCATTCTTTTGCCTAAATGTAGATTTTTATTTTAATGTGGGATGTAAGAGTTATTATTTCTAGTAATGTTTGAAGTTTTGGGTATTTTTGGATCTAGTTTTGTGGCAGGACTAGTCTTTAAAGTCCTTGCCCTTAACGAAATGTGACGTTCCTTACAGTGAAATAGTAAAGACTAGTACTTAGTTTTATAGCTAAGATTAAATAAGGTTTATGGTGATTTTCATTTATTTCGCTTAGAGAAATTCGTTTAGTTTTGCTTTACTGTATTCCTAAAAATTTCATTCTTTTTCATACTTGTAGGTTTGGTTTTTTGCAAACTGTAAGTGGGTTTTCAGAAAAGTATTTGCTGTTATAGTGCTGAAATTGTAAATTGTTGTAGTGTGCAGATTGGAACAACCAGATTATAACTGGTGTGTGTTTGGGGGGGGATCTAACGTACACAAAATTTCACTCTCAACACGCTCTGCAGTGAGCAAAAACCTGCAGCTTAAAACCAAAAGAATACAATATAACCATGCTTCCTTCTACACACTGGCAAGAGCGTCCCTTGTAACGTTCAGGAGAAATGATCTGTCGGCTTCGAGACTCTCACCGCGTAACCACGCCCTTCTGTTGAGGAAACTTTTAGTTTATAGTTTCTCATCCCGAGAGGAAATATATTTTATGGATGTGGTTGAGTTGATATACTTAGTCACAGATTAAAAAACTCGCAGCTTTATTTATACACTCACAAACACCACACGCATACAATTAGAGACATGCAATATTTAACACATTTAAAAACAGATAATTATCGATTCCACTTCTAAGCCGAAAATCCGATACTCAGCTACTCTTCGAGTGAGAGTCTATAGACCTACTATTACGCAGGGTTGCGTTAAATATATTTCCTGTTGGGATGAGAGACTGTAAACATTTCTCAACAATAGCGCATGGTTGCGCTGTACTTCCTTTCCGTTGCAGTCTCGAAGATTACTGACCATTTCTCCTGAACGTCATATGGGGCATCCTAGACAATGTGTAGGAGGCAGCACGGTTACATTGTATTCTTTTGGTTTAAACTGCAGGTTTTTGCTTGTTGCAAAGCGTTTGTTGAGAATAAAATTTTGGGTATTTAAGATCTTGTTTTATGTATGGAACGACCTAAAACAAGAAAATGGGGATTCTTTCTCAATCTGTTAAAGAAAAGAAAAATTTCGTTTGATTAACATTTAGTTTAAAACTAAATGAATTATATTATTAAGAAAATGACTTATTTGGTTTTATTTTATAGTCTTAAAGGTATTATTTTGCTTAACATTTTGGTTTTGTTAAAGGTAAGAAAGTCTTCAATGAACATTAAGATGAGCTATGTTTAAGAGTATAAGAACTAGAAGAAACTTTATTATACGCAATTAGATGTGTTCAAATTATAATTACATGAGGCTGGGAATTTTTGTTAAAAAAAATCTTTTAATATTTGTTATTTTTCTGTCAGTTGAAGAAAAAAAAAAAAATTAAAAATACTCTTTTGAAAATTTAATGTGAAATTTTTTAAACTGTATTATTTCAAATAAAAATGAAAACATACTGCAAATATTTATCATATTTAAAAAAAAATTTTTTTTAATGATATTTTACATTATGTTGATTGGATATAATGGGGTCCAAATAATGTACAAGTTTATCTATGTTTTTTCTTTTATCAATAGTAATTCAGCATATTTAGAATATCCAATGGCTGCTTCCTTTTTAAATAATAATAGTACAACCAGAACTAATTGTTGGGCATTGAAATTTGATGCTCATAATTACTGGATCATGCATATTTTTTTTTTTTTTTTTTTTTGTCGAGAAAAAGCAATAAAATCGTCGTTTTTTTTAAAAATCCCATTAAAATTCAACTGTTTATATACAGGGTGATTATAATTAACTTCCCAATTTGAAAATACTATAAAAAAAGAACCACTCGTCACAATGAGTTCAAATTTGAAATGAAGATACTTGAAGAAAGGGGAAACGGTATGGCATAAAAAAGTTCCACCGATTTTCCCCATCGAATTTGGTATGACCTTGCCGTGATGGAGGATCCACTAATGACAGCTTTCCGCTAATAGTGCCACAACTGTTGAATGACTTGGAAGTCATTTTTTTCAGTCGAAAAACCGAAACAATCAAGCACATCGAACACTACAGTTGGTTTAATGTGCAACTCATGACATATATGTTGTAATTTCGATGCAAAATATCACTAGCAACCGAATTCACTTTCTTTATGCCGCTTACAGCTCCATCTATTAATACACTTTGGAACTTTTTTTGATGTCGTACCGTTTTCCCCTTCAAGTATCTTCAGTTTAAATTTGAACTCACTGTGACAAGTGGTTCTTTTACAGCATTTTGAAAGTGGGACTTTTATTATAATCACCATGTATTTCTAATTCTTAATATAATTAATTCACCATGTATATTTGATTCTTTTGATAAAATTATGTCTAAATGTAGGACTAAAACAATGCTATGTATTAAAAGAAGAATTAAAATTATTACTGCATAGTTATGAGCTACATTACTACGATGACTTCTTTTAAATATCGTACTTACAAAGGATACGGTTGTCCTTCGAATTCCTGGTTCAAAGGATTCAGAGGTATATATCCCTTGTTGAGATCTCCGCACAGAGTGTATTTGGGCGAAGGGCGTTTGCTGCCTTCACTCGTAGGGCACGGGATGCTGGACATCATGTAGGGCGGTTTTCGAACCTGGGGCGGTTTCATGAAACGGGATGGGGCCTCTTCGAAAGCGTAGTACCCTTCTTTTTCGCCCCTCAGAACATCGCAGACAACTACAGAGATGCAACATAGCGATATAGTCAGGAGGTAAATGTGCACTACCTAGAAGGAAAAGTGAATGATTACACACATTTTAGTAAGACATAATTTGAAATATTGAACGCTGTTTTTTTTATAGGGCAGTTTAAAAGTCTTAAATCCCAGCTATTATTGCATAGAGTAATGTAACACTGAACACTACTTTTATTTTTTAATAATTATGTACCATTTATGTGTGCATGATAAGGGGAAAATAGGAATAGCAGCGTATTTGATATAGAGGATATATCACAAGGGTGTCTGCTAAACTACAGCTGCATACAAAGGGTAAATAATGTCTTTAAATAGGACTTTCAGATACAAGCGAGACTCTGCTTATATTACTTGGAAGATATTGTTTGAAAAAATATTCAGCAATATATGCATTGCGGTGCTTGCAAAAACTTTAAATTTCTTACTTGAAAGTTGCAAGCAACTGTAATTAATAGTTATACTTTTACTTCTTCATTAGCGCAACAGCCCCATAGAAGTGCCAAGGCCGTCTACCTACTGGCAGATTCGAAACAGGGGATGCTTTCTTTTTTCAGGGTAGGGTTGTCAGCACTATGCCCAACAGTCATATTAGACCGGGACTTGTGGTTTAAAGTGGAATCCGAACCACTACAAGCATCCATGGCACCGCCTGGAATTGAACCAGATTTCCTGTGGTACCGAGCGCCACAGCGCTAGTCACTCGACCATCAGGCCCTTTGATATTTTCTACTAACTAAAAAAATTTTACATAAAAATTAATTTTTTATTGAGAGCATTTTGTATTTACTTACTACTTCTGATATAATATAAAATTTGAAGGAGGTATCTGAGCTATATTTACTGAACTATCTGCAATAATATGCACGAAGATTTCTGTTGTTGACAGATTGAATTTTCTGTAGATCTAAATGTTGAATAACTAAAATATATGCATAATATTGCATCGTTATCTTTCGGCAGTAGTCTAAAGTTTTTACAATGCTTATGAAACATTAAGACACATCAATTTGATATTTCAATGTTCTTTTGTATATTTTAAAATAAAACCAGTTGGAAGAAACGCTCAAAATGTTTTAGAAATTTTGCGCTTATCTTAAAGCAGCATCCGTTCAATACACAACAGATACAGATTGACTTAACAATTCTTAACTGTTTCAAGTAAAATCAACAAGCAAATTGTTTCAACGAAAAATCATAGAAATGTATTTAACTGTATTGCTTTACAAACAACTTTTATGTATTGTAAGCTAATTTTAAACTAAAAAGATAACAAAACTTGTACAAAAAGACATATTAATATTAAACACTAGCATTTATTGTTATATTGAAAACAATAGATAAATACTTGTATGAACTACTAAATCTATATCTAAAATCGTTTAGGATTCGAAGGGAAATTGTATTAACTTAAATGTACAGCAAAAAAGAAAGCCAAATTCCTTTCATGTACAGTGGATAGTCATCAGTGGTCTCTGCAAATATGTATTTTAATCTCTAATAATGGTGAAAAACTTTTTATGCGATAACTATAAAATTAAACAAGCTAATGAATATTGGAATAGTTAAGTAAAACTATTATGATATACGAAAGATTTACTGAATATCAATGATTATTAAAGGCCAAAATGACATAGAAATTTCAACACCTAGAAAAAAAAATAATAAATAGCTATAACTAGCCATTTTATGGGTTTATCAGAAATGTTAATAAAATAAATTATAAGTATTCACTATTATTTTATAACTCCGACTCGTGGCTCAGAGGTAAAGTGCGTCCCTGGTGAGTATTAGGGCTGAAGTTCAATCCGCTCGCAACATTTTTGTAGACACTGTTACAAAAAAACGAGGAAATCCGAAGGCGTTTGTGATGTTCAGCATCTTGCTTAGTTCCGAGTTTTCTCTCATACGAAACGCAAATATGGAGTAGTTGCCCCTAAAAGTCGTCCCTGAAGGCACTGCTCTCTTTCTTCAGCTGCGGCCTGATGGCCAATTAGTTAGCTCTATGGCCTTTGGTACCACAGGATTCAGATTCGAATCCTGGCGGTGGCATGGATGTTTGTGAGTGGTTCGGAATCCATTTTATGGTTACAATTATATGTAGGTCCCGGTTTAATCAGCACAAAGTGTGCCCAAAATGACCGTATAGCATCAAACCAAACCTTCTTCATCGATTCGGAGCCAAGTCAGACTTCTACCTACGTGTGCTCCATCACAACAGAAGCTGCCCCCATTCCCTTCATCCATGAACAGATTACTCATGGGATGCCTGTTCCGCACTTCAGGACATTGAGGATTAATCACAACCACAACAACATTATTATAAGAGTAACTTACATTACGTTATGGTTTTAAGGAGAAAAAAACAATTCTAATAGTAACTTGCTGAGATGAATAAAGTACTATAATTATACGATGTAGATGACTATTTTATTAACTTAATTATCTTTATTAAATTTTTGTAAGAATATATATGCAGTACAGAAAATTATATTTAAATGATTTTTTCCCCGCTAGTAATCTGTTTATGAAAGTATACAAAATTATTCCATATGAAATAAATATTAAACTTGATTCTAGAAATCCAAAAAAACCTTTCGAAAAACCAATAAGTTTCTTAGATTGAAAAAATAAATTCGATACTTTTCGAGAAGCTGAATTTGCAATATTTATGATTGTTTGATGATCGTAGTATCCTATTAAACTCTTGAGTTATTTTTAAAACGTATTTTCTATAAATCTTCTAAATTTTGATCTTATTTAAGTGAAATCTTCGGAATTCAATATGGCTGAATGAAGAATCAAGTACCCAGTAAAACTTTCAACCCTATGAGCAACAAAAATATTTCCAAAGAATAAAATCGATTTAAGCAATCTTCTATATTTATTATATATATCCTTAGTTTAGAAAATACTGACAAAAGTTTAAAAAGTACACGATCCTTAAATAGGCACCAGAAAATTAAAAATAGAACAATTGTAGTGTGCAGATCGGGCGATCAGATTGGGTATGGTTGGATATGGTTGGTATGGTTGGATTTAGATACTTGAAGCGCAGGTCTGAGAACTCACAGCTTCATTGACATACGCACAAACACCACATACATACAATTAGAGGCGTACAATATTTAACACATTTAAAGACAGATAATTATAGAGTCGTAGAAGGACTCCACTTCTAAGTCGAAAATCCAAAGCTCGGATAAGCGCAGGGTGAGCGAAATTTACTTCCTCTCCAGGTGAGAGTCTGTAGGCCAACTAATATTCCAGGAGTGAGCTAAATATATTTCCTTTCAGAATTAGAGACCATAAAGTAAATGCATATCAGCGTGATCGCAAGCTGCACCGTACTTCCTCTCGGGTCTCGTGATCTGCTCACTATTTCTCCTGAACGCTCAGGGGTCGTTCATGCCAGTGCGTAGGAGGATGCAGGGTTACACTATTAATTTGATTAAAATAAAGATAATTAAAATTTAAATATTTAAGAATCCTTCACACCAGTTTTGAAAATATAAGATTTAAATAAACATAAATCTTCTAAATAAAACTTGTAATTAATTTTTTTAAAGTAAAATTTGTTTTAGATAAAATGACATTAATATAATTTAAATACAGTTAAGCGTTTTATATATTTTCAATTTTTTAAAAGGATTAAATTATTTTTTTTTCATTTTTTATATTATAGCATCACAATATTAAAAACTAAATTAATGATATAAATTTAATATTGCATAGATAAAAATATTGTAAATAAAATAAATTTACTAAAATTATTAAATTTTGTAACCGTGCTTCCTCTTACATACGGGCAAGAGCGTCTGTATATAAGAGCTCATGTATATGCGCCCTTTCGGCATTCAGGAGTGGTCAGTCGGGATACAGACTCTCACCCTGTGAGGACGTATATTTCGCACATCCTGCGCGTAGCTGAGTTTCGATTTTTCTGCTTAGAAATGGAATCCTTCCACGAATGCATAATTTTATGCCTTTAAAAGGGATAAATATTGCATGTAAATATTTTATTATTTTATGCACATTTTAATATTTTACACACTTTTTAATTGTGTGTGTGTGGTATTTGTGCGCGTGTGTAAATAAAGCTGCGAGTTCTCAATCCTATGCTTCAAATATCTCAACCCAACCACACCCAATTACAATCTGGTAGCGCAACCTGCATACTACAATTTTGATTTATGTTGTACGCAATACATTTAAAACTGAATAATATATACTTCAATTTTTTTTGTCTTTTAAGATTTATGAAATAATTTGCTATTAATTGATTAATTATTTGAACGGATTTGATTACCCGTGATTCTTTTTCCATTTCTTGTAGTGCATTAAATTTAAATAAAACTTTTCCAACAAGATTAAACTAAATTGGTACATATTGAGAAAATTATACACGTCGGAATTAAAATTTGTTTAACCTCAGAATGGTATTACTAGTAACATGTTATCTCACTGACCTGTAGATAAAATCTTGATGTACTGCAACTGGAATTAGGTGAATTAGCCTCAGGAAGTATTAAATAAGACAAGTTTTTACCTGAAGCACGTTGTATCAGACCACAGTACAGCTGCGTCTTTGATGTATTATTTTTTGTTTTAAAAAGTCATACGACAGTAACAAAAAAAACCCTTAGATTTTGTGGTAAATGACAACATATATGTCGATCTGGTTGCAGTTAACACCGAAATGCTAGAAAAATATTGATTTAATGTTTTCTAATTTATGTCGAGCTAGAACACAATTATTTCCAATAATGCATTAAATGATTTATAATTTTTAGCATAAAAATAATTCACGCATCTGACTTAAAAATAAATTTTATCGATATACAATTCAACTGGAACATTTTCTATGTCTGTTTTTAGTTAAAAAAGGTTACGATAGTTATTATCAGCTTGAAATTTCGATTTTGCGAATTTCATTTATTAATATCACATTCAGGTTACTTACTTTTTTAAAGAATCATCGCAATATAAAAAAAATATTTCATTATATAAATTTCTGTTTTAGGAGAACTATACGGGACAAAATGAAGTCATCGTACATTTAGTTAGTGAATTATTAGAGAGTTTTTGCATATCGTACGTTAGTTACCGTAGGACGTCGGTTAGCTTTTTCTCCCTAGCGCGCATGCTCATAGGAAACTGCGCATGCGTATCTGTAATAATGTTTCCTATGAGCATGCGCGCTAGGGAGAAAAAGCTAACGGATGTCCTACGGTAACTAACGTACGGTATGCAAAAACTCTCTAATATCTAACACCAAAGGAAAAGTCAGGGAGACAATCGGCGATGACTGAAAAAAGAGGCTGTTGCCCATTTCAGATTAAGAACTGGACACGACTACCTGGTCCAACATCTGGCCAAAATAGGTATTGGGAACTCTGATACATGTGCTTTATATAAGACAGAGAAAATGAATAAGGCCCATCTACTTGTTTGCTCGGGAATGGACCCTAACTTACAGCAGAACGGCGATTTGTGCATTCTTTACTAGAGGACCACAGAAACGATTTCCTGACCACAAGGAATTTATAAGGGCGCTTTTAGCTTTTAAAATTTTTATCCTTAGAACATTTAACTTGCTTTTAACTGTTTTTAAGGTCTTTTCGTCATATTTGTTAATTGGTTTGCTTTGTCGCTCTACGACCATTTTGTGCACACTTTAGGCTAATTAGCTACAGTTTAACGTGGATTCCGAATCACTGATAAATATCCATGCCACTTTCAGGATTCGAACCTGAAGCCTGTGTTAGCAAAGGCTAGAGCTCTAGCCATTTGGCCCTCAGCCCGCATGTATTTGTTAATAATAAGGGTCTTTTCCCTTTATAATTTTGATTTGTATACATGTTCTTTTTCTTTCTACGATAAATGGCCAAAATCGTACGGATTGAGTTTCAACATAGCCATAGGTAACAACATTATATAAATACGTTTTTATTTTCCTCAAATTCAACTTGAAATTGAGGAAATTGTTCATCCAAAAATAAAGTACAAAAATAACCAGAATATTTCTAACACCATGAAAATTATTAAATTTTTTTTTTATCAATTCTTAAATATTAATTTTATTTAAATTCTCCAAATAACTGCGATCAATTTAACTCATCTTCTTAAGAATTCACTTTTCTAATTGAAGATTTCATCAACGAAAATAAAAGAAGAGTATAAAATTTCTAATTTACTACGTCCATTTCCAGGGGCCTGAAGGGCCGAGTGGCTGGCGCTCTGGCGCTCGGTACCACAGGTTTCGGCCCGGCGGTGCCATGGTTGTTTGTAGTGATTCGGAATCCACTTTAAAAAGTAGGTCCCGGTCTAATAGGATCGTAGAGAGTTGCGGGGGCATTGTTACTCAACGTCCGTGGCTTATCTTCAAGTTACATGCGCCCCCTGGGTCATGCAAAGTGAGTACGTCTGTGCAGCACTTGCCTTAAGGCATCCAACACCAAACTGTCTGTTTGCCAGCTGCATTAGAAAAAAAAATCTTCAATACGTTAGTAATTGGGAACATCTGAAGACAACTTTTATTACGCACATTTTTTTTTTACTTAAAACAGCAGTTGACTCTTTCCAGTACTGCCGAGATTAATTTAAACATCTCGAACCAAGCTGCCACTTAATTATTTACGGACGACGGATTGTCCCCCTTTGCGTTATTTTCGCATTCTACCAAATGAGGTTGAAGCTTTATTGATCGTAGGTGCCCAAATGGAGCTCGGGAAAGAATTCATCCAATTTTATGAATGGCTTTTACGACGCCTCGGGGGCAAGAGGTACTCGTCTTTTTGTTTAATCAAAAGGGAACACTTTAATTGCTCGCGACATGCTTGGAATTGCTTTATGAAGCATATTTTTGGTTTATTGGAGTCGAGATAGGTAGTTGTCGTCATCCTTTGTTTTAATTGGTTTCTGGTATTCCAAAAGTTTTGAGTTGAAATTGAGTGCTTGTTTCAGTGAAGTTAATTGCTTCAAATTTATATGGATTTATTAAATAAAGAATTTTAATTAACAGTTTCTGATTTTTCTGTGGAAATGAAACTGAGCAGGCAAGTATGGTAAATGTTGAATACGTTACTGAATAGCAGAGCTTAGAAAAGGTGGGTGGATTGTTAATTGTTTACTAACATATAGAATATGATTTAATACATGGTACTAATAAACAGGTGGTTTAATTATACGTTCATATCATCTTTGTGTTTTCTTATACCACTTGATAGACATCTAGAGCAGTCCCGCAAACCCGTATGAACTTATGGTTGAAGAAAAAGAGCGAAGCTATTGCTGTGACGTACCCATATGTAGACGTATCATTTGGCTGTGTGACGCTCTACAGTCATATGAGACTGAGACCTACGGCTTAAAGTGGATTCCGAACCACTACAAACATCCACGACACCACCGGACCAGAAAACGAAACCTGTGGCACACCTAGCGCAACACTCAGCCATTCAGGCCCAAATTTGATTTGTTTATATGCTCTTTCTGTTTCTACGGTAAGTGGCTAAATTATTATGGATTGAGTTCCAACACAGCCATAGATAACAACATAATATAATTTTTTTTTTATTTTCCTGAAATCCAAAAAAAAAAAAAATTGTTTATCCAAAAAATAAAGTAGAAAAAAAACATATGTATTGAAAATTTATACCTTCTTTAAAAACAGAATATTTATAAAAAGAACATGAAAAATTATTTAATTTTTTTTTTTTCGGATTCTTAAATTTTCATTTTATTTAAATTCAACAAATAACTGCGATTAATTTAACTCATCTTCTTAAAATAATTCACCGATTGCTTTTCTAATTGAAGATTTCATCAACTAAAAGAAAAGGAAAATATATCAAATTTCTAATTTATTACGTTCATTTCGAATCTTCAACACATTAGTAATTTGGAGCATTTGAAGACAACTTTTATTACGCACATTTTTTTTTACTTAAAACAGCATTCAGCACTGCCGAAATTAATTTAAACATCTCGAACCAAGCTGCCACTTAATTATTTACGGACGACAGAATGCTCCCCCTTTGCGTTATTTTCTCATTCTACCAAATGAGGTTGAAGCTTTATTGATCATAGCTGCCCGAATGGAGCTCGGGAAAGAATTCAACTCATTTTATCAATGGCTTTTACAACGCCTCGGGGGCAAGAGGCACTCGTCCTTTTTGTTTAATCAAAAGGGAACTCTTTAATTGCTCGCGACAAGCTTGGAATTGCTTTATGAAGCATGTCTTTTGGGTTTATTGGGGTTTGAGACAGATAGGCGCGTTTCGAATCCGTTGTTTTAATTGGTTTCTGGTTTTCCAACAGTTTTGAGTTGAAATTGAGTATTTGTTTCAGTGAAGTTAATTGCTTCAAATTTATATGGATTTATTAAATAAAGAATTTTAATTAACAGTTCTGATTTTTCTGAGGAAATGAAACTGAGCAGGCAAGTATGGTAAATGTTTCGTAACTGAATTGCTGCGTTTAGAAAAGGAGTTTTGGTTAGGTTTGTCGCTCTATGGTCATTTCGTGCACACTTTAGGCTAATCAAACAGGGACTTACTGTTTAACGTGGATTTCAAACCACTAACAGACATCCATGCCAGCTCCTGGATTCCAACCAGAAGCCTGTGGTACAAAAGGCGAGAGCGCTAGCCAATTGAGCATCAGGCCGTATTCTTTACTGGAGGGCCATGGAAACATGTCCTGATCACGCGGACTTTTATTAGGATATTTCTAGCTTTTTGAATTTTTATCCTTAGACCATTTAACATGTTTTTAAGATCTTTGGCCATTTTTTGTTAAGATTGTCTGGTCTTTTCCCTTTGTAATTTTTATTTATTTATATGTTCCTTTTATTTCTACGGTAAGTGGACAAATTTGTATGGATTGAATTCGAATACAGCTGCAGTTAACAACATTATATAAATTGGTTTTTTATTTTCCTGTAATCCAACTTGAAAGAAAAGGCAATTTGCACCAAATTGAAAAGAAAAATAACAAATGTATTGAAAAATTATATCTTTTTCAAAAATACAATATTTGTAGAAATTCACATGAAAAATTATTAAATTTTTTTAATTTTAATTTTGTTTAAATTAGACAAGTAACTGCGATTAATTTAAGTCATTTTCTTAAAATAATTCGCGATCGCTTTTCTAATTGAAGATTTCATCAACGAAAATAAAAGAAGAGCATCAAATTTCTAATTTACTACGTCCATTTCGAATCTTCAATACATTAGTCATTTGGAACATCTGTAGACAACTTTTAATACGCAGATTTTGTTTTTAAACCTAAAACAGCAGTTGCCTCTCTTCAGAACTGCCGAGATTAATTTAAACATCTCGAACCGAGCTGCCACTTAATTATTTACGGACGACGGAATGTCCCCCCTTTGCGTTATTTTCGTATTCTACCAAATGAGGTTTAAGCTTTATTGATCATGGCTGCCCGAGTGGAGCTCGGGAAAGAATTCATCTCATTTTATCAATGGCTTTTACAACGCCTCGGGGGCAAGGGGCACTCGTCTTTTTGTTTAATCAAAAGGGAACTCTTTAATTGCTCGCGACAAGCTTGGAATTACTTTATGAAGCATATCTTTTTGGTTTATTGGAGTCGAGATGGATAGTCGTGTCTCGCCTCCGTTGTTTTAATTGGTTTCTGGTTTTCGAACAGTTTTGAGTTGAAATTTAGTGCTTGTTTTAGTGATGTTAATTGCTTTCAAATTTAGGATTTATTAAATAAAGAATTTTAATTAACAGTTTCTGATTTTTCTGAAGAAATGAAACTGAGTAGGATGTATGGTAAATTTTTCGTTACTTTATAGTGAAGCTTAGAAAATGAGGATGGATTACTAATTATGTTGTTGTTGTTGTTTCTTATCCCACTTGGCTGGCCAAGCCCACGAGCCCATATGGACTCATGATTGAAGGGGAAGGAAGCAGCTTCTGTTGTGATGGAGCACCCGTAGGTAGAAGCCTGACTTTTGCTCCGTGACGCTCTTACAGTCATAGAAGACCGGGACCTACGGCTTAAAGTGGATTCCGAACCACTACAAACATCCATGGCACCGTCGGGATTCGAACCCGAAACCTGTGGCACCGAGCGCCAGACACTCGTCCATTCAGGTTCCAAATTTGCCAACGGCACGCAGTGTTCCCAGGTGGTCACCCACCCAAGTACTGACCGCGCCCAATGATGCTTAACTTCGGTGATCTAACGAGAACCGGTATATTCAGCATGGTACGGCCGTTGGCCCTTACTAATTATACTATTATTACTACTATACTACTATATTACTAATTATATACTCAGAATATGTTTTTAACGCATGGATCAACCAACATCCCGGACTAACCAACAGATGGTTTAATTACATATTCAGGGCCTGAATGGCCGAGCATCCATTGCTCTGTGCTACAAGTTTCGGATTCGAGTCCCGGCGGTTCCATGGATGTTTGTAGTGATTCAGAATACACTTTAAACCGTAGGTCCCGTCTAAAATGATCGTAGAGCGTTGTCTTGAGGTTTAATCAGTCTTCAGCGCTCGTGGTTCCTCGTTAAAGTGAAGCTGCATATTACCCTTAACCATGGACCAATCGCCTATGACACGTCTTTGGACCTGGTATAGGCTTTCCTGCACCACAACAACATTACATATTCATATCATCTTTGGTTAGTATAATATTCAAAATGACACGTATCAAAATTTTATAACATTTCGATCATTTGTTGTCAAACTACAGCGGTTTAAGTGAATTTTTTTTAATACTTTTCAAAACAATTTAAAAATGAGTTTCATATGTTTATAAAACGCTGCTTTTTAATAGAAAAAAATACTGTTCAAGATCAGCAATGTCTTGAAAAATGTTATCAGAATTCTGCTGTCGAAAACAACCACTTGTCAGTGCTATGCGGATTTCAAACGTTGTCGTACAGACACAAATGATGATGAACGCTCTGGTTGTCTAAATGAGGTTGTTACTCTAGAGAATAAACCCTGAAAATCGTAATGGATAATCGCAAAGTGAAGTTGCGTGAAATAGCTGACCTGCTGAAGATATCATTTGGTAATGTTTAACAGTTGCACTATATTCCATGAAGGTTTGGGCTTGAAAAACCTTTTCTTTTTTCAAATGGATGTTGTGTTCGCTCACAATAGAGTAAAAACTACAACGTTCCAGTGATCCAGAGCACTGTGTCACACTATTTACGCAAAATAAACAGGACATCTGTATGTGACATTTTTACATCTGTATGTGACAATGGACACAAACCACTACACTCCAGAATCAAGTCGGCAGTTACCAGAGTAGAGAATAACCGATGAAAACCATCTGAAGCAATTAAAGAGCAACAGTCAGGGCGGAAAGGTTAGGGTCGCAGTAGTTTGGAATGTGCACGGTAAAATATTCATCAACTACCTAGAAAAGTGAAGAAATATCAATAGCTAATATTACCTAGCGTTACTGAAGAGTTTGAAGGCAGAAATTGCAAATAAACGTCCTCTTTCGAAGAAGAAAATGTGCTGTTCACCAAGACAAATGCACTGTGTCACAAGACGATGGTTACGATGGCCAAATTGCATGAACTGGGGTTCGAATTGCTACGATGGCCGTAACGTATTCTCTAGATTTGGCTCCCAGTGGCTATTGGGTGGTAGCAGAGTTCAAAAATATATTCCATGGAAAAAAATTTGGCTCCAATGAAGAAATGATTGCTGAAACTACCGCCAATTTTGACGCAAAGATAAATAGTACTGCATGGCCAGCATAGAAAAATAGAAAAGCATTAGAGTGAATGTAAGACTTGTTGATGAATAAAGAAAAATTTTGATAAAAACAATTGATATTGCTTAAATGTTTTTTAATAGAATAAAATAAAAATAGCATTAAGTTAAAAAATAATTAAAAGTTGAAATTTCAAAAATTCATCACATTATATTTAATTAATAATACATTCATGTATAAATAAACGTAATGTACTAAACCATCTTAGAAATCTGAATTTTCGCTATTAGAAATTTTTCGTGTACGAGAAATTTATCTCTGAAAAACTCTTTTATTATCATTTATAGTTACTTGTATGTTAAATAATAAAAAATGAATAAAATATTGATAATATAACTATTTTCAATGTCAATTTAAATCAATTAATTAAAAAACATTATTTTGAATATCTGAGACAATTCTAAGCTAATTTATGTAATCAATTTCTACAGCATATCAAAATAATTCTTTTGCTTATAATAATTCTAAGATTTGTCGTATAAAAATAATTAATCAGCAAAACATTTCACATTGTTGAGAATAAGAATACATTCTTTTTCATTTTAGAATTCGCCTAGCGGTTATTTTGTTCTGAACAACACATACACAGAATAAAGATACAACTAAACATAACATCCTTAAAAAAAGTTAGCGATATCCACTTTTCTAAATCACATTTCTGAAGAACACAAATATAAATTAAAAATAAATCACATGAACGTAATAAAAGTTAATTTAAAGATCCAGAATTCATTTAAGCGAATATTCTTCCAAAAACTACCATTCTGAATGTTTTCGAAAATTTAATTCTTTTCTTTCCCGCCAGTTTAAAGCAGTCGCAAAGAATGCTTGTTCCATTAAATCATTTCCACACACTGATTTCTAAAATCTGCAGAGCGTTAAATAAGATTTATCGAAATACTTCGTCTTCTCAAAAGAAAATGGCTTCATTCCATGGATTAAGTGCTGTCATTCTCTATATAGTTAAGGGAACTAACCAAGTATCAACTTATCCCTGAAAGAGTGAAATAAAGAATAATTTCTCCTCAAACAATTAAAGGTCTTAATCGATCAATTTACTTTGTGACATGGACGATGGAAAGAAATAAAAACGAAATTAATTGCATGTTCCAACCGGCACGAAGTGAGCATAAAAACTGTCCAGTTGTTGCAAAGCATGTTCTGTTGTGTATTTTCTTATAATGAGTTTTGTAGCGCAGGTGGAATGAATGCCAAACAAGTTCTCGTTAAACGTTTGTTATTTCGATTAGATAGCGCAGATGCTTAAAAGTTAATGAGGACTACAATAGAGATGGTCGACGAGCAGCAATTCAGAGAAGTGGAATCAATAGTGGCGTAGGTCAACGTTTTTCCAGGTTTTGAAAATGGTGGGGGTGAGAAGAAAAGATGGTTATCGGAATTCGATTTTCTGGTTGAGCTCACTTTATCATTTGTTAGGAAGAAGATAGATTTACGATTCTTACAGTATGGGAGTGGTACTAGAACTTGGCATAGATAAATTCTTCTTCTTAAGAATTTAATGTCTTTTGTTAAAAAGAAAATAGATTTACAATTCTGACAAGTAGTCAAGTATGCAAGTAGTCAAATTTGTATAGATAAATTCTTCTTCTTATAGGATTTAATGTTTTATAAAGATTTACTTTATGATTTCAGCTTCTGTACCATAGAGATTATTCATCTTCAGTACCATAGATTTTACTACTGCCACATTTTACATTGTTTCTAATATGCATTCATTTTAATCGTATTTCAGAAAAAAACAAAAGACTTTTTTTTAAACAACCACAGCAAAATTTATAGATTAAGTTTAAAATTTCTAAAAGTAGAATATCTTAAGTTTTTCTTAATTGACTATGCAAATAAGTTATTAACGATTTCAAATCCTTCACAAAAATAATTATGCAGAATTATTACATCCAAAATGTTATTTAGAACGTTGAAATTTTTATGAAAGCAGGCTAAAAATTTTTAAAGATTTTTTAGAAAGCAGGCTAGTTCCATTAAATCATTTCCACTCACTGATTTCTAAAATCTGCAAAGCGTTAAATAAGATTTAGCGAAATACTTCGTCTCCTCAAAAGAAAATGGCTTCATTCCATGGATTAAGTGCTGTCATTCTCTATACAGTTAAGGGGACTAACGAAGTATCAACTTATCCGGAAAGAGAGAAATAAAGAACTATTCCTCTCCAAGCAATTAAAGGTCTTAATCGATCAATTTACTTTGTGACATGGACGATGCAGAGAAATAAAAACGAAATTAATTGCGTGTTCGAACGGCACGAAGTGAGCATAAAAACAGTCCAGTTGTTGCAAAGCATGTTCTGTTGTGTCCTTTCTTATAATGAGTTTTGTAGCGCAGGTGGAATGAATGCCAAACAATTCTCGTTAAGCGTTTGTTATTTCGATTAGATAGCGCAGATGCTTAAAAGTTAATGAGGACAACAATAGAGATGGTCGACGAGCAGCAATTCAGAGAAGTGGAATCAATAGTGGCGTAGGTCAACGTTTTTCCAGGTTTTGAAAATGGTGGGGGTGAGAAGAAAAGATGGCTATCGGAATTCGATTTTCTGGTTGAACTCACTTTATCATTTGTTAAGGGAAAAAATAGATTTACGATTCTTACAGTATGCGAGTAGTACTAGAACATGGCATAGATAAATTCTTCTTCTTCAGGATTTAATGTCTTTTGTCAAAAAGAAAATAGATTTACAATTCTGACAGTTTGTAAGTAGTCAAATTTGTATAGATAAATTCTTCTTCTTATAGGATTTAATGTTTTAAAAGATTTGACTTGTACTTTTATGATTTCATCTTCAGTACCGTAGAGATAGTTTTTCTGCTGCCACATTTTACTTTATTTTTAATATGTATTCATTTTAATGATTTTTCAAAAAAAAAAAAAAAAAAGAATTATTGAAAGAACCGTAACAGAATTATACATTAAGTTCAAAATTTCTAAAAATAGAACATTTAAAATTTCCTTAATTAATTATTTAAATAAGTTAACTTTATAAATAAGTTATGAATTTTAAATCATTTACGGTCAGAATTATATACAATTGTTACATCAAATTTTAATTTAGAGTGTTGAAATTTTTATGAAAACAGTCTAAAAATATCTGATGATATCTTTAAAGGTAAATAGCAAAATTATTACCATGGAGTTAATGGACTGTGCAGCTATTTAAAGATTTAGATTTGTTTATTTTTGTTAGTTGTAAAAATAGTTAAATGCTTTTTTTTTGTTGGTATTTATAGTTCAAAGCATAACTGTTACCTAATATTTTGTAAAATTTTAATTACATTTTATATTTGTTGGCCTAGTGATATAATTACTAAGTATGAGCTGTATAATTACTGATCACTCATTTAAAAAGTAACTGCTATTTAAAAATAATAATCCTATATTTTGTGTGTTTAAAATAAAAACGTATTAATATTTTATTTAGCAATAATATATAAAATAAATATTGTTTTTAAAAATTAAAATAAAGTAAAATTATACACTAAAATTCTTATATATATATTAAGATCTTTTTATATTTTTGATTGGAATACTTTTTATTATAAGAGCTATTGGTTATCCATACAACTTCCAAGGACTTTGGAATTTGCAGTAAATTAATTAATGGTACGAAAAGATAATTTGTAAAGAATGGTTTACTTATATTTATGAAATAAAGAAAAATCTGAAGCAGAACAGATAGCTATGAGTAAAGAAATATTTATGTTGTTGTAGTCTTCGAATGCTTGGCTGTTTTGCTTTAACTTATTCGCCAGTAGAACTGCCGATATGTAATAGGTTCAGCGTTTTTCAGACGTGTGCCTGCTACAGTACACCACATTGTGCCACCACAATTGGAAGCGAACAACTTCAAGGGTAGCATCTGAGTTTTTGCGCTTTCCTCCTTAACGTAAGGAGTTTTCACTCAACAAATTTATCATTAAATCTTCAGCATAGACATTGGCGTTTTTGGATAAAGGTACTTACGTATTAACGGTACCTTGGTGACAGTTGCGCCAATAAACAGCACACGCGCCAACCGCAGCTACAGATTTGGTGGTTTTTAAGTGGCACCAATCTATTCTATTGGTTTAGTAACCTTAGTAGCTGTTAGATTGGCGACACTTAAAAACCGCCAAGTCTGTCGCCAAGGTACCGTTAATACGTAAGCACCTGGATAAGTTTCTCTGGTTTACGAATCGAGTTTTTTAATTGCCTTATTTGTTCCACTAGGCATACTATGAACTTTACTCACCTCACAGTTTGTGCTTCTATGGCCAACACTAATTTAGAAACTTTACCTGTCGACAACTTTATTTCAAAGGCTAGTTTGTATTGGACTGCGTAACTAAAAAAATAATCAATTTTTTTGTATCAAAATCCAATGTCTGGTGCTCGGGTGTAAAGAATAATAATTATTAATAGCTATTACAAATTTAACTTTCTTTCTTATATCTTCAAATATGTATTCAATTAAAAATTAGCTTACAAATGACTTCAGCTCGTGTGAAAAATTAGGAAACATAGAACATTTTCTGATATAGTTATCAACGAACATGTTATAAAAAATAATTTAAAATTTAAAAAGAACGATCAATTTGATAATAATTGAAAAAGAACGATCCATTTGATAATGATTGAAAAAGAACGATCAATTTGAAGCTACCACCATTCAATCACGGATTCATTAACGTCATTAACATTATATTAACATTAACAATTAACGTCAATAACGTCATTAACAATTCATTAACATTATAATTTTCACATTTTCGATACGCATCAATCTTTTCACTTTAGTATTAGAAATCATTTTTTATATTAGTGAAAGCTTTAAAAACATTTTAAGATTAAATACTCATTATTCAAAGCCTCAAATATATTATTTACAAAAATTAATCAAAATTACAAGAACAGAATTGTACAGGAAAAAAAAAAAAAAGGAAGAAAATAAACTATTCTGATTTAAAGATTAGATACGTTGCTATTTAATAAATACTTCTTGAACGAAATAACAAAGACACAAAATAATAACTTATGTTATATGAAGAATAATGCGAATTAAAATTAAATATTCAAATGTCATGACAATAAGAATACTACTTAAATATACAATATATGAGTGACTACGGAATGTTCCATCTGCATAAATTCTAATAAATTGTTCATAGTTAAAACACATAACTTAATTCTTGTCATAATAAACATCTTAAAATATTTACCACAATAAGTGATGGTAAACATCTGCTTCGAAATAATGAAATCAGCATAAGATATTCGTTCAAAATGGTTTAAGTCATAACAAAACATGTTATATTGTTAAAAATAAATAATTATATGCTTGAGATTAAATTAAAAATAAATCCAGTATTTAAAAATTGTTTTGATGTAGTGCAATATATAACATTAATTTAATAAAATATTATCAAAGTTTTCGATTTTCTGTCGCTTTTTGGAGAGGTTTTCGAAAAGGAGTTACACCACTGTGGATATAATTATCTATTTATTGATTAAACTAGACACTGGCATTAACAGCGTTAAAATTCTATCAAGGTCTAACAGATTTTACTTAACTAAACGGAGATTAATTCTATTTAATGCTTTAATTCCTAATTAATGAATTCGTTTTGAATACTTAAAGGCCAATATAGTAAATTCCTTTTAAAATCAATTTGGTATTGTAGTCCTTTTAAGCTGAATAAAAGGTTTAAAACTCATTTTTTTTTTTTTTTAATGCTACTTAGTGTTTTATAATGGGTTTTAAAAGAAAATGTAAACACGTTTAATTTCTACCTTTTATTTTTAATATGATTAGTAACTTTTTTTTTTATACAAGAATTATAAATACTTTTTCCTATACAGTTCCATTATAAAAAAATCTCAAAATTTAATGCTCCTAAGCGTGAATTTAAAATTATGTAATATAGTATTCATTAAATATAATTGAAATTAATGTTAAAAAATAACATTACAATCTATGCAAGCGTTTGATATTTTAAAAATATGCAATAGTTTTAATTAATTAGTACAGATTTTTTTAGAAAAATTGTAATTTTAACATGTTTTTTTTTTTTAAATTTGGAAAAATACACTATTTAATTAACAAAATTATGAATAGTTTTGACATGGAATACATTTTTTCAGTTATAAACAATTATAACCGTGTTTCCTCCTACGCACTGCAAGAGCGTGGAGGAAGCTGTGGCGTTCAGGAGAAATGGTCAGTAGGCCTCGAGACTCTCACCCGAGAGGAAGTACAGCGCAACCGGCGCTGCAGCTGAAAACGTTTAGTACAGCGTAATCACGCTCTTCTGTTGAGAAACGTTTAGTTTCTAATATCTCATCCCGAGAAGAAATATATTTAGAGCAACCCTATGTAACAGTTGGCCTACAAATTCTCACCTGGAGAGGAAATATATTTCACGCATCCAACGCGTACCCGAGTATCTTTATCTTGGTCTTAGAAGTGGAATACTTTCCAACCTTTAATTATATGTGTTTAAATGTGTTAAATTTTGTCTGTAATTATTGTGTATATTTGGTGTTTGTGAGTGTGTAAATAAAGCTGTGTGTTCTCAAACCTGTGCCTCAATCTAACCACGCCCAGTTACAACCCAACTGCACAACTCACAACAGCAAAAATACGTTATACAGTTTTTTTTTCAATATAAACCAACAAAGCAATAAATTCCAATAATAAAAACTCCAATTTATCACTAGACCCTTTATATAGAGAAAAAAGAAAGTCTATGAATACATATACAAACTAACAGTCGTGTTGCCATATCCATTTCTTAGAAAATTGCTGGAAAAATTGTATGGTTATTTTAAATATTATATATATAAATGAATAACAAATTTGCAGAAATATTTTAATTAGTGATAATTTTTTTGTATTTTTATGCAACAAAGGAAATTTAGTTAAATATTAATTCAATATGTTACATTTATAAAATTTATTTTTAGTTATTATAAACTATTCATTACTTACCTAATAATAAGAGCTTAACTATGTTTATGCAACACAAAACAGTGTTAGTACAAATTAATTTAATAAATATATATATAATATATAAATTCAGAAGAAAAGAAATATTTCCTTTCTATTAATAAAAACATCTACAATAAATTCTTTGTACCATAATGTAACAAAGGATAAAACTTCCATTTATTTTTATTCATACTAGAACATCTCAATTCTTCCATAAAAAAAAAAGGGCGAGAATGAAATATTTTATTTGACAGGAACAATTTTCTTCTTAATAACTGTTCTAAATGTAAGATCTGAAAAAAGTATGGAAGCAATAAAAAAATAAGAAAGGGCTGAAAAAAACGTTGCCACTTACTTATGCTTAATAATCTTGAAGATAATTTTTTAAATTTATGTGCTTACTTACGCGAGAGAGATATGAAAAGATTTTCATGGTAATTGTTTATCTTAATTATGTGGTAGTGTTTTCGAATAAAAAATAAAATTATTATAGTAAATTATTTTTAGAAGGGTTAATGAATGATAATTTAATAAAACAGTATGCAAGCTTTTTAATGAAGGTCATTGGCCAAGTATAAAGCAGAATTATAGCAGAGTATATAGTAACTAATATATATGTATATAGAACTATTATATATTTCCTATTTTGAATTTCTATTTATGAAGTATTAGAAATGTTCTAAAATAGGCTTTTAGGACTAAATCAGTACGGTTGATTTCTTTGAACTTTAATTATGCTAAAAAAAAACTCTTATGTATAAAAATGAACAATTTGGAATTTTTTTACAATGGAAAGATTTTATTGGAAAGTTTTAAATTGGAAGAATTTTTACAAGCTACAAATGTATCTAAAAATTGTGATTACTTTAATACCACAAGATGAATGAACTCGACAAATAAAATCTCATTTTTGACTTACTTTCTCTGCCAGACCACCCATACAGGATCGAAACAAGCCATTTCTGGCTCTATCTATGCCTTATGCAGACTGTTTAACGGTTTAATATAATTTATTTAACATCAGGATTAATTGTAATTTCTAAAATAAATTCTTTTGAAACAACCTTGACCATTTTTATATAGATAAAGATATTTTTTGATGTATTGGATAACAATGCTTTATAAGTTAATAAAATTTATTTGAATATTTTACATAATTGTTGTATAACTGCAAAAATTAAGAAGTGTATAATGATAATTTTCTTGCGCTGTATTAGTTATAAAGTACAATTCCTTTTTTTTAAATAGGAAAAAAATTCTTTGATTAAACATAAATTTCATTTCCATCAAACATGTACATTTAAATCTATGAGATAATAAAATTTAATCTATGATCTCAATAAAAAATTATATTCCTATAAATTTTATTTTTCAGGTTACAATAAAAAGCCAACTTTCATATAATTTCCCAAAAATCATGGAAAAATTATATTTATGTGTACTATTACCGCTCAAATTTTAAGATTATGTTTAATATTATATCAAAAACAACCAAACAAAAAAAAATATTTTACATTTTGAACAAATGTTTCTTTTTACCAATTTCTGTGAATTACAAATTCATATTAATTACTATTTAAAAGTCTTTCAATAAATGTAATATTTTTCTATAACAATTCAATTAAAAATAATAATTACAGCACAATAACATTTCGTTTTTACAAGAATTTTAGTTTTTATAAATTAATTTTTAAGTGTCTGTACAAATTATATTATATTTCATATTTAGCTACAAGTAAAAAGAATACTTTAAAAAATATGTTCTGATATGTTCCAAATGACGAATAGAAGAAATTCTTATTAAATGAGATTAATTCTTCCAATTAAATATTTTATTAAATTTATAGAAAATTCTCAGACGAAATACAAAATTAATTGGACGAATAATTATGCTCGAACTGTTCTTATTCATAGCTGCGGGGTTTATTCATAAAATGTCTTTAAGTATTTATATTTAAATGCGTTCTTTTACATGTAATTAAACATAGAATACGAAAAGTCAAATATCTTGAATCTATTGAATTCGAGGAAAAGCGAGTTATTTATGATAATATTTTATTTAAAATTTTGTAGAAATTTTTTTTTGTAGAACAGTATCATGAGGTCATTGACATTCACAAAAATAAGCATGAAAAATAGTTAATTTTGGTTTAACGGTGTTAACTGATAATTCTAATATAAATAAACATTTTTAATTTTAACTGTTAGTGTTAATGGTCTTTAATTTAGCTCTATACAGAATACTACTGTGCCCAAACAGTAAGACTAGTTTTCAATTTAAATCTCCCGGGAATATGGTATTTCAACTTTTTTTTCTTTTTTAGGTTGTTGGCACTGTCCTTGACATCTGTGTGAAATTTGACGTCAAAATATTCATTAGTGCTTGAGTTACGCTTGATTTTGTGAGATGCTAAGGCTGATTCTGGCGATTTATCAAATGTCTATTCAATCGACTCGGTGTCCTCGGAGTGGTCTTGTGAGTTTAGGGAATAGCCAGAAGTAGCACGATGCTAAATTAGGTGAATACGGTGGTTGTGGAACGATATGGGTTTCATTTTTGGCGAAAAGTCACGAAGAATCAACGCAGTGTGAGCTGGCGCATTCAGTGTTTTAGGTACCAATCAAGATTTGACGCGTTTGAGACCCAAAACATCTTTTAAAATGGAATTTTGAAAATTCCAACGTCAGCAGCAAGATCTCCGATTGTAAATCGACGGTTTGCAAGCACCAAATCTTTAATTTTTTTGTATGTGACCTTCGTCGGTTGAGGTTGATGGTCGCCCAAAGGGCTCTTCGTCTTCAGCGCGCTCTCTGTCTTCTTTGAACTGTTTATACCACTTCTAAAGATTTCTTTCCGATATAGGAATGCTCGCCGAATGCCTTCTGCAGCATTCTATGTTTCCGCAAATAAAATTTAATGCACATTCTTTGCTCAATTCATTCAGACATTTCAAACATCGCCGGAATCAGTTTTGGCGTCTCACAAAGCCAAGCGCAACTCAAACAATAATGAATATTTTGACGTCAAATTTCACACACTTTTCAACGACAGCGCCAGTAACTTAAAGAAGAAAAAAAATTGGAATTCCATAAGCCCCGGGAATTTTTTTATTAAAACTGGCCTTACTTTTTGGACACAGTCGTAGGTTATGTTCATGAATCCTATTCAGCTGACAATATTTTTGAATTGAAACATTGAATATGTTTATTAAGATCCCTGTCAGGAGAAATCCATTTTATATTCTATATACAGAAAATCTTTGTTATATGCAGCAAATTAAAGTTTATTATTCTATAAACTAGTCTAAAATAATTAATACTTGAAAACATAAGTGAAATACGATGTCTTCCAACGTTCAGCGAAATCAAAAGAATATCTCAGAGTTCTTTGAATCTCAGAGCTCTTTTGGTTCATACCAATCGAGGAGAGGCGAAGAATTATTTTTTCAAGACATATTGTCTTGTGGTTTCATAAAAACGAATAATTGCATCCCTTCATAATTAATTTACATCACCAGTATGAATTGCATGCAAATACGAATCAAATACCTATCATACAAAAAAATCTATTACTATTTTTTATATAATTTCCATAAATAAACTGCAGCCTTACCAAATCCACTTGATGTAATACAATATAGGGGCTAATCGCCGAGTGACTAGCGCTCTGTGCCACAGGTTTTTGGGATCGTGTCCCGGCGCTGTCATGGATGTTTTTAGTGGTTCAGAATCCACTTTAAACAGTAGGTTCTGGTCTACTACGACAACTACCACAGCACCACACCACATCAATGTGCCTAGAGCTGACTCTTTACAGTTTGGGAATAATGTGGGTGGGAGAATTCTGACTGGACGATGCAACGCTGTACGGTCACATGAGACCGGGACCTACGGCTTAAAGTGGATTCTGAACCATTACACACATCCGTGGCACCGCCGGGATTCGAACCCTAAACCTGTGGCACCGAGCGCCAGACTGCTAGACTCTCGGCCATTCTGGCCCCAAGGTCTAGTCTGACTGTAGAGTGTTGGGTGTAAAGCTTGCAACTCTAACCAATAAAAAGAAAAACATCGTGTTTCTGAATCTGCCATAGAAGTGGCGGTGCCATAGAAGCTGGTAGTGGTTCGGAATCCACTTTAAACTATAGGTCCCGGTCTACTATGACTGTAAGAGCGTAGACAATCCTATCCTGTAAAAAAAAGAAAGCCTCTCCTGTCTCGAAATCTGCCAATAGACAAATGGCCCTGGCCCACTATAAGGTTGTAGCGTCAATGAAGAAGACGAATATAATTGTATTTTAGTATTTGTATTTTAAAATCTATTTTATAATTAATTATTTGTTAAATGCAAGTTAAAGTCCCTAACTAACTTTGGCAAAGCTTCATACACATTTTTCAGCTCTTACATCTTTTTTACCTTTTCTTCTTGATAAGTAGTCTTTGAAGTTATCTTTTTGATATGTTTTGATTTTTTTTTTCCAGAGAAGTTATCTTTTTTTTATTTTTTACCATCTTCATTGTTACATTTTCTAGTGGGCGAGATGCGTACACATTTTTCAGTTTGAAGAACAAAACAAAAGAACGCGTTATCATGCAAATTGATACTTTTTACACGCTTCGCTTAGCACCCAAGTAAACAATAGCCTTCCGCATCAGCAAATAGTGCGCCGCTTCGCAGATGAATCGGTTATATTGTGACGCAACCGGAATATTTCCGTCTTTCCTTCCGTCTAACCTTGGCCTTGACTTGTTACCCTCTCATTCATGAGATTGAACTGTGTCTGCGGAAAGAATACCGTTTCTTAAGGAAAGGAATACGATAGGGCCATTGAGCTACTACGTCAGGGGAATTGCACATCTAATACTTTATATATAATACGTTTACTTATATCGTAAATATTTTTCTGGCAAAATATTACATACGTAATTAAGCCGTAATTTTAAAAATTTTTTCATTGCAGTAATAAAAACATTTTTTAATACGCAACATTTTATGAATATAAACAAACCAAATAAATTAATTAGTGTTTCATTTTTTTTTTTTGTAAAGTTTCAAAAATTTTCGAAATTAGTAGAATTTTTAGTACTATTATAACAAAAAGTACTTAAAAAAATTTCTAACAAATAAATAAATATATGAATAAAAAATAAATAGTTTTATTCTATTTTCTAAAAAAAAAAAAAAAAAAAAAAAAAAAAAAAATGAATAAAAAATTAACTAAAATAATAAATGAATATATCAACTAATTGCTAAAATTAATTATTTAAATTAACTAATTACTAAAATTAATTATTTAAATTAACTAATTACTAAAATTAATTAGGTTTATTAAATACAAATCATTGATATAAAATATTATCCCCCTATTTTGACAAGTCATGTTACTCTTTCTCAGTCTTATGGCTAGTGTGTAGGAGGGCTCTTTTCGAATCTGGTAAAGACGTTCGTTGCAGTCACTGCTTTCAGAAACCAGAAGATTTGTTGGCGACAATGGCAACGGGTATAAAAGAGTTTTACGCCGATAGTAATCGACTCGTGACTCAGCGGTAACGTGCGCCGTTGGTGAGCATTAGGACTGAGGTTCAATCCATTGGAAGCATTGTTGTACACTCTGTTTATAAAGCGAATAGACTCTATAGCTTTTGTGATGTTCGACCTCGTTAGTTGGACTACCTAGCAGAAATTTTCCGGGTTTTCTCCCATACGATATGTCCATGCTGGGTAGTTCCGCCTAAAAGTCCACCCCGTAGGCACTGACCTTCTTCAACGACTCGGAGCCAAATTAGACTTCTATCTACGGGTGCTCCATCACAACAAAGCTGTAGCCCCTTTCCCTCCTTCCATAGACTACTCATGGGATGTCAGTCCCGTGCTGATGGGCACTGAGAATGAGAAACAACAACTCTTTCTCCATATTTTCTAAATTTACATTTTTGATATTTAAATCAGTTTATAAAGGCATTAGAAAGATAGCAAGTAATATACTCAATATATATATTTTAAATTTAAATCTTCAAAATTTACACGGCTTGCTCAAATCTGCTAATGCAGAAGAGCAGAAAAAAAAAAAATACTTTCAGTGTTTTTTATTGGGAATTTTTTGTTAACATACATAAAATATGAAATCAATAAGTCATTTATAATAAAGTATGGTGGATAAAGGATTTTTCCATCCCATATCTAAAGATTGGATTTCTCAACAAATATTTTATAATTTAAGAAAAGACATTTGTCATCTACTCTCAATCTGTCTCACTCTTTTTTCTCAAATAAATAAGTTTCTCTAAAAAGGATTTTTCAAATTTAAATTAGTTTATTAGATTTTTTTTTAAATCAGATCACTTTATTTTTCAAAAATATACATACTTTACTTGCCATGCTAGTTTAGAAAAAACTAACGTAAAACGACTAACATAAAACGACTTTTTTTGCCAAATAAGTTTAAACTGTTAAGTTGTAAAATAATTTTCCGTTAGCACGTTGTTAATTACATTAAATACATATTTGAAAAATAAATTACTTTAGTATTAGAGAGGCATACAGTTATGTAAATAATTAAACAACCTAAACGTGAAAATATTCCTCCTACTCATTCCTGGGGTCTGCGGACAGTGGCTAGCGTTCTGCGCTCGTTGCCGCAGGTTTCAGGTTGGAGTCCTGGCAGTGTCATGGTGTGGAATCCACTTTAAACTGTAGGTCCTGGTCTATTTAATCCTCGTGTACACAAGATGACTGTAGAGCGACAAACCAAATCAAACTTATTCATTCCCTTGCCATATTATTTTTAGAATATCCAAATCTTCGACAATTACAACAACAGCACATGCTATATATCGCATTTTTAAAGCATCAACAGAAAACTCAGAACTTAAGTTTAGAGAGAAGTTTATCAATATTTTTTAACAGTATTTTTTTTAATAACAAAGCACAGTACAATGAGATAATTTATTATTATTCAATGCCACTTAATGTAACTGACGATCAAGAATTGTACTAAATCTAAGTATTTGAAAACTGTAATGAGAAATATTATTACTAAATTAATAATGAGTAATCAATAAAACACACAATTTATTCATTTTATTTTATCTTGAGAACAAATAATTAAAATTAAGTACTTTTCTTTAAAATTTTATATATTTTTTCGTAAAAATTTCTTTCTAATTAACATGTACTTTTTTTATCGCAAATATTAAAATAATCCCTCCATTTTACAGTACTCTCACAATACTCAAGGGCATAAATACATATGTGAATATCATAATTCACCAGTATGAAAATATGTAGCAATTTATGAATGAGTTTCAACACTTAATTAGTTTTTATCGCCAAGACTGCTGAAATAAAACAATCAAAACTTATGCATATGGAAATAATAAAAATTAAAGAACACAAAATAAGTAAAGACATCATCTCACTTAATCTTGGAATTTTTTTTTGTCACTGAATAATTTACATACACTTAAAACATTTATGCAACCGGCCATCCATGTCTTATTTGAATTGCTTAAATCCTGAAAATTAAATCTGAATGTTTTGTATAGAAGAAAATAGTGTTTATATACGAGTTATGTAAATTGAATGATACGTAGATTTATTATATGCTTAAGATTATTATTAGAATCTTTTTTTTAAAATTGTTAAGTTTGATTTTTTTTTAAAATTATTTAAAAAAAAAAATTAAAATGGAATTTATTCCAGTCTAGCAAACATGTCAAATTTCTATAGAGGATAACTATATATAACGAAAAAATGTATTTAAAGGAAGATAAAAACCCAGACATGTTGCAAAAATTTCTTTTTACTTGCTAAATGCCTTCTTATTTTATTTATCGCAAATTTGGTTTAATATACAGGTACACGTTATATATACATACGTTATAAGAAGATACGTTTAATATACAGGCGAATGTCTTATAGATACTAATGAAAACTGATTTTATTATTGAAAACTATTTTCTAAACAATTCTGAAATGCATTTATATGATTTGATTTTTTTTGCTCCGATTCGTGGCAACGCGCACCTCTGGTGAGTATTAGGGCGAAGGTTCAAACCGTACATCTAAAAACAAGGAACTTAGATGGCGTTTGTAATATACAGCATCTAGCCTCGGAAGTCGAACTACTTGACAGGAGTTTACCCGGATTTCTCCCGTACGATAAGCAAATGCGAGGTAGTCCCTTTTAAACGTCCTCCGGGAAGGCACTACCCTCCTCCTTAAGCGCCACGGAGCCACTCAGACTTCCATGCACAACTACAAACTTCTACCAAATCATTGAATTAAAGTACTTTTCTTTAAAATGTTATATATTTTTTCGTAAAAATTTCTTTCTAATTAACATGTTCTTTTTTATCGCAAATATTAAAATAATCCATCCCTTTTACACAGCTCTCACAATACTCAAGAGCATAAATACATATGTGAATATCATAATTCACCAGTATGAAAATATGTAGCAATTTATGAATGAGTTTCAACACTTAATTAGTTTTTATCGCCAAGACTGCTGAAATAAAACAATCAAAACTTATGCATATGGAAATAATAAAAATTAAAGAACACAAAATAAGTAAAGACATCATCTCACTTAATCTTGGAATTTTTTTTTTGTCACTGAATAATTTACATACACTTAAAACATTTATGCAACCGGCCATCCATGTCTTATTTGAATTGCTTAAATCCTGAAAATTAAATCTGAATGTTTTGTATAGAAGAAAATAGTGTTTATATACGAGTTATGTAAATTGAATGATACGTAGATTTATTATATGCTTAAGATTATTATTAGAATCTTTTTTTTAAAATTGTTAAGTTTGATTTTTTTTTAAAATTATTTAAAAAAAAAAATTAAAATGGAATTTATTCCAGTCTAGCAAACATGTCAAATTTCTATAGAGGATAACTATATATAACGAAAAAATGTATTTAAAGGAAGATAAAAACCCAGACATGTTGCAAAAATTTCTTTTTACTTGCTAAATGCCTTCTTATTTTATTTATCGCAAATTTGGTTTAATATACAGGTACACGTTATATATACATACGTTATAAGAAGATACGTTTAATATACAGGCGAATGTCTTATAGATACTAATGAAAACTGATTTTATTATTGAAAACTATTTTCTAAACAATTCTGAAATGCATTTATATGATTTGATTTTTTTTGCTCCGATTCGTGGCAACGCGCACCTCTGGTGAGTATTAGGGCGAAGGTTCAAACTGTACATCTAAAAACAAGGAACTTAGATGGCGTTTGTAATATACAGCATCTGGCCTCGGAAGTCGAACTACTTGATAGGAGTTTACCTGGATTTCTCCCGTACGATAAGCAAATGCGAGGTAGTCCCCTTTAAACGTCCTCCGGGAAGGCACTACCCTCCTTCTTAAGCGCCACGGAGCCAAGTCAGACTTCCATGCACAACTACAAACTTCTACCAAATCATTGAATTAAAGTACTTTTCTTTAAAATGTTACATATTTTTCGTGAAAATTTCTTTCTAATTAACATGTACTTTTTTATCGCAAATATTGAAATAATCCATCCATTTTACAGTACTCTCACAATACTCAAGGGTCAAAAATATATATGTGAATATCATAATTCCCCAGAATAAATAAAGCTAGCAATTTATGAATGAGTTTCAACACTTAATTAGTTTTTATCGCCAAGACTGCTGAAACAAAACAATCAAAACTTATGAATATGGAAATATTAAAAATTAAAGAACACAAAATAAGCAAAGACACCATTGCACTTAATCTTGAAGTTCTATTATTTTTTTTTTTCGTCTCTGAATAATTTAAGCAACCGGCCATGCAATGTATTTCTTATTTGCATTTCTTAAATCCTGAAAATTAAATCAGAATGTTTTGTATTGAAGAAAATAATGTTTATAAATGAGAATTTAAATTGAATGATACATAGATTTATTATATGCTTAGGATTATTAGAATCATTTTTTAAAATAAGTTTAAATTGTTAAGTTTGATTTTTTTTTTTAAATATATTTTAAAAAGTAAAAAGGAATTTATTCCAGTCTAATAAACAAGTTAAATTTCGATAGAGGATAATTATATATAACGAAAAAAATGTATTTAAGGGAAGATAAAAATGTGGTCATGTTGCAAAAAAAGTTTTTTTTTCTTGCTAAATTGTTTCTTATTTTGATTATTATTAATAGATTTTGCTTAGTATACATGTATGAATGCCTTGTAGATAGAATTTCACTAATGAAAACTATTCTCTAAACGTATGAAACGTCTAAACGTTGAAACGTATTTTTGATAGCCATACAATAACCCTATTCTTCTTCATTCGCACAACAACCCTATGGTAGGGTCATGTAGGCTCATGTATACTTACTGGCAAGGATATAGGATACTTTGAGATAGGAGATTTTTTCTTTTTTACGGGGTAGGGTTATAAGCCCTGCGTCCAACAGTCATATAAGACCGGAACATACGGTTTAGAGTGGATTCCGAACCGCTACAAAATCAATAGCGCTGCCGTGACTCGAACCCGAAGCCTGTGTCACCGAGTACCAGAGTACTAATCACTCGGCCGTCAGGCCCCAATAACACTATTACTATTATTTATATTATTTACATTTGGAAGAAATTTTGACTTTATTCGCTATTGGTTTGAAGAATCGTAGCAGATATCCAAAATGCTCCCGTGGCACTACTGGACTGTACTGACAGAAAATGATCCCGGAAAAAGGAAGAACTGAATTTCGGAAGGATTTCAGGGATATCACGCTATCATTTGCTTGACTTGTAGAAAAAAACCGCAGAAAAATCTAACCAGATGATATGGAATGATAAAACTGTTTTAATTCCTAGAGTTAACTATTTTTCAAAGCTATACCATAGTTTCTTATACTGTCAACGGGAATCGAACAATCGCCCTTCATGCTCATTAAAGAGAACTACACTTAGTTACAAGTGATGCCGTACTACAATATTATAGTGTACACAATTAACTAAAAACAATTTAAAGCTATTTTTGAGAATTAAATATTTTTTTTTTCTGACTCATGGTGGTGGTTGTGTCTAATCTTCAGTGTCCTGCAGTGCGGGACCGACTGCAGTAGACGGGCGACTACTCCTTCCATGAGTAGTCTACTCATGGAAGGAGAGAAGAAGGGGGCAGCTTCTGTTGTGATGGGGCACCCTTAAGTAGCTACTTGACTTGGCTCCGAGTCGTCGAAGAAGGAGGGCAGTGTCTCACAGGAAAACCTTCTTTTTGGGAGAAGTACCCCGCATTTGCGTATCATATGAGAGAAAACCCGGAAAATTCCCTCCAGGGAGTCCGACTCACGCGACAAGATGTTGAAAAACACAATCGCCATCGAATCTCTTCGTTTTTGAAACAGTGTCTAAAATAATGCCACCAGCGGGATTTGAACCTCAGCCCCGATGCTCACCAGCGGCGCACGTTACCACTGAGCCACGAGTCGGCCCAGTGGTAGCGTACAGTGCAGGACAGCTCATATCCAGATCCGCTTATGGCATACATTACAGTCACTGCTATACATGCTGCTATATATACTGCTGTTTCACTGCTGTTGGCGTTGTGATTAATCCTCAGTGTCCGGTAGTGCGGGATGGACACCCCATGAGTAACCTACTCATGGACGGAGGAAAAGAGAGCAGCTTCTTTTGTGATGGAGAACACGTAGAAAGAAGTCTGACTTGGATCCGGGACGCTGAAGAAAGAGGGCAGTACCTTCAGGAAGAACTTTTAAGGGGAACTACCCCGTATTTGCCTATCGTATGGGAGAAAACCCGGAAAAACTCCCAACAAGGAGTCCGACGAATACGGCAAGATGCTGAAGAATGCAAACGCCCTCGATTCCCTTCGTTTTTGAAACAGTGTCTAAATTAATGCCGCCAGCGGGATTTGAACCTCAGCCCTAAGGCTCAACATCGGCGCACGTTACCACTGAGCCACAACTCGGGCTGGACCAGTGGTAGTGTACAGGGAAGGACGGCTCACGTCCAAATCCGCTGATGGCATACATTGCAGTCACTACTATCAGACACAAGAAGACTGAAATATAGAGTATTTCTTAGAGTTTTGCAAGTCTGAATGCAAATGCACTCACTCTTAAAAGTACTTCTGGGAAAATAATATCCTCAATATATTGGTAGGAATATGTATAAGTAGAACATGAGGTTTTAGAATTTTTATGTATGATCTTTAGAGGAAAAAGGCTTCATATTTGTAATTTTATATATTTGAAAAAAGAAAATAAATGCAAAGTCATAATGAATTTCAACATTAATTAACTACACTTAAGTTCTCGGTTAACATTTATTTTTTAGAATTTTTGCTGTCTGCGGAAAAGAACGAGGAGAGATATCAAGTTAAATATATTATATGCTTCTGGGGAACTATTAACGGCTTTCACAAAATTAGTCAGCATTGTCAAGGGACGCATTAAAGTTAAACTTATCAGCTAATGACGTGCTAATGTCTACACCCCAAAAAAAAAAAATGCTTTGCTTCAGTGTGGGTGAAAATTTTGGAAAGGATTTTGAAATATTATATTTATCCAGCTTCTCTTTTGACCAAAAGTAAAATATTAAAAAGTAAATTTTTTTATTTAAAAATATGTAAGTATGGTTCATAAGCACAATGAACACATTTTTTCATGTTGTCACATGTAGTTATTTGGCAATCTAATTAAAAATATTATTAGGAAAAATTATTGTAAGAATGTAGTCAATTTAACAGATTAAAATTTTGCTTTAAAAAGGATTTAACAGCGCTTTTTTTTATTAGGAAAACAAATAAATATATTTATAACATTTAAAAATAAAAAATGCTTAAAAAATTAATAAACCACGATCAATATCACAGCGAAATAAAAAAAAAAATGATTGAAGAAACAACTTGTTTCTTAACTACTTCTTTTACACGTTTGTTTGTACATGTAGCGAATTTTATATTAAAAAATTTGCTGAATATTAAATTTTAGATATTAAATATTAAAGTAGTATAACGTAAACATAACATCAAATAATTATAGCTTACCCTTACAAAAATTTGTTTTTTTGCTTAGCAGTTGCTTTTTCGTAAGGTAAGGTTCGTATTTGGTAAGTGTTTCTTAGAAAAAATATGTGAAGATCGTAAAATTAAAGTGAAAAATGTATTTTTCTTAATTTATTCACGAAACTTTCTTAATTTATTTCGACTTTTTCTACGAAAAATACAAATGAAAAATGTTTAACATATTATATAATTTTACAGAAATTGATTTTTTTTCCATCCAAATCGGGAAAATGTCAGCAAACATTATGTATCAGTCTTAAGGCTAGCATGTAGGTTTGGAGTGTCGCTCTACGGTCATTTTGTGCACACTTCAGGCTAATTAGACAGGGACCTACAGTTTAAAGTGGATTGCAAACAATTTATGCCACAGCCAGGATTCGAACCTGAAGCCTGAGGTACCAAAGGTCGGAGCGCTTGGCGATTGGCCATCAGGCCGCCTAGCGTGTAGGAGGGCTCTGTATCGAATCTGATAAAGACGTTCGCTGCCGTCACTGCTTTGAGAAACCAAAAGATTTGGTGGCGATTATGACAACGGGTAAAAAAAGCGTTTTACATAGATAGTTCAGTCGTAACTCAGTGGTCGAGGCTCAGTGGTAACATGCACCGCTGGTGAACATTAGGTCTGAGTTTTAGTCGACTGGTGGCCTTGTTATGTCAGTGTATCAAAAACGAGGACACTCGATGGCTTTTGACTAACGAGACAAGGTACTGAACCCTGCGTACTATCTGTTGGAGGTTCTCCAGGTTTTCTCCCATACGATACGCAAATGTGGGGTAGTTCCCCAAAAAACCCCTCAGTAGGCACTAAACTCCTTCAGCAACATGTAGCCAAGTCAGACTTCTACATACAATTGCTCCCTCACAACAGGATCTCCCCCTCTTTCTCTGTCCATGAGTAGAGTACTAGTACGGGCTGCAGGTCTGGTTTGTCACTCTACGGTCATTTTATGCATCCATTTTATAATTAGACCGGGACCTACAGTTTAACGTGGATTCCGAACCACTCACAAACATCCATGTCACTGCCAGAATTCGAACATGAAGTCTGTTCTACCAATGGCCAGAGCGCTTGCCGATTGGCCATCAGGCGTCTGCAACACACAGAGGATTAGTCACAACACAACAACACAGTCAGGCTGCCTGGTGGAAGTTTTCCGGGAATTCGTTCAAACAAGACGAAAATGCGGGACAGTTACCCGTAAAAGTCTTTCCAGAAGGCCCTTATGAATAATAATAAAGCGAAAATACATAACAATAAGGAGCATTAATGTTTAACAAATATACTCAAGCTATGTTGTTTTTATTCGTATTTATTAAAGAAACACATCTAAGAATTTAACATGTTAACTATTTTAAAAACAGTAAATTGTCACTTATTTATTTTATACTAATTGACTGTTATCAATTAGACAAAAAATTCATAGACATACTTCTTTTAAGATGAAAAAATCTATTCATACTTTTATAAATAAATGTTCTAATTGGAGTGAATGAATCGTGCTTCATTTCATTTAAGAATCTGCTTGAAACTTGTATGGTTTCATTGTAGTCACGTTCTACATTAGGAAATTAACTCTTCGCAGAAGTACAATTTCATTTATGAAACATTAAAGTTTTCTAAAAGGGCCATATTTATAACTGTTATGACCCTATAACGCATAAAGGGATTACAGATAACAGAATTAAAGGTAAATGGCAGAGTTAATTAAGTATTTTGGAAGGAGCCAACAAATGAGTTTAAAAAAGGTGGAAAAAACAAACGTATTTTATGATATAATAAGCAATTATCGAGTTGAATTCTTCATAATTAAAAAAATATTCTTTATTTACGGTAATTCATCAGACACGTTTTAAATTGCAATTTAACTAAGTCAGATAAAAATAATAATTTATTATTAGCATTTTAACTATTAAATAAATTATTTATGTTTTTAAATATTCAAAAAGAGATTAGGATTTTGACTGCATTTATCAAAGTCCTAATGTCCTAATCCTAAATTCAACATAATTAAATAAATTAATTATGTTTTTAAATATGAGAAAGAAGATTAGGATTTTGATTACATTAACGTTTTATGTAAAACTCTTTAAATAAACGTGTTTAGTAAAAAATAGTTAGCATAAAAAATAATTTTAGCATTTATTTTTTAATTTTTGACAACAATTAAGATACTATTCTTTATGCTTATTCTTATTTAATAGTGTAGTGAATTCGAAGTCATTAAATTATAAAAAAATATTAAGTGCTATTTGCGTAGGAATTTAAAGGATTTTGCTGAATTTTTTTGCTATTATAAAGACACGCTGCACAATCAGCGTTAACGTGTATATCACATAAAATTGAGCTACACTGCATTCATATTTTGCCAACACAAATTTCATGCCACACTCATGACACAGTGACAATGTGCGCCGCAGTGAGCATTAGGACTGCAGTTTAATCTGCCGGTGGCTTTGTTGTAGACACTGTTTCAAAAAACGAGGAGACTCAATGGCGTGTGTGATGCCCCATTAGTAAGTCTACATGGTGGGAAATTTTCCAGGTTTTCTCCCATACGATACGCACATGTGGGGTAGTTCCTCCTAAAAGTCCTCCCGGAAGTCATCAACCTCCTTCAGCGACTCGGAGCAAAAGTCAGACTTCTACCTACGGGTGCTCCATCACAACAGAAGCTGCCCCTTTCCCTTTCCTCCATCCATAAGTAGATTACTCATAGAACGTCCGTCCCGCACTGCAGGACACTGAGGACTACACACACAACACAAATTTGACGGAACACTCCTAAGAAAGGCATCTGGGTAGTTCACGTATTACCTTCTTTTCGAACTTGAAAATAGAACTTTCGGGCTTACGGATTTATAGTATTTTTATTACATAGACCCGGGAGCTTTCGGATATTCTATGCTTATCAGATTTGAAATCCTTTGCTAACTTTAATTGATAATAAATTCCTTTCTATTTTTAAAAGCTTTAATAGGCTTGTCTTAGCTTTAATTAATAAGTAAATATTAATTTGTAAAAGAAGCTAATTATTTAAAGTAAATTAAAATATTTGAAATAAAATATTTAATGCTTATATCCTGTCTATCCTCGATATTGAACCTAAAGCATTCCACATTATCAATATAATTTATTCACCATATCATTCCACTTTGAATATTGTGTCTGCAGTCATTGAATTTTGAAATAAAATGGAAAACATCAAAACGTAGAAGTCAATGATTGAAAATGTAAAAAAAATTAAATATATTGAAAATGTGAAAAAATAATAAAAACATTGAAAACATAAAAATTAAATATATTGAAAATGTGAAAAAATAATAAAAACATTGGAAATGTAAATAAAAACATTGGAAATTTAAAAAAAATAAAAAATAAAAACATTGGTAATGTAAAAGAAATAAATTTTTTTTTGGAAATATAAGATAAAAGTATTGGAAACATAAATGTGTTTTATTATTCAGTCACAGTTAACTAATGAACATTCTTTTTAATTGGCTTTGTTTTGCTTGAAACCATCAAAAAAATTTTTTAACATGCACATTCGAAACAAATATTAGTAATATATTAATTCATTATATTTTTTTTAAATTCTTTTTAACGAAAAAAATTCGCAGAAACTAAGGTATTATAACTAAAAAAAAAAAAAATTTTTTTCAGAAATAAAAACATCCGTGGAAATTTTAAAATCTTGTTTTTTTTTTAATTATTGTTTGACATATAAATTAAAAATGGATTAAGAATGCACTTTTTATCTTTCCTTTTTTTTATAAAATAAGTTCTCTTTTTAGAGAAATTCTTAACAGTTATTATTTTTTCAAGTATGTTTTCGATTTTTAAAATGTTTTTTTTATCTAATTAATATACAAAGTAAAAAAAAAAAAATTCTCTGTTGAAAGAAGTGTTTTTATTTTTCCCTTTAAAAATATTTTTTATTAGAATAAATTAGTTTTGAACAAAATGTAATTTTGCGGTTTAAAAGAATATCAAGAATAATAACGATAGCAAGTTAAGATTTTTAATTCAGTCTTTAAAAAATTTAAATATTAATATTTTTTTTCTTATTGACATTTTTCTGACATTAATCTAAATTTTTAAAAAAAAGAAACTAATTACAAATTTTTTCCTACCTTTTACAAATGAGATGGGAAAAACTTTATTTTTATTTTGATGAAAGAAAATCTATTGTGTTCTTATATATTAGGTTGGGGGAAAAGAAATCCATTATTTTTTCGTTAGATGGCTGTAGTGATCGATATCACGTAAAGTATCAATTAAACAATTTCAGATTTATGCTCGTTAGAAAGGTGGCACTTCGTACTAAAATAATTCTTTTTCTGTTTTTTGTTTGGTCCATTCAGTTGGGAGTTACAGGGTGTTAAAAATGGAAGTGAACAAAGAGAAAATTCGGTACATTTTACAGTTTTTCTTTGACAAAGGCGAAAATGCAAGCCAGGCGGCTAAAATTGTGAATGGTGTTTATGGTTCAGATACTGTAACAGCCAATTATGTGCAATTTTGGTTTCGTAGATTCCGTTCAGGAATTTTTTATGTTAAAGATGCACCTCGCACAGGTAGGCCGGTCGTCGAAAATGTCGATAAAATCGGAGAAATGATCGAAGTTGACCGGCATGTTAGCAGTCGTAACATCGCCCAGGAGCTAAAAATCGACCATAAAACAGTTTTAAACCATTTACACAAAGCTGGATTCAAAACGAAGCTCGATGTTTGGGTGTCACACCAATTAACAGAAAAAAACATGATGGATCGAATTTCCATCTGCGAAGCCTTGGCCAAACGGAATGAGATAGACCCATTTCTTAAACGAATGGTGACTGGAGATGAGAAATGGATCACATACGATAACCCTGTGCGAAAACGATCGTGGTCAAAGAGCGGTGAAGCACCTCAAACGGTGGCCAAACCAGGACTAACGGCCAGGAAGGTTCTGTTATGCATTTGGTGGGACTGGAAGGGGATTATTTATTATGAGTTGCTTCCATATGGCCAAACGCTAAATTCTGATCTCTACTGTCAACAGCTGGACCGTTTGAAGATAGCGATTGACCAGAAACGACCAGAATTGGCCAACAGAAGAGGTGTCGTGTTCGACCAGGGCAACGCTAGGCCACACACATCTACAGTGACTCGCCAGAAACTTCGGGAGCTTGGTTGGGAAGTTTCAATGCATCCGCCATACAGTCCGGACTTGGCACGAAGCGATTATCATCTTTTTCTTGCATTGCAAAATTTCTTTAATGATAAAAAATTGGCATCTAGGGAGGATTGTGAAAATCGACTACTAGAGTTTTTTGCAAATAGAGACCAGGACTTCTATGAGAGAGGCATTATGAAGTTACCTTTAAAATGGCAACAAATCATACAACAAAACGGTGCATATTTGACCCAAATCGGACAATCCGAAGCATGTTAAATAAAGTCCTGAAGTTCATATAAAAATAATGGATTTCTTTTTCCCCAACCTAATATTTTAATAGACCGATATTAATATGAAAAATTTATAATTACACGTTATAAATTTTTTTCAAGAATTTAGCTCATATATTTTAATAATTTTATGTAATATTTGTAACCAAAATATAAAATATTTACATTTAAAAACCCACTTCATAATCTTTACAATGAGATGTTAGATAAGTTGGGAAATCTTTTCTTCATTTAAATATAATGTATTTAGACATGATTAGCATGATAATCAGTTATTAAAATATAAATTGAATGCAAATAAATAATAAATGTCCTTATAAATTCTATATGTAAATTTTAACAGAGACAAATTAACTTTTACTGTGATTGAAAATAATTATAAAATTAAAAAAACTGAAATCCTTTCAAGAATTTTCATTAATCATGTATGAACATACTTTGATAGACGAATACACATGAGAGTATACCAATGCTCAGTAAATCCAATAATAATAACCTTAAGAACCCAAGACATTTATCAAACAATTGGTCAGAATACTACAAGAAAGAAAGTTCTGCATTTAAGGGTTCCGCTTGTTTAATTATGTTCTCTTCCATTTTCGAAAAGAACCCACCTAAGCAAACTACACTCAAGAGGCAAAACATTATGACCACCTGTCAATAACGAGTTGGCCCACCTTTGGCGCGCAACACAGCTCACAACCCGCCTTAGCATGGATTAATACCACCACTCAATACCACTTCCACCTGATCACGTGCCCTCCACGTCATCCAGGCGAGTTCATTGCAAAATGTAGGGGTGGTCATAATGTTTTGGCTCTTGAGTATATATCATCGCTGCGGTGATAAAATACTGAGATTTGGCGATTCCATTCGGCGCAAAAAAAAAAAAAAATGGCGAAATCGGGATCCTAAAGTAGAATCTTCACAATAAGAACTATCAAATTTAATAGCGACAGGTATATACCACTGTATCCAAAAAGTAAGAACAATTTTCAATTTAAAATTCCCAGGATTTATGGAATTTAAAATTTTTTTACATTTAGGTTACTGGTACTGTCCTTGACATCTGCGTGAAATTTCACGCCAAAATATTCATTAGTGTTTGAGTTACGCTTGTCTTTGTGAGACGCTAAAACTGATTCTGGCGATTTTTGAAATGTCTGAATTAATTGAGCAAAGAACTCTCATTAAATTTTGTTTGCGGAATGAATATTCGTGTGCGGAAATATAATGTAGCAGAAGGCATTTGGTGAGCAACGGAAAGAAATGTTTACAAATGGTATAAACAGTTCAAAGAAGGCAGAGAACACATTGAAGACGAAGAGCACTCTGGTCGACCCTCAACCGACGAAGCTTACATCCAAAAAATTAAAGATTTGGTACTTGCAAACCATCGATTTACAATTAGAGACTTTGCTGATGATGTTGGAATTTCAAAAGGATTTGTCAATTCCATTTTGTGCCTCAAACGCGTCAAATCTCGATTGGTACCGAAACCACTGAATGTGCCAGCTGACACTGCATTGATTCTTTGTGACCTTTTCGCCAAAAATAAAACCCATATTGTTCCACAAGCACCGTATTCACACCGTACGACTTCTGGCTATTCCCTAAACTCAAAAGACCACTCCGGGGGCACCGTTTTGAGTCGATTGACGAGATTATTCTACGTGAATCGCCGAGCGCTTTAAAGGCCATCCCTGCCGATGACTTTTTAGTATGCATTGAGTATTGGAAAAAAAGGTTGGCATAAGTGGTGTCCGGAGGGGATTACTTTGAAGGCGATAAGATAAATTTAAAAGAATAAATAAAGCGTTTTTGAAAAAAAAAAAAAATTGATCTTACTTTTTGGGAACAGTAGTATTTCAAAAATTGTGTTGTATTTATCTAACTCTAAATTACTGAATCGGCTTTCAAAAGCAGCTGTAAGTTTTTTTATATTTCTTTTGCATATTTGATGTTATATATTATTATAAATCAAAGTTAATTTTTCTCATAATTCCGACAGTTAATTTTTGAATATATGGATGCACACATAATGCATTTTTTTAATGCATTCTTTTTCACTACTTTGGTCATTATAAAATATATTTTGTAAAAGTGTGATAAATCTCACAGGCAACAAAAATGTTCAAGGCGGGCCGCGGGTTGGCTACCCCTGGTTTAAACCTTAGCTCACCAATTAACCTTGACATTACTTAAGGAACTATGATAGTTACTTTAAAAAGTAACTCGTAAATACTTTTAAAGTGAACGAATTGAATCAAAATGCATATAAAAACTCTGTACCCACCCACTCACACAAAAGCCAGTTCTGTTTTATTTCACTGTCAACGAGGAAAATCCTGGGCAGTTTCATTCCTCCCCAAGTGCAGTCACGTGGTATGTCGTGATCCCGAAACAAACAATGGCAACAGTCACGTGGTCGCTCACCGACCGTGCTGGGCACTGGGTCACGGTGTCCCAGCAATGGTCCTTTTATTGTGTATATGAAAAAAAAGGGTTGATTTCTTGACAGATGGCATACAGTGCTTTTTGTTTCGCCTTTGTGGCTATGCGAAAACAGCATTTGAGGAAGCAAACTGCAGTCTTAAGAGGGATGTGTTTCTCATTTCAAGAACTCGGTTTTTCTTTTAAGTTTGAGGAATATATGTTTTTTTTAAACGTGATATTTATTTTACTTAGTAATAAATTCATTTTAAAATAAGAAGAAATATGTTAATCCATCCCAAGTCTCATACATTAAACAAACATGTAATAACAATACATTATGTAAAAATGCAGCAATGTAAATCAGAAGAAGTCAGAAATGTAGTTTAATTTTAAAAATAGTATGTAATTTTAAATCTATAAATACAGTATTTATAAAAATATTTTTATTTTAATAGCATATTTTAATAATAAAATAACATATGTAAAAAATATGAAAAAATAAATTAATTTTTATTTAAATTTAAAATAAATAAAAATAAAAATATGTTATTAAAATAATGTTATTGTTAAATCCATTAAAATAGTATTTAAATTAAAATATAATATGTAACTTTAATTCTTTGGATTTAACTAAATAAATCCAAAGAATTATAAGCCAAATATATAGATACATTTTGTAAATAAATTTTCTTGCGGTATAATTTAATGGTTACTTTGAAGTTCATTATTGCTTAATCTGCACGAAAATGAATATTTATTAATATTTATTTTTTTAGGATTAGGATAATTTAGTACACTCCGCAAAATAATTCTTCAAATGTGCAATTAAAATATAGTTCTTATAAAATCTATTAGAGAAAAATGAGACAGGAAAGGACAGGACAGTTACAGTTCTCAATAAATTACATAGTAATTAATCTCTTTAAACTAACATTAATTATTGGTTAATTATTTAGTCGGCAGCAAGCAGTTTTAACAAGTATCCATAAGTCAACAGCAGTTAAACTATAGTTTTAGTGTGTAATATATTCCATTCTTCATTTATACACATATCAATTAAACATTATTTTAGAAATGCCTCATACATAAGAGAAAAAAAATGTCTGCTCAGGAATCGTATTCGAAACACATAAAATAAAAAATACATATTTATACACAATATTATTAATAATTTTCAAATAAATCTTAAGTTATAATGAAAAACAGTAAAATAATAATTAAAAACTTTACAATATATTTATAGAGCGCCCAACCCAAAGCAAGTTCAATTAAGGCTCAATAACTGTCTCAAGAAAAATAAAATTTAATCAGTCTTCAACTATTTAGTTAGTACATTCTCAACCCTAATGAAAGGACGAAAGTTCGATTTCTGATCTCAGAGTGTGCTACAGCTCACTGGTTTGGTTAGTCCCTCTACGGTGATTTTGTGCACACTTTAAGCTAATTAGACAGGGACCTACAGTTTAACGTAGATTCCGAATCACTACCAAACATCCATCACACAGCCAGCATTCGAACCTGGAGTCTATGGTACCAAAGACCAGAGAGCTAGCTAATTGTCCATAAGCCAGCCTACAAGTCACTGAGGATCACTAGTTGGGTACCAGCTCTTCTCGGCAATCTAGCTATGTCGTGTAATTATAATAATATTAACTATACTTCTTTATAATTTTGTAATATAATTTTCTGTATATAAATCCTGCATATATAATCCTGCTATATAACTCTATTAACTATACCCCTTCCCCTTCCAAATTAAACGAAGTGTTATTTTTTCGGTTCAAAAATAGCACCAACAAGATTTAAGGATGGCTGAAAATTCAAATCGACTGAAAAATTTAAAATACATCAACAAATGAGTATTTATTAGTTCAAAAGAAAAAAAAAATGTATAAAACATTCTTTTTTGTACCTTAACATAATATGCAAAATGAACTAAATGCTCTTATATAAAAAAATATTGCTGTTATAAATTCTGAATAAACAAGATTAATTATGTACTTAGACTCATAATTTATGTGAAGCAGCTTATGTAAAAACGAATTATCGACAGTAGAAAAATCATCTTTAATCACATGGATAAACGATCGTTTATTTTGAGTTCATAAACATGATGCTGACAACCCACCCAAACAGTGATTTATGATGATACATCCTGGTATATTATCGGTTTTTAAAAATGAGATGTCTTTAATGACTATAATAATGATTAATAATCAGTTCAAGATAGTAATATTTTTTTTTATTTAAACTAATATATGCAAATGACAACTGTCATCAATTTATATAAAAATTGTCATCGTAATTTTTTTCATACACATAATAGGATTTGTGTAGAGAACAATTAGTTACAAAAATGTTTAAAGTTGTCAAAATTTTGAATATATGCATTAGATTAAACTTCTAACAAAATTTGATCTTTATTTCTGCACATTTATTTAAATACCTTTATTGGAAAATTGAAACAAAAAAAATATTTGATATCAGTTAGTTATTCAATCTGAAACTTATTCTACAGATTATTAAAAGTCATTAATGCAATGTTGCTGATTTTCTTTAACAACTAAACTATATCATATTATTGCATCTATGAGAAATTTTAACTAATAATAATTATATTTTTATCGTTGTATCATTTTCATTAGCGAAACAGCCATTAAAAAAGCATAAAACATATTTCATATCCATTTTGCTTTATGCGCCAAAATACATGGGATGTATTAATATGAAATAATGCATATCCTTTAAGTAAAGAGATTACTTGTCCATTTCACAGAATTTTGTTCAAAAGCGTCCATTTTACTGAATTTCGTTCAACACATCATAGAATTTCATATTTCATACAAAGAAATCGTTTATTTCATAGATTTTAGTTCAAAATATGCATCATAACTAATTTTATGTAAGCGGCAGATTTTGAGATTTTTTGAGCTGATTTATTTACACAAATTGGCTATCCAATGTAATATTCGATTAACAAAAGAATAAAACACCAAAATTAATGAAATTGCTTGATTATGTTCAAATAACAAAAATGTGCAAAAAAAAAAAAAAAAAAAAAAAAAAAAATCTAAGAAATATTGTGATTAAACTGCAGTTTCTAAAAACAAGTTATATCTTTATTGCATTATGCTATTAAAAAACATTATCTTTAGGATTAAAAACGCATTTTGCAAGTATTTTTACAAGAAACTAGTATTTTCCTACTATAAGAATTTCCTTTAATATTTACGGATCTATAAATATCAAAACAACATATTTATAGAATAAGTGCTGAATATATTTTCTGAAAGGATTTAGAAATAAGGTTCTCTCAGTGTATTTCTATGAAAACACACGAGTATTTCATCTGTTGATCTCATTCCTCCCCGTCACTTTCGATCTCTGCCTTTTCAGTAACTCAGAATAATTTAGACCTTCTTTTAGAAAGTGTCAAAAAAATCGGGGGCGAGTTCCTTTTCTCGAAACATCTTTTCCATTTTCTTGTCACTTACACTAAGACGTTGTGTGGGAGGTTGAATAGCGAATTTCAAATAGAGATCACGCTTTTCCCGTTTTACTCTGACAGTTCAATTGAATAAAAGGTCCTTTTCCATTGAAAGACATTTAAACCTACAGGTGCTTAAAATTATAAATAAATGAGAGATTATATATTTGCAATATAATTTGTATTTATTTTTAAATGGAAGATGCTATTTAAAAATATCTTATTGAATGAAAGTCTTATAAAGATTATAAATATATTTTAATTTTGTTTTTATCATTATCATCAGTGGTACAGGCCGTCTGTGTGCTGCCAGATTAAATAATTAAGATTAATAATTTCTTTTTACAGGATAGGGTTGTCAGCCCTACGCCCAACGCACTATAGTCATATTAGACAGGGACATACGATTTTAAAATGGATTCCGAACCACTACAAACATCCAGAACATACAATAGGACTTAAAACCTGCGATACTACCAGGATAACATTAAGTTTACAGTTGATAAATCTTATTCTTCATTGGCACAACAGCCCCATGGTGGGCCCAGGGCGTCAGCCAACTGGAAGATTTCAAGACAGGAGATGCTTTCTTTTTACGGAGTATGGCTGTCAGCCCTACGCCTAATGCACTAAAGTCACATTAGACAGGGACCTGCGGTGTACAGTGGATTCTGAACCACTATAAACATCCATGGCACCTCCGGGACACAAAAAATTTTGTACTTGAAACATTTTTAAAAATGTATTCTCCAAAACATTTTGACACATCTATTTTAAAAACCCTTTAATAATTTCTCAGTTTCGGAATAACCTTAATACATCTTTAGAAACATTATTGAATAATTTTTTAAATTAAAAAAAAAAACATAAAATGCTTTTAAAAATATCCAAACCAAAATATAAAATATAATGTTTCTATATTCTAAAACTATTAAATAAAAACCTTTAATACCAAGGTATTTTTATAACATTGTTTCAAGCAAAATATTAAACATTTAAAAGAAAAAAAAATGTAAAGTATCTTTAAAATATCAAAACCAAAATATAAAATATAAAGTTTCTATATTCTAAAAATATTAAAGGAAAAACCTTTAATACCTTTCATAACATTGTTTGAAGAAAAATATTAAACAATATTGAAAAATATTAAACTTTTTTTAATAAAAAAAGTAAACTATCTTTAAAAATATCCAAAACCAAAATATTAAATATAAGGTTCCTATATTCTAAAAATATTAAAGAAAAACCTTTAGTACCTTTTATATCATTGTTTCAAGAAATTGTTGCATTATAACTGTGAACCGTATTCCCAAGGAAAGAAATTTCCTTATCCCAAGCTTAACTTTCTTCATTATAAAGGAACACAAAATATTTTTGTACTTGAAACATTTTTATCCCAAAAATTTGATATATTTATTTAAAAAAGAAACCTTTAATAATTTCTTAATTTTGTAATAACCTTACTAAATTTGTTTTTAGAAACATTATTAAATAATTTTTTAAATTAAATAAATAATTTAATAAAAAAAACGTAAAATAAAGATATCGAAACCAAACTATAAATTATAAGGTTTCTATATTCTAAAACTATTAAATAAAAACCTTTCATACCTAGGTGTTTCAAGCAAAATATTAATCAATATTGGAAAAATATTAAACTTTAAATAAAAAAAAACGTAAAGTACCTTTAAAAATATGAAAATCAAAATATAAAATATAAGGTTCCTATATTCTAAAACCATTAAAGAAAAACCTTTAATACCTTTTATAACATTGTTTCAAGAAAAATATTAAACAATATTGAAAATAAAAAATAAAACATTGTTGCATAATAACTGTGAACCGTAGTCCCAAGGAAGGAAATTTCCTTACCTGCTGGTGGTTCTTGAGAACTCCCATGTTTTGTCAGGTCACCGGAATTGTTGTGGAACTTTCAGGTCCTCATGAACGTGACGTCACACACCACAAACCACCGACGCCCCCTGGCGCCGATTCCGGAACCAGAGGTCGTCGACCGTGCAGAAAAGGTATTCCTCGGCAGAAAGGAATTCTGGTTCAAGGTTTTCACGAATTCATTCGGTATCATCTTTGGGTGGGTTGATTCATTAAGTACACGCTGCCGGTTGGAGGTCAAGAGAGCCAGACGATTGATAACGGGTATTTGAGCATTCGGGAAAGTCCCAGGTTGAAAGACTGCTTCATTTTTTATGCTAGTGTATCGCATGCATGGCCGTATTTTCCTATAGGCTAGCTAGGCTTCAGCCTAGGGCCTCAAGATCAAGAGGGGCCTACATTCAAATTGTTAGCAAAATTAGAATCACACTATTCTAAAAACAGTAAACACTAATACTCTGAATCAAAATTAAGGAGAAGTTCTACACATGTGAATAATAAACAAACATAATAAGTAATTTACAAACTTAAAATTGGGAGGTGAAAGGTCATAAGTGAGATAGTCTAGAGCCTCTTTTCATCTAAATCCGGCCCTGATCGCATATAAAACTAAAACTGATGAAGATATTTTTTTTTCTCGCTATCCTCTATACGTTGATTACACTTTTTTTATAACAAAATACAATTATTAATTTTATGCAGTCAATAAAGTGTATTAATTTAAAATAAATTAATTAATTTTGGGGCCTCATGGCCAAGTGGTTGAGCGCACTGACGCTCGGTACCACAGGTTTCGGGTTAGAATCACGGCGATGTGTTGGGTGTTTGTAGTGGTTCGGAATCCACTTTACACCGTAGGTCCCGGCCTAATAGGATCATAGAGCGTTGTGGAGTGTTATTCGCGTCCGTACCATGTCTTTAAACTACACGTGCCCCCTGGCTAGTGCTAAATGAGTAAAAGCGATGCAGACCTTGCTTATGGCATAAAGATTAACTGCATACTGCATTAGAACAACATATCTACTAATTTTTTATAAGAATGTTTACTTAACATATTAGTCTTCCGTCTAAGAAATTTGAATTGTCTGTCAACACCTTTTTGTTGTTTCTAGACTATTATAACTTTGTCATTAAACCTATTATTACTTTGTCTTAAGACTATTATAAAACATTGCACCTTTTTAGTTTGGTTTGGTTTGGTTTGCCGCTCTACAAGTCCTTTTTTGCACACTTTAAGATAATTAGACTGGGAACTACAGTTTAACGTAAATTCCGAACCACTAATAAACATCCATGCCACTGCTAGGATTCGAATCTGAAGCCTGTGTTACCAAAGGGCAGAGCTCTAGCCAATTCGCCATCAGGCCACTTCAATCTTTTTAGAGATCTTAACTGATATAGGGTGAATATAGGTTCCTATTGGGAAGATAACGTATTAAGATATGTAAATTGGTTGGTTGTTGTTGTTGTTGTTACATATGGTCTCTAACATAAATGTTATAATAATACAATTCTTGATCTATGTCATAAGGTTATAAATCATATTTTTATAACCCTTATTTTATAGATTATAACAACTCAGGGTCTATGGCATAAAAGGCCTTAAGGATACAATTCACAATTTGCCTTAAGGGTACAGCGCATAGTCCAAAAAGGGTACATCATGATCTATATCATAAGGTAAGGATATAACAGATATCCCAGTGCAAGGTTATAAAAAAGATCATAAAAGAAAGTGCAAGTTGCACTGTATTTTTTCTCGGGTGACAATCTCGAGGTCTACTGACCATTTCTCCTGAACGCCACTGAGGGCGCTCTTGCAGTGACTAGGAGGAACACTGTTCAAACAGCCATTTTAAATTTTTCAATAATCTGTCATTCTTCAATAATCAAACAATTATTTTAATAAATTATAAAAGCCATGCAATTGTTTTTAATTCAATTTTGATGATAAGGTTACATTCATTCACTCACGATGTACCAGATATATTCACTATTTATGTAAATACCTAATTTAATCCCAATGAAAACGTATATAAGTTGAATAATGAAAATGTATGTAAGGCGATTTTAAGCAAAAATGTATTTAAACAATACATCAAAACTAATTTAATCAAAATAATTAAAAATGTTATAGATCACATCGTTAAATTCTTGAATATTATGCAACTCAACCAAAAAATAACAAGAAAATACAGATATTCCACAATTGCTGAAAATGAGACTTTTTTTGTTTTAATTAAAGACAGTGCCAATTATGTGATGTTTAAGCTCAATATTAAAGAAAGCGTTTATCATTTGAGAGCATTGTATATACAAATTAACATTTGTTCGATTCAAAACAATGGATGAACTGAAAATTATAAAGAGCGTGAAGAACTTTAGAACTTTCTTTGCTTCACAAGCTTTTCTTTCGATGATTATGTTTCAAGAACGGATTAGGCGAGCCAAGCATATCTTGGAACACATTTCAATGAATAACGTGGGATTTCTTTGGAAATATACATAAAGAAAACCATTATTTATGAGCGCGACTTTTTTCTTTTACTTTTTAAGGTCGAAAGCATTTGTTCGCACGTAAACACGAACATGATTTTTGCTTCTTTTTTCTCCCATGTCCTTCGGGAATAAGATGCAAAGGAAGGAGTCACGCCTTTACTGCAGTTCCTTGTAATACATTTGATTGCACAAAATAAAATTTTAAAATAATTCATAAGTAAGATATAAATTGCAGAAAAGATATCTATGATGGAAAATATGCAACACGAGTAAGTACTATTTTGTTTTTCCTTATCCCACTTGGTAGACAACAACATCTAGGCCAAGTTCAAGAACCCGTGTGGTCTCGTAGAAAGAGGGAAAGCTTGTATTGTGATGGAGGACCCGTAAGCAGAAGTCTTGCTTGGCTCCGTCCTTTTTTTCTGAAGAAGTAGGGAAGTGCCTTCCTGGAGGGCTTTTAGGGGGAACTACCTGGCATTTGCGTATCGTATGAGAAAAATCTCGGAAAATTTAAACCGGGTAGTCCGACTCACGAGACAAGATGTTGAACATCCCAAATGACATCCAGTCCACTCGTTTTTTTGAAACAGTGTTCTGGAACAATGTGGCCCGCCGATTGAACCTCCGTCCTAATGCTCACTAACGGCGCGTGTTGCCACTGAACCACGAGTCGAGCAAATAATACTAATGATTGTTTTTTTACAGGAATGCAAGGACAACTTAAAGGACATCAAGAGCATCATGGTTTGGTTCGTCCCTCTACGGTCATTTTTTGCACAAGGGACCTACAGTTTAACGTGGATTCCGAACCACTAGCAAAGTTCCACGCCACCGCCAGGTTTCGAACCTGAAACCTGTGGCACCAAAGTCCCGAAATCTAGCCAATTGGCCATCAGGCCCCCAACTACATCATAGAAATTCAGATATATTTGAAGAATTCTATAAAGTTTATGCAAAATATACTATGAAAAAATAAAATGATATATAGTCAATTATATGTTTCTTTCTACATAGTTTCTTAGAAATAATCTTTAAAATATAAAACAATTCAAGATAACGAAAGTATTTCTTTTGTATTCCTATTCAGGTTTGTAACAAATTTATAAAATTTATTTCAGATTATAACGTTTTTAAAAATTTTAAAACTATTTGTTTCTTAAAGATATATCTTATTAAGAATGATATAACCGAAAAAACAATAAGATTTAGTAATTATTGATTTTTTTATCCCACTTTATAGATAGCAACATCTAGACCAAATCCAAGAACCCATGTGTTCTCATGGAAGGAGGGCAGCTTCTATAGTGATGAAGCACCCTTAGGTAGAAGTCTGCCTTGGCTCCGTGACTCTGAATAAGAAGAGTAGTGCCATCTGGGAGGACTTTTTAAGGGAAACTACCCCGCATGTGCGATTCGATTGTGAGGAAAACACCCACCAGGTAGTCCGACTAAAGAGGCACATCACTAAAGAGGCACATCACTAAAGAGGCTGAAGGACCCGAAGGAGGCAGATGTTGACACCTAGTGAGATGTCAACATCACCTCCGAGAGGCCTCCGACTGAAAATGCTGAACGTCCCAAACGCCATTGAATCTCCTCCCTTTTTGAAACAGTGTCTACAACAAAAGCCGCCAGCAGACTGAACCTTCGCCCTAATGCTCAACAGCGGCGCGCTTTGCCACTGAGACACGAGTTTGGTATTGATTTTTTAAACCAAATACGAAATATTTTAAGATAAATATTCAACAAATATTTTGCATTTTTCACAAATTATAAAATAAAAAAAATTTACAAATTTTATTTATGAAAGAATTTTGTCAATAACGTAAAAAATGTTTTTATTCAGGAAAATATTATTTTTATAAAAAGAAATAACGATAAGTTCTCATGTAGAAGGATATCTGGTGATGAAAGAATTTTGAAAAAAGTGTTTAACTGTAAGGATTTTTAAAAAAAAAAGTTTTTACCATTTTTGGCTTCTCTTTATGCGCTATTAAACTCATATTTTTAAGATAATTTTTTTTTTAATTTTCCAAATAAATTGTCTTGAATTTTGAATTTCAACACTTACTATATTTTCATGTATTTATAACTCCTTGGTTATAATTAATTACAAATTAAACTTCATAAGAATACTTAGTTTCCAAATTTTTATTAATTAATCTTAATTTATTTTCAAATAAATAATCGCACCTTTGTTTCTAATACAGAAGTTTTAAATAAGTTGTCATATTATATTAATTAACTTCAGTGTTAGTTTGAATGCCAATTATATTCTCATATATTATTTATATTTTACGTCATTTGCAATTAAAGTGAGATAATTGCATTCACTTTAATTGAAAATGGCGTAAAGTAATCTTTATATCAGAAGTAAAGACAATTATCTCACCCGAGTTAACAATTATAGTAGAATTATTAGAAATAATGAGTTCCTCATATGGAACTAATTAATAAAATGGATTGTGTCAGGGACAAATAACAATTTATATAACTAATTATTTATGAGTGGTGTCAAATAATTATTTTATCACTATTATTAAGGAATAATTCTGAATTGCCTGTTGGTGGTAAAAGCAGTTAAATATTCTTTTTGCGATCTTAAAATTCATCTGAAACCAAGTTTACTTTTATTGTACAATATTTTAATAAAATTTATAAAGAATAATCTTCAAATTCTTTTATACATGGAAGCTTTTCATATGGATTGACTTTTTCGTAAGCTATATAATTTTCTAGTATATGCCATTTTTTTCACTTTTAGCATCAAACCCTTATGCAAGGTCACATGTCTATTTACACTTGAAGCAATAGGATTGCCTTTATTACTTTTTTTTCCAAAATTATTGCTGCATTTAATAACAGAGCTCTTTTTTATCAAATGTCAAATAATTATTTTATCACTTATTAAGGAATAATTCTGAATTGCTTGTTGGTGGTAAAAGCAGTTAAATATTCTTT
>BPLQ01009107.1:0-18564 GCA_021605075.1 Caerostris darwini
CCAAAAAAACTATTTTGCTCATGAAATAAAAAAAAATTCATTTTCATCACAACATTCCTACAAAAATATAAAAATTGGTGACATCTCTATGGAATATAAAATTTAATGGAATCTTTTCAGAACAGTTACTATCTAATTCTAATTATTTCGTTTTATTATATGTACTGCGTTAAATTTACTTGCAGTTTAAATTGTTCAATTCCTTTTTAATGGCATATCAAATTTATTTAATTACTTTTATTTAAAGTAAAACTACATATTCAATATTTTAAAGATTTAAGATTTTAATATTTGCATGAACAAGCATTTTCAGGTATATAATTATATTGAACCTTTTTCAAAAGGAACATTGATAATTTTTTAACGTTAATTTATATATATTCATCATCATTGGAGCAACAGCCCCATGGTGGGGGAAGGCATTCTGCCCAATGGCAGATTTCGAAACATGAGATGTCTTCTTTTTAGGGGGGTAGGGTTTTCAATCCTACGCTCTACAGTCATGTTAGACTTGGTCTTACAGTTTAAAGTGTATTCCGAACCACTACTAACATCCATGGGACTCGAACCCTGTAGTACCCAGATCCAGATCGTTAACCATTCGACCATTCAGGTACAATATATATATATTACTAAGCAATAAATTATTGGAAAACTAATCAAATATTATGCTGCTGTAAAAGATATTTCGTTAACTCCTAAAAATTAAATAAATTATCTACAAATTATGCTGATTTCCAAACATGTTTTTAGAATTTTTTAATCTATAAATACATGATTTTTTTTTTATTGCAGTTCCTGTTTTAAACCAATTATGTATCTTCTCATTATTAATTATATTCTTAAATAAAGTATGAATGAATGAAGATTATCAGTATCATTTGATCTTTCTTGATCGCAAAAATTATTATAGTCATCTATCAATGTCAATTCACTGATTCTTATAACTGATTAGTTTTTCATTTACGATAAACGAAAGCAAGAAAAATGTATGCACTCTTCATAAAAATATGTTTTGCTTTCAGCTGCAAATCTCTTCTAATCTGATGCTTGAAGCATCCAAGATAAACTTCCTATCACTTCAGTCTAAGAATTCATTTGTAACATGGGCAGCTTGGATATCATACTGTCAGCCCAGATTAACATTTCACCACAAGTAATGAGCGATGATATAGAGCAATAAAACATATACAACAGCAATATTTATTGCCGCTTTTTCTATAATTAAAAACTTTTTTTTTTTGCTTTTATATTCTTTTAATTGTAGGTATTCTCTTAGAAATTCACTTCTGTAAATGCATCTTCATTTTATTTCCTAATAATCAAAGATATATGAAAAAAGAAACATCACCTTTCTAAAATACCATTTTGCTGGTGAAATATAAAATATCCATTTTTAGCGCAACAATAACATCATTCTTCTAAAATACAATTTTGTTCAGGTAATATAGAAAAGCCAATTTTACACAACAATAACACATTTCTAAAATACAATTTTGCTCATGAAATGTAAAAAATCCTATTTTAGCACAACAATAAAATCACGTTTTTTAAATGCAATTTTGACTCATGAAACATAAAATTCCCATTTTTAGTTAACAATAACATCACATTTCTAAAATAAAATTTTGCTCACGAAACATAAAATATCAATTTTTAGTACAACAATAACATCATGTTCATGAAAAACAAGTTTTTTCGTGAAATATAGCATATTCATTTTTGGCACATCAATAACATCGCTTTTCTAAAATACAATTTTGCGCACGAAATATAGAAATTTTTTTAGCACGAGCATGATATCACGTTTCTAAAATACAATTTTGCTCATGAAATATAGAAAATCCATTTTCCATCCATGAAATATAGAAAATCCATTTCCTACGTGAAATAAAGAATATAAAAAAATTTCAGAACTTGTACTAATTCTAATTATTTCATTTGAGTATATATGACGATTTAAATATACGTACAGTTTAAATTGCTTAAAACTAATTTTTAATGACGTATTAAATGTAGTTAGATAAGAACTATTTGTTCAATATTTGAAAGTATTTAATATTTTGAAGACTTAAGTTAATATTTACATGGGTTAACATTTTCAGATATATTTATATGTCAATATTGATTATATTTCAAAAGAAAGTTAAATATTTTGCTTTGTATTAATTGACATATATTTGTTTAGTAATGTACACGTAACAAAAAAGAATTTAATTGTAAAATTAAATCAAATATTGTGCTATTGCAAATGATATTTGGTTTACGACATATGTTAAAAATATTATGAGAGATGTTACCGTTGCATACCTAAAAAATTTGAAGGCATTTGAATATTTTAAGTTTTTATTGAAGAACACATACCAGCCAGCTTTTGTGAACATTCCGCAAATTCAACAAAGTCTTTGACAACTGAATTTTCATTTAAAAATTGATGAAAATTTAGTTATCGATTTACAGAAAAGTAAATTTAAGGTTTATTTTTAACATTAGAGGGACTAGTGCTCTACTAATGTATTCCACGAACAGCCCAACGATAGGAGGATTTAGACTTCAGGGAGAATTTTATAATTGAATTGGTCCACACTGAATATTAAGATAGCATGTTGTACTGACAATACCACAATTGACTTCAAGACTTCTCGTTTCTGAAAAGTGACAGCAGCTAACTTTCTCAGGCAGATTCAAAACTGAGATCTCTAGCTTTGCACCTTACCACTGAATCATGGTCAATTTTTACTACAAAGTTATATTTTTTATATATTCTTTTCTTAAATGTAGATCTTTTTAAAAAGCACGTTTTTTTTTTGTCACTCATGGCTATTTTTGTAAGATTTTACATTATTTCCTTGAAGCCTATACTATAATTATTCATATATGGAAAAACAAAAGTTAAGAGACATACTAACAGTGAAATTTGAAAATAGGATGCAAGATTGTTATACAGCAGAATTCTGAAGTAAAGTAAAAATAAAAATTTACTGATGATTTTTTTTAAAAATTTGCAATAACAACATTGTAGCATTGTTATATGCGGATATTGGTCTAAACTAACATATTTCGATGTATTTTTAAAATAATATGCATTTTGAAATAGTTACTGTATGTAAGTCCAATCTTATTTTAATACAACAATATTCCAACTAAATTTTTTTAGAAACGTAATATTATTTTATAATGAAGTAAGTATAGTAATAAATTAGAACTATGGCGCTCGGTGCCACAGGTTTCGGGTTTGATCCCGGAGGTGTCATGGATTTTTGTAGTGGTTTACACTTTAAATTGTAATTCCCGGTCTAATATGACTGTATAGAATTGGGCGTAGGGCTGACAACCTTACCCCGTAAAACGAAAGCATCTCCTGTCGCGAAATCTGCCAGTAGGCAGACGGGCTTGGACCACCCTGGGGGCTGTTGCGCCAATGAAAAAGAAGAAGAAGAAGATAGTAATAATTTCTTTAGATTCAGTTTTAGTGACACAAATTTCAAAATAAATTATTTAAGTCTTAAAATTCATATGATCATTTTAAATGAATTTCATTTAGTTTTTATTTTCTTATTAACAATCACAGATTTATCACTAATATAATTCTTTAATAAGTTCTGCAAATAATAAGATTGTGTAATTTAGAAATTAATTCAGATTTTCAGACAAATACAAAGTGATTTATTTTCAGATAACCTTTAAATTATTATGTTAAGTATCACTTTTTTCTAATCCAGTTTATGAAATATAAAATAATTAAAGAAAAATACAGAAAAACTTTTCTATAAATAATAGATTAAAATACATCTATTAAAAATTAAATATTATATTATTAATTTAATTAACTTCTTTGAAGAGAAATGAAATTTGCAGATAATAATAATTTAGAATATATAAATATTTTTACATTAAAAAGTAATTTAAAATCCATTTAAATTTTTAAGTATTTAGTATAAATAAAGGCATATAAAATCCATATTTTAATTTAAGCGAAACATTCTAATTAAATAAAAATTCTAATAATATTCTAATCTATCTAATAAAACATTCTAACAATCTTCGCCTAAATATTTAATTTCTACGTCGTAATTTATTTTTTCATTTTACTTATACATTATTTATTTAAATAAGCAAAAAAGGAAGCAGATAAAATTAAAAATACTTTTTTAAAAACAATTTTTAATTTTCGTTGTATAAATGTGTGTATTGTTTACTCTTCATTCTAAATAAATTCATGTTGCCATTTTCTTTTTTGTTTCATAGAATAGCTGTAAAACACGATAAAAAACAAAACAAAAAATTGAAGTTGTTTATTTACTAAAATCATTTTTGAAAGCCCATAATTGATTCAATCATAACTTGTTTTTTTTCAAAAAATTATAGCCAATGTTTTCAAAATTTTCGCTTTAATAATAAATAATTATTAATTACTAAATAATTAGTAATTATTTTTTTTTAATTTTTATCAATAAATTTAGTCACAAAATATGTCATTCAAAATATTAAATCTATCGTTATATATTTTTGGTTTGGAATATTAAAGCATTATGGAAGTAATTTTAGTATATTTATTGCTCCAGTGAAAAATTAAAACATAATCTTTTACTGTAATTTATTCAAATTATTTTTAAAAAATTGAAATAAAAATAATAAGTTAAAAGCAAAACTTATCAATATTTTTTCTAGGCTATTTCTTATATCCTTATAATTATTCTTATAAGGACAGTTACCAATGATCAGTTATCCATTCTAATCATCCTAATGTAACATTCTAACAATCTTTGCTTAAATAATTAGTTTCTACTTAGTAATTTATATTTTGCTTTTCTTTATACATTATTTATTTAAATCAAGAATATATAAGTAACAAGTAATATAAAAAAAAAAAAATTTAAAAAGTCAATTATTACTTTTTTTCACTATATTACAGAAAAGTCCTTTACAAATAAAATTGAGGTTTTCCTACTGCATCTGGCGCCATCTATTAATAGAAACATTCAACTTAAATCTAAAAAAATTAAAATTAATGAATTAAATTTAATTAATGAATTCATATTTGAAAAAAAACCGTATTAATATCAATTGTCATCCACTACAAGTTACAAAAAATGTATTTGAACTTGAGTAGATTAATAAAAAGTATTTCATTAACTATTGAAAGTTTGAACAAGATATATATAGGGAGAGTGTGAACTAATAGGAGGAGTTGAAGAAAAAAGGAAAGCATATAAAATTTAAAATACTTTTTTAAAAACAAATTAAAATTTTTTTGCATAAATGTATGTATTGTTTACTCTTCATTCTAAATAAATTCATGTTGCCATTTTCTTTTTTGTTTTATAGAAAGGCTGTAACACACGAAGAAAAAAAAATTGATCTAACAAAAAATATTGAAGTTGTTTGTTTATTTGTTTATTTACTAAAATCGTTTTTGCATGCACATCACTGATTTAATGTTGACTTGTCTCTCTCAAAAAACGATAGCCAATGTTTTCAAAATTTTCGCCTTCCATAATGACCTAATCTGATTTTTATGAAAGCAAGAATGTGAGTCAACTTATGAGGAAATTACAAATCTTGAAAATCCTGCTTTGCATTCAAAATGGCGATAATAACTCAATAATGTCACAAGCAGAATTTCCATAAAAATAACTTTTTGATATGCTTTAATATGCACTTCCAAATAAATTTAGCGAAGAAAAGTTTCATTTTAAAAATCGAAAGAATATGATAAAAAAAAATAAATAAGAAAAGAAAATCGATAATTCTTTACTCTACTAAATTACTACTTTTTTTTCAGATTCTCATTCTTTCACTAAATTTAAAAAACATTTTCAATTTATTGCTTCATAGAACATATACATGAAAACTGCACTAAATTTTTTGATATCTTAAATATTCATTAATTAAAAGAATTAATAAAATTCCTATTATCTTTATTTCTTTAAATATGGGTATTCTTACAACATATCTATATTTATTCTTATGAGAACAAATATGAATTATCAGTTATCACCTATCAGTAATTTTCTTTAATTATAATTATATTATTATAATTATTCTTTTTCTATATTCTTATAATTATAACTATTTAAAATAAGTTGTTAATTAATTAAGAATGTATAAAATTCTTTTTTAAGAGCTTCACCATTTAATATATTTGGTTCAAATTATTTTATCATACTCTTAATTCAAATACAGGTTATACTATCTATTATTTTTTTTTTCATATTTTCGTTCTTTCACTTAATTTAAAGAGCCTTTTCAATTTATTGTTACATAGAACACATACATAAAAACTGTTCTAAATTTCTTCATTTCTCAAAATTTTGATTAATTAAAAGATCTACTAGAATTCTTATATTTATTTCGTTAAAACAGGGATATTCTTATAATATCCTTATATAATAATCATTTAAGAACTGTTATCAATCTTCAGTAACAGTTATCAGTTTTCTTTAATTATAATTATGTTATTATAATTGTTCTAATGCTATATTCTTATTATAAGTGTTCAAAATAAAATACTAATTAATTCAAAAATTAATTCAAAAATTAATTAAACAATAAATTAAATAAAAACAAATAATTTAAATAAAAATAAATAGTAATTAGTAATTAATTACTAATTAATTCAAATAAATTATCAATTATGCATTCTTAATTAATTTACAATGCATAACGTTCTTTTTAAAAACACAGCCATTTATAATTTTAATTCCAATTATTTTGCCATACTATTAATTCAAATACTGCTAAAATGTTATTTTTTAATATCTTTACTCATAAAAGCGAAATTATTAAAAAATAACATTTATCAATGAATTTAGCTAATAAATTGATAATTTAGCAAATAATTAATTATTAAATAATAATTATAATAATGTTAAATAATATTAAATAATTTATTAAACATTAAGTAATTAATTTTTTGATTTTATCAATAAATTTAGTCACAAAATATGCCAGTATTAAATCTATAGTTATATATTTTTATTTTAGAATACTAAGTTATTATGGAAGTAATTTTAATATATTTATTCTCTAGTGCAAAATTAAATGATAATCTTCCGCTATAAGTTATTCAACATACTGAAGAAAAAAATTTAAAAAAAATTACAATTAAAAACAAAACTTATTAAGTTTATTTCATCTACACTATTAACCTATATGTTGTTGTTCTAGTAGACCGAGACCTATGGTTTAAAGTGGATTCCGAACCACTACAAACATCCATGACACCGCTGGGACTCGAACACGAAAAACCTGCGGTACCGACTTCCAGAGCTCCAGCGACTCGGCCATCAGGTCCAATTAACCTCTTATAATTATCCTTAGATTAAAATTTACGAGGATGATTTTATTAATTTTTAGTTTACTAATTTAATTAATTAGTTTACATCATTTGGAAGCTTGTATGTTTTAATATCTAAACGAAAACGAAAGTGATTATAAAAGTGCTTATCAATTTATTGCAAAGTGCAAGAACTTCTCTTTTACAGCAGCTGAGAGAGCTACAGGACAGCTTTTAACAACTTCTAAAATTATGCTATTAATAGTATGATCGTTTAAGTTGTACAATAATTACACTTAATACGTATAGAAAAGGTAACGGGTAGCATAGACATTGCTTAAAATGTGCCAAACATAACAATAACATAAATAGAGATTTTTTTTCTTCTAATGCAGCTGGCAAATAGACTATGAACTTTTCTGCCATAAGAGCTGCACCGATGTTACACACTTCGCATTACGCATGGGGGAGGGGGCGTGTAACTTAATCGTAAGCCACGGACGCGGAGTAACAATGCCCCCACAGCCCTCTGCGATCCTATCAGGACCGGGACCTACGGCTTAAAGTAGATTCCGGACCACTACAAACACCCATGGCACCGCCGGGATTTGAACCCATTACCTGTGGTACCGCATGCCAGAGCGCTAGCCATTCGGCCATCAGGACTCCTAAATAGAGATTGATTATATTTATATATATTGTCTAAAAAGAATATTAATTGAATTAATTAACATTTGCTTTTTAACGACAGATTGTATTAACGAACTGTTCTTGCAAATATGAATCCTCTAAAGTTAACTTTTTAATTTGAGAGAGAATAATAAATGAATTAATTAGCATTTTATATTAAACGACAAATTGTGTTATGAATGAGATGTTCTTCCAAATATGAATCCTCTAATCTAAAGCTTGTTAATTTCATAGGAAATAAACTTGGTTTTATAGAATTTATTTTACTTTCATGAAATATTCAATGCTTGTCAGATATTCTTTATATTATTTGAATGAAAAATGTACACACAAAAGCCAATTTAAATGATATCCATCTTTCTAATCTCTTAAGATATCACGCTGAGTATTTGCTTCAGTAACGACTCTCCCACCCACAAGAAAAAAAAATGGCCCTAAAAGATTCCTGATGGTTTGATTACCTCGACTCAGGAATGGATGGCAGTTTGATATTTTTGCGGTTTTAAAATTTTTGCCTCGGAGCTAAAAACTATCCGAGGAGACACCCACCCCGCTAAGGTCTCCCGCCGAGCTATCATTGGTGCAGAGAGTATTGCAGCTGCCAAATATGATGGACGACTACTACTTCTCTTTCTCTGCTTTTTTTTCTATCTAAGCGGTTTTAAGACAGAAAAAAAGTACAAAAATGAAAAATAAAAAAAAATTATAATCATCTTATCCCTCCATGTGCTTCATAAAACGAACCATGCGTTAAATTTTCCTCTTCCCAAAAAAATAGATTAGATGATAGTGGATTGAAAAAAAGAATAAAAGAACGGTTTTTCTCTCATCTCCCCTGCTACAGAGACGGAAGTAGTACTTTGGGTTTACCGCAACAACTTGGAAACAAAGTGCTCCCTCATATTTTTAGAGTTAACGATCCCCATTATAGGAGCTAAGTAAAGACTTGTGTCTTTTTTTTCCAGCGAAAAGAAATTTTTAGTGTTATTCTTAGCCTCCTAGAGAACTGTTTCTGAAATTAATTTTCGGAAATAATTTCAATGGATTCAAGTCTGTCTAGATGCCAGGGTAATAAAAATATTTGAATAATAAAGTTTATTGGAGGAGTTTAAACTCTTTAATTTTATCCCAGAAGCTTTTTTGGACAATAAAAAACTGTGATACATTAATTATACTTAATACATATATAAGTTATGCATTAATTACTCTCAATACATATACAAAAGGTAACGGGTAGTATACGTATTACAAGAATGTGCACCACATAACAATAATATAAATAGAGATTGATTATATTTATATATTTTGCCTAAAAAGAAAAATAATTGAATTAATTAGCATTTGTTATTAAAATTCAAATTGTATTAATGAACTGTTCTTGTAAATATGAATCCTCTAAAGTTAACTTTTTAATTTGATAGGGAAATAATAATTGAAGTAATTAGCATTTTTTATTAAACGGCAAATTGTGTTATGAGCTGTTCTTCCAAATATTAATCTTCTAATCTACACCTATCTTTTTAATTTGGTAGGAAATAAACTGGGCTTTACAGAATTTATTTTTCCCTCATGGAATACTCAATACTTGTCAGATATTCTGTATACTATTTGAATGAAAAATGCACACACAAAAGCCAATTTATTTGGTATCCCTCTTTCCAATCTCTTAAGATATCCCGCTGAGTATTTGCTTCCACAACGACTCTCCCACACACAGAAGAAAAAAGAAAAAATTACCCTAAAAATCCCTTATGGTTTGATTACCTCGACTCAGAAATTGATGACAGTTTGATATTTTTGCCGTTTTAAAATTTTTGCCTGGGAGCTAAAACTATCCGAGGAGACACCCACCCCGCTAAGGTCCCCCGCCAGGCTATCAATGGGGCAGAGAGTATTGCAGCTGCCAAATATGATGAACGACTACTCCTTCTCTTTCTCTGTGTTTTTTTTTTCAATCCAAACTGTTTTAAGACAGAAAAAAGTACAAAAATATAAAAGAAAAAAAATTATAATCATCTTATCCTCCATGTGCTTCATAAAACGAACCAACCATGCGTTAAATTTTCCCCACCCCCAAAAAATCGATTAGATGATAGTGGATTGAAAAAAATAAGAACCTTTTTTTCTTTCATCTCCCCTACTACAGAGATGGAAGTAGTACTTTGGGTTTACCGCAACAACTTGGAAACAAAGTGCTTCCTTATATTTTTAGAGTTAGTGATCCCCATTATAGGAGCTAAGTAAAGACCTGTGGTTTTTTTTTTTAGCGAATTTTTTTTTTATTTTTGCAGAGGAAAGAAATTTTTAGTTATTCTTAGCCTCACAGAGAACTGTTTCGGAAATTAATTTTTGGTAATAATGCGAGTGGATTAATTTCTGTCTGGATTCGGGAGTAATAAAAATATTTCAGTAATAAAGTTTATTGGAGAAGCTTAAACTCTTTAATTTTATCCCCAGAAGCAGGTTTAGTCCTTAAAAAAATGTGATAGTTACACAGACAATAACTTCGTATTACTTCAATTAGTTTATGGATTACACGTTGTTTCTGACTATTACACGTTCTGTGAAGTTATTTTTATATAGCTTTTTGGTTTTATGAATTTCAAACATTTATTGTTTTGAAATTTTTTCTCTAGTTTTAAGGTTACTTAAAAGTCTTATGCCACAAGCATTTTGCTTTCGTATGTGTTAGAAGGATGATATAAAATTCATGAGTTTGGCTTTTAACTTATTATTTTTTACCTAATTTTATCTTTTAATATATTGAATAAATTTCAAAAGAAGATAATGATTTAATTTTACAATAGAGCTATAGTATACTAAAATTATTTTCAGAATTATTTAATATTCCAAATTAAAAATGTATAACGCTAGATTTAATAATTTGAATGCCATATTTTGTGATTAAATTTATTGATAAAAATTTAAAAAATGCATAACTAATAATTAATTATTAGCTAATTAGTAGTTAATTACTTAATAGCTAATTATTAGTTAATTTCTTATTAGATAATTATTATCATTTTTAAACTTTTTATTCTAACATTTAGTCACAAAATATGGCAGTCAAAGTATTAACTCTATCGTTATATATTTTAACTTTGGAATATTAAATAATTATATGAAAGTAATTTTAGTATATTTATTGATGTAGTACAAAATTAAATGATAATCTTCTTCTGTAATTTATTCAACTTATTAAAAGGTAAATTTAAATAAAAAATAATAATTTAAAAAAAAAACTCATCATTTTTATATCATCCTTCTAACATATAACAAAAGCAAAGTGCTTCTGGAATAAAATTTTTATCTTTTAAGTAACCTTAAAACTAGAGAAAAAATTTCAAACCAATAAATGTTTAAAATTCATAAAACCAAAAAGCTATATAAAAATAACTTTCATTCATTTTCAAAGAACATGTAATGTTCAGAAAGCAAGCCCCATAAACTAATTGAAGTAATACAAAGTTATTGTCTGTGCAACTATCACATTTTTTAAGGTCCAAAACAGCTGCTGGGGATAAAATTAAAGAGTTTAAGCTTCTTCAATAAACTTTATTACTCAAATATTTTTATTACTCTCGAAACTAGACAGACTTTAATCCATTGGCATTATTTCCAAAAATTAATTTCAGAAACAGTTCGGCTGGGTGGCTAAGAATAACAATAAAAATTTCTTTTCACTGAAAAAAAACACGTCTTTACTTAGTTCCTATAAAGGGGATCACTCACTCTGAAAATATGAGGAAGCACTTTGTTTCCAAGTTGTTGCGGTAAACCCAAAGTACTACTTCCGTCTCTATAGCGGGGGAGATGAAAGAAAAAACGTTCTTTTATTCTTTTTTTCAATCCACTATCATCTAATCGATTTTTTGGGGGAAGGGAAAATTTAACGCATGGTTCGTTTTATGAAGCACATGGGGGGATAAGATGATTTTAATTTTTTTTTATTTTTTTATTTTTGTTCTTTTTTCTGTCTTAAAACCATTTGAAAAGAAAAAAAAATCAGAGAAAGAGAAGCAGTAGTCGTCCATCATATTTGGCAGTAGCAATACTCTCTGCCCCAATGATAGCTCGGCGGGAGACCTTAGCGGGGTGGGTGTCTCCTCGGATAGTTTTAGCTCCGAGGCAAAAACTTTAAAACCGCAAAAATATCAAACTGCCATCAATTTCTGAGTCCAGGTAATCAAACCATCAGGGATATTTTAGGGTAATCTTTTTTTATGTGGGAGGGAGAGTCATTATTGAAGCAAATACTCAGTGTGAGATCTTAAGAGTTTGGAATGAGGGTATCCAATTAAATTGGCTTTTGTGTGGGCATTTTTCATTCAAATAATATAAAGAGTATCTGACAAGTATTGAGTATTCTATGAAGGAAAAATAAATTCTATGAAGCCAAGTTTATTCCTTATGAAATTGAAAAGATAACTTTAGATTAAAAGATTCATATTAGTCAAGTTAATCATTATAATCATTAATCATATTGGTCATTAATCATTTATTCATATTTATATTTGTCGACGTAAACTCACCATCAGAGATATTTTAAGGGTATCTTTTTTTTCTCATGGGTGGAAGAATCGTTATGAAAGCAAAAAAGTTAAAAGCAAAACTCATCAGTTTTATATAATCCTTCTAACATATAATGAAAGCAAAGTGCTTCTAGCGTAAACCTTTTATCTTTTAAGTAACCTGAAAACTAGAGAAGCATATTTCAAAGCAATAAGCGTTTAAAATTCATAAAACCAAAGAGGTATATAAAAATAACTTTCACAGAACATGTAATGTTCAGAAAGCAAGCCCCATAAACTAATTGAAGTAATACATAGTTATTGTCTGTACTATAGTTATCACATTTTTTTAAGGTCCAAAAATCCTCTGGGGATAAAATTAAAGAGTTTGAGCTTCTCCAATAAACTTTATTATTCAAGTATTTTTATTACTCTCGAATCCAGACAGACTTTAATCCATTGGCATTATTTACAAAAATTAATTTCAGAAACAGTTCGCTCTGAGGCTAATAATAACAATAAAAATTTGTTTTCTCTGCAATAAAAACACACAAGTCTTTACTTGGCTCCTATAATGGGATCACTAACTCTGAAAATATGAGGAAGCACTTTGTTTCCAAGTTGTTGCGGTAAACCCAAAGTACTACGTCCGTCTCTGTAGCAGGGGAGATGAAAGAAAAAAACGTTCTTCTTATTTTTTTCAATCCACTATCATCTAACCGATTTTTTTTGGGGAGGGGAAAATTTAACGCATGGCTGGTTCATTTTATGGAGCACATGGAGGGATAAGATGATTATATATATTTTTTATTCCTATTTCAGTACTATTTTCTGTCTTAAAACCGTTTGGATAGAAAAAAAAAGCAGAGAAAGCGAAGGAGTAGTCGTGCATCATATTTGGCAGCTGCAATACTCTCTGCCCCAATGATAGCTCAGCGGGAGACCTTAGCGGGGTGGGTGTCTCCTCGGATAGTTTTTAGCTACGAGGAAAAAATTTTAAAACCGCAAAAATATCAAACTGCCATCAATTCCAGAGTCGAGGTAATCAAACCATCAGGGATCTTTCAGGGTAATCTTTTTTTTTCTGTGAGTGGGAGAGTCGTTATTGAAGCAAATACTCAGCGTGAGATCTTAAGAAATTTCAAAGAGGGATACCAATTAAATTTGCTTTTGTGTGTGCATTTTTCATCCAAATAATATAAAGACTATCTGACAAGTATTTAGTATTCTGTGAATGAAAAATTCATTTTATAAAGCCAAGTTTATTCCCTATAAAATTAAAAAGGTAACTTTAAAGGATTCATATTTGCAAGAGCTATTTTTCTGTCTCGAAATCTGCTACTTGGCAGAGGCCCTTGGTACACCATACGCTGTACCAGGGAGTTAATTATAAAAGCATAATAGTTGAGACAGTGGATATATATTGCAAGTGTTCGGAAATCTAATTGGGCATTAAAAATGTGAATTAAAGCATTTAAATTTATTATTAAGTATCCCTAATAATTTGTTTTTAAAATACATTTTTAAACTTCCATTTTGTTCTCGTAAAAATAGTAACTTCTCAAAATTAGTTTAATTAATTTCTCTAATAAATATACAATTACTATGCAAACATTTATTTATATCCTTCATTGGCGGCCTAATGGCCAATTGGTTAGTGCTCTGGCTTTTGGTGCTACAGACTTCTCGTTCAAATCCTGGTGAGAGCATGAAACTGTAGGTTACGGTCTGTTTAGTCCTCGTGTGCACAAAATGACTGTAGAGGAACAAACCAAACCATTTTTCGTCACTGGGCCAAGGCCAGCATGGGACTGCCTACTGGCAGATTTCGGTACCAGAGATCTTTTAGTTTTTACAGTATAAGGCTGTCAGCCCTGCATTCTACAGTCATATAAGACCAGAACCTACTGTTAAAAGTGGATTCCGAACCACTACAAACATTCATGGCACCGCCGGGACTGGAACCCGAAACCTGTGAAATCGAGCCCCAGAGAGTGAACATTTATACCATTATGAATTAATTATATTAATAATATAAATTTTATTTAAAACAATTCAAAATCTAACATTACATGGCAATTTTACATAGTAAACTTAAAACCCTCTTTGAGATTTCTCGTTTTTGTATTTTTTTAATACTATTTTTGTGTTCGAAAAAATTCCAATTTAATATATTTAACTCAAATTCCATTCCTTTACTATCGATTTCGAAATGCCTCGGAATATATATTTATATATTTTGCTTTTTAAAAAGCCTTTCCGAAAACCGAATTCGTTCCGATGATAAATCTTCATCCATTGGTTCATGATTTATTCATCGATTCTAATCTTCGGTGAGCGATTCGACAAAACAAGGAACAATTTGTAAACTTTTCATTTTTTTAAAGTCACATATGAATAGGAAATAGTTTTCGTAGTATTTGAATAATTAAGACTAATTCTAATAAGAAATATTACCGTTTATTGAATGTACTTTATTATTTTTTTTAAGAAATTTTGGATAGTGTAATTTATTTCATCGTGAAATAAAAAAAATGATTTTTTGATGTTAAAAAGAATTTTTGATGTTTTTCATTATTGTGATGAAAATTTATTTTATTTTATTTTTTGTAATGGATTTTTTTTTATTCTGATGGAAATAACACATAATTAGGCTGCGTGCCAATTAGTTGCTTGAACTATATCTATTTCATAGCGCTCTTGCGCTTGGTGCCATGGGTTTCGAGTTCGAAACACGGCGGTGCGATGGATGTTGCAGAGGTTCAGAATCTACGTACTTTAAACATTAGGTCCCGCTCTCATATGACTATAGAGTATTGGGCGTAAGGCTGAAAACACTACCCCTAAAACAGTCCCGTCACGAAGACAAGTCAGGCTTCAACCTACGCGTGCTCCATCACAACAGAAGCTGCCCCCTTTCCCTTCAAACAAGAGACCACACGGGTTCGTGGCTTTGGTTTAGATGCTTACCAAGTTTTATAAGAAACAATGCAACAACAACTATATCTATTGCACATGTTAGAAGAAAAATATAACAATTAATATTAATGGTTATAGGGGCCGGATGGGCGAATGGCTAGCGCTCTGGAGCTCGGTACCACAGGTATCGGGTACAAATCACGGCGTTGCCATGGGTGTTTATGGTGGTTCGGAATCCACTTTAAACCGTAGGTCCCTGTTCTAATAGGGGCGGGGTCCAAACAATGCGGGGACATTGTTACTCCCCGTCCGATGCTTAGTGCAAAGTGAGTAATGTCGGTGCAGCTCTTATGGAATTAAAAAGATCACGGTCTATTTGCCAGCTGCATTAGAAAGAGAAAAAAAATATTAATGGTTATTGAGAACTCATTGTAAGTACTTAATCCCAAACCATCATCATAAATTATGTTTACAAAGCTTATGTCTTTAAATATTTTGTTTTAATACTTTATGATGCTTTCAAATAGCTTAACAGGCTTGCAATGGCGACAATTATCGGAAATCGTTTTAAAACAGAAACCGAATTAAGAAGTTTCCAGAAATCTTGTTACTATTCAAACGATTTATCGGAAGATTCGCGTAAAAGAGGAGTAAAAATTGTGAAACGAGGTATTCTTGGGAATCTTATGGTGATTTAATTACGGCGTCAAGATAATTGAATTCCATTTGAAAATCGAAAGAAACAAATAGGCGGAAGAAACAAGAAAGACGCGCCATTTTGTACTTTTGGGATTACGTCATACTATTTCGCTTAGAGAGCTTCATTAAATGTAGTTAAATCTTCCAATTAGTTCATAGAGGGGCGTGTCATTTAATTACACAGATTTGGCTCTGTGACGCTGAAAAAGAAGGGCAGTGCTTTCCGGCAGGGCTTTTAGGGACTATTAACCCCATTTATGTATCGTATGGGAGAAAACCAGGAAACCTCCTACCAGGTAGTCCGACTAAAGCGACCCTAAATAATTGAGTGTATAGCTCGCTGGCACTCTGTGCTACAGAGTTAGGGTTCGAGTACCAAAGGTACCATGGATATTTGTAGTGGTCTGGAATCCCCTTAAAGCCATAGGTCCCTGTCTCATAGGACTGTACAAGCGTCCTACACGTCACGGATTCCAGTCAGACCCATCTCTCACCCGTATCATTCCCAAACTGTATATTGGTAACTCAGCTCTAGGAGCAATGATGTAGTGTGGTTTAAGAGTACTCCGATTAACGAGGCAATATGATGAACATTACAAATGACATCTCCTCGCTTTTTGGAACAGTGTCCACAAAAACGCCGCTAACGGGTTAAACCTCCGACATAATGCTCTCTAGCGGCGCATTGCCACTGAATTATTAAAAATTAAAAATATTTTGTTATAAAACCTTCCGAAATTACCTTTTCCCCTATTACACCACTATGTTTGAATCCGTTTAGCTGGACTACGTGCCAATTTTACCTTGCTATAGCTGGTCGAACTATATCTACTGGACATGTAAGATGCTAAATATAACAATTAATATTAATGGTTTTTTAGAACTACTCGCAAGTACTTAATCCAAAATATAATCACACCATACTTTTACAAAACTGTTTTTATATCTTCTGTTTTAACGTTTTATGAGGCTTTCAAATAGCTTTAGCAGGTTTGCAATGGCAACAATTATCGAAAAAGTTTTTTTTTTTTAATGTAGCTGGCAAACACTTAGACAGCTTAAGGCCAGCTACCTTAAGGATACCTTAAGGATGCGCTGTACAGACGTACTCACTTTGCATTACCCAGGGGGCGTGTGTAACTTGAAGATAAGCCGCGGGCGCGGAGTAACAATGCCCCCGCAACGCTCTACGATCCTATTAGGACCGGGACCTACGGTTTAAAGTGGATTCCGAATCACTACAATCATACATGGCACCGCCGGGATTCGAACCCGATACCTGTAGTACCGAGTGCCAGCCACTCGGCCATTCAGGCCCTTTAAACGTTTTAAAACAGAAACCGAATTAAGAAGTTTCCAGAAATCTTGTTACTATTCGATCGATTTATTGGAAGATCCGTGTAATATAGTGGAAGAAAAAATTGTGAAACGAGATATTCTCAGGTATCTTATGGTGATTTAATTATGGCGTCAAAGTAATTGAATTCCATTTGAAAATCGAAAGAAACAAACAGCCGGAACAAACTAGCAGTTTGCGTTGTTTGTACTTTCAGGATTACCTCGTTCTATTTCGCTTTTAGAGCTTAATTAAATAAAGTTAAATCTCCCAATTAGTTCATAGATGGGCGTGTAATTCAATTACAAAAATGTCGAAAAAAAAATATTTTTAAATTAATGGTTAAAAAGATAAAAAAAATGAGGATGCTAAATAAGCGTCAAATTAGTTCTCACACTTTAGAATATTATTATGTGTTATTCAATTAATGCTGCTAGTTTCTGATGATGATTATGAAACTCCTTTGAAGTTTCTTGAAACATTGTTGTTCTCGAGAATTCCCTCCGACAAAAGATCTTTGTGAATAAAAATAAAAAATTCCCTTAAAGAGACTAAGAAAGATGAATAATCTTAATTAATATTTTCTGGAAAATAATTAAATTTTAATGAATTAAAAGTACTTAAGATTAGTTAAAATTTTATTCGAAAGCAATTTAATGACAATTCAGCAAAATTGCCGATCTTTTGAAGATTATCAAAAGATAATTATTAATACTTATTTGATATTTTCCATTTAATAAATTAATAACTGCTATTAGTTTTTAATGATTTGTGATTGATTCTTATATACTGATACAGCTTCAAAATATAGATACAAAATGTCTCTGCATAAGAAATAAATCTTGAAATTTTAAGAAAAGAATTAATTTTTTTTTTTTATAATTTGTACTCTAGAAAAAATTTAAACAAGAATAATTTAGAATATGTAATTTAATTAAAATTTATTAACCAATAAAAATGAAACTCAATGGCATGATATGTGGCATTAGAAACGTAATTAACCTAAGAACGTTATATTATGCCGGTAATTTTTTTTTTTTTTTTTTTTATAATGGATGGATACGTTTTGCTAAATATAAATAGTCTAAGTTATTCTTGTTTAAAGGACTAGGGGTTTAGGAGCCGGTGGT
>BPLQ01009107.1:18664-30198 GCA_021605075.1 Caerostris darwini
TATGGTACTCGGTGCTACAAGGATTCGGGTTTGAGTCCCGGTGGTGCCATGAATGCTTATAATAATTTGTAGTCCATCTTAAACAGGTCATCTCGGCCTAATATGACCGTCGAGCTGACAATCCTACCCGGTGAAATTAAAACATCTACTAGTAAGTAAACGGCCTTGACCCACCATGGGGCTCTTGCGCCGTTGATAATAGAATGCTTGGAAAATATATGAAATATTAAGTTGCTCATATTTTGCTAAACAATGGTATGCATTCTATACACTGTATAATCATTATATGACATTCTATGGTCATAACCTGGGCTTGAATGGCCGAGTGGCTAGCGCTCTGGCACTCGGTACCACAGGTTTCAGGTTCGAGTCCCGGCGGTGCCATGGATGTTTATAGTGGTTCGGAATCCACTTTAAACTGTAGGTCCCGGTCTAATAGGATCGTAGAGTGTTGCGGGGGCATTGTTACTCCGCGTCCGTGGCTTATCTTCAAGTTACACGCGCCCCCTGGGTAATGCAAAGTGAATACGTCTGTGAAGCGCTTGCCTTAAGGCATCCAATACCAAGCTGTCTAAGTGTTTGCCAGCTGCATTAGAAAGAAAAAAAATGATCTTAACCTTCTGTACAATGGCTAATTTTCTTATATTACCTTTAATATATACATTAATTTATATATGACTCATCTATAAATAAGCATGACATGGTTATCAAATGTCTCCAAAAAATAAAGCATATTGCTGCATTTAAAAGCTTAGTTCGTATAATTTTAAATAAATTTTGAAGAGCATAAATTTAACAAAATTATTAGTATATGAAAATACTACGAAGATGTTGCCAGTTTAATGAAAAATTAATGAAAAAATACTATACAGTATTTTTCCACTGAATTAAAAAATATTACATTTTTGAAACACATGCTTCTATCCTAAAAATACAATATTATTTAACTAAGTTCCATTCATCTAAATGTAATTTAAATTACAAGGCAAATAAAAATAAGAGTTTTGAAAATTCTTTCAATAAACTATTTACTCAAAGTCGTCTTCATAATTTTAAAACAAAGATCAGAATTCTATTAAGATATGAAGCAACTAGCATGTATAAATTGATTGTAGAATGATTAATGTAAAAAAGGAGTATATAAAAATTTTAAAAAGTATACATTGTAATTGATTAATATAAAAATTCCACGTTCCAGTAATAAAAATAAGATTTATTCAATTAAAGTTAGTCAAAATACTCGAAAGAACAACTGAAGCGATCGATGTTCATTTACATAGGCTTTCCTACAAGAGAATATTAATAACGTTTTCATTTTGCCAAACTTAATTGATGTGAAAATGATACTTCATTTTAATATTCTGATGTGCGACACGATGCTAACATTGAACTATATTCAGATTGTTCCGGGTTATGTATAGATATATATTCATCCAGATATAAAGATCCTTTCAAAGTTTAAAGACGAATGATTAGACGCGAAACCTGTTGGGGATTCATATGCTGTTGGAATGAACTAATGGAAACTGTTACTGTGTGGAGATATTCCAGATCTAATGAAGTACCAGTCACGGCGACGCTATTAGAAAATGTATATTGTGATCTCATGTCTGAATAAAACGACTCCAGCTCAATTTAGGTCGTGGTAGTTAGAATATTGTCATTATATTCCTATCAAGAGAAATGGTATTTGTAAGAGAATGTTTAAATTTGAAATGATTTATGAAATTACGTTGTGAGATCAATTTCTAATCTTTTGATGATTGGGTTAGCAACATAACATCTATATAATATACTTCTATTATCTTTTTGTAAGGAAATGTTTTTTTTTTTAGTTTTCAAAGGTCCTAACACTAATATGAATTTATAGTTTATTGTCCTATTAGATGACTTTTAGGAATAAATGTCTTAGGCTTTCTTATAACATGGGTGAAAAGCTTGAAAACTCTTATCAGGTTGTTTAATTTTCTCCTTGAGACATAGATGACATAATCGTAATCGAATGTACTTATTTCTAAAAGAAGCGGTGTAACACACACCGACAGTGGAATCGAACCTTAACATTCCTTCTTAAATGTCATCCTAGAGTATTACTACTTTGCCCTGAGTAGGGCATCCTAGGGTATTACTACTTTGTCCTGAGTAGGGCTTTCAATACTTTTTTTAACAAAATTTCCGAAGTCTAAGGGAAAAAACAGAAAAAGTAGTTCTTAAAGAGAGAGTTAAATATTTATTTATTGGCGCAACAACCGCAAGGTCTTCTGTCTACTGGTAGATTTCGAGACCAGAAACGCCCTACAGTCATATTAGACCGAGATCTATGGTTTTAAGAGGATTCCGAACCACTATAAACCTCCATGGCACAGACGGAAATCGAACCCGAAATCTGTGGCACCAGGCCCCAGAGACATTTTAATTATTAAAAATTAAAATTGTTTTGTTATTAAAACCTTCCGAAATTATCTTTCTCCCTATTACATCACAATTTGTGAATCTGTCTAGTTTGACTACATGTCAAATATCCTATATCTATTGGATATGGGAGAAGATAAATATAACAACTAACATTAATAGTTATTGAGAACTCACTGCAAGTACTTAATCCGAAACCATCATCATAAAATATTTTTACAAAGTTATTGTTTTGATTTCTTTAAAATCTTTTGTTTTAACGTTTCATGATGCTTTCAAATAGCTTTAAAAGGTTTGAAATGGCGACAATTATTGGAAAACTATTTTAAAACAGAAAGCGAATTAAGAAATTTCCAGGAATCTTGTTGTTATTCAATCGATTTATCGGAAGATTCGCGTAATAGAGTGGGAGAAAAAATTCGAAAACGAGGTTCTCAGGTATCGTATGACGATTTAATTACGGCGTCAAAATAATTGAATTCCATTTGAAAACCAAAAGAAACAAACAAGAAATTTGCGCCGTTTGTACTTTTCGGATTACCTCTTTCTACTTCATTTCGCTTGGAGAGCTTAATTAAATTTAGTTAAATCTCCCAATTAGTTCATAGCTGTCATAGAGTGTGTCATTTAATTATAAAAATTTCGAAAGAAAAATATTTTTAAATTAATGGTTAAAAAGATTTAAAAAATTGGAGATTCTAAATAACCGTCAAATTAATTTTCTCACTTTAGTGTATTATTATATACTCTGAATTATTCAATATTATTCAATTATGTTATTCAATCCATTCTAGTTTCTGATGATGATTATGAAACTTCTTTTGAAGTTTCTTGAAACATTGTCGTTCTCGAGAGTTCCATCCGACAAAAGATCTTTGTGAATAAAAATTAAAAAATTCCTTTAATGAGACTGCGAAAGATAAAAGAACTTAATTAATATTTTCTGGAAAATAATTAAAATTGAATGAATCAAAAGTACTTAAGATTAGTTAAAAATTTTATTCGAAGACAATTTGATAATAATTAAGCAAAATTATCCATCTTTTAAAATTATTAAAACTTATTAGATATTTTCCGTTTAATAAATTGACAATTATTCAGTTTTTATACAATAATTCTTCAGTTAATAATTAATTATTAAATTCTTTGTGATTTATTCTGATATACTGATACATCATTCAAATATAAATACAAGATGTCTGCTTATAAGAATTCTTGAAATATTTAGAAAAGTATAAAATATATTTTTTATAATTTATTCTCCTCTTTTTCTTCTTCATTTGCTCAACAGCCTCATGATGGCCCAACGCAGTCTGCATGCTAGAAGATTTCAAGACAAGAGATGTTTGCCCTTTACGGGGTAATAGTGCTTAGCCCTATTCTCCACAGTTATATTAGACTGGGACCTACTTGGTAAAGATAGGATTATGAACCAATACAAACATCCATTGCATCGCCGGGACTCGAACCCAAAACTGGTGGCACGGGACGGCCGAGCGCAAGTCACTCGACCGTCAGGCCCAAATTTTACTAGGCGTAGTAAAAATTTAACACTATCGTAACTTATAATGTGTAATTTAATTAAGATTTTTTTTACTAAATAAAAAAGAAACTCAATGGTAGTAAGAAGCATTGATTTATGACATTAGAAACGTAGATAACGAAAAAATTGGTATTTTGACGGTGTTTTATTTATTTATTATTTTTTTTATCTCTGCATAGAATGCTTATGAGATGTGAAATATTTACCATTTGATTTTTCGCTGAATAATGATAGGTATTGTCTACATTATCTAAGCATTATAAAATACAAAGGCATTCCATAGAATGGTTGTTTTACATACAATGCCGATAGCATGTACATTAATTAACCTGTGACTCGTGTCATCTATTCATAAAAATGACAAAGCTGTCAAGAAAAACTGAAAATTAATTAATGCATTTAAAAAAGATTAAAAATTCAATTTGAATTAATTTTAAACAATTTAAGGAGACGTGAGTTTTCTGTATATCGTATGTTTTTATATGAAAAATACGTAAAAATTGGAAGTTTGATGAACGCAAATTAAAGAATGATTAAGTTAAAAAGGGTAAATAAAAATTTTTAAAAAGTATACATTTAAATAGAAATAATTTAAGAAAACAATTTAGACAATTGAGCAAACATAGAAAACAATTTAATAACAATTGAGCAAAATTATCCATTAAGCTAAAAGTATTAAATTAAAATTTTAAAAAGTTTACATTTTAATAGGTTAATATTAAAGTTCCACGTTTCATTAACAAAAAGGAGATTTACTCAATTAAAGTTAACAACATAATTAAAAGTTCAACTGAATCGACGTTCATTTACATAATCTTTCCTGAAAGCGAATATTAATAATGCCTTCAGTTTAACAAACTTAATTGATATGAAAAGTATACTTCATTTTAATATCACGATGCTAACATGGAAAGATATTCAGATTGCTCCCAAGTTACATATAGATATATTCATCCAGATCTAAAGATCCTTTCAAAGTTCAGAGATGACTGATTAGATCCCAAACCTGTTGGGGATTCATATGCTGTTGGATTGAACTAATGGAAACTGTTACTCTGTGGAGATATTCCAGGTCTAATGAAGTGTCAGTCATGGCGACTCTATTGGAAAATGTATATTGTGATATGATGACTGAATAAGGTGAATCAACTCATTTTTGAACGAGGTAGTCAGGATATTGTTAGTACGTTTCTGTCAAGAGAAATGGTATTTGTAAGAGAGTGTTTAAACTTGAAATGATATACTAAATTATTATTACCATTTGATATATTTAAAGATGATTATAACAATTAAAATTAATGGTTATTGAGAAGTCACTGCAAGTACTTAATCCAAAAGCATCATCATAAATAATTTTTACAAAGCTATTGATTTGATTTCTTTTAAATTCTTTTGTTTTAACATCTTATGAGGCTTTCCACTAGCTTCATAGGTTTTCAATGGTGACAATTATCAGAAAAAGGTTTTAAAACAGAAACCGAATTATGAAGTTCCCAGAAATCTTGTTACTATTCAATCGATTTATCGGAAGATTCGCGTAGTAGAGTGGGAGTAAAAATTCGACAAAGTGGTATTCTCAGGTGATTTAATTACGGCGTCAAAATAATTGAATTCTGCTTGAAAATCGAAAGAAAAAAACAGCCGCAACAAACAAGAAATGCGCGCCGCTTGTACTTTCGGGATTACTTCTTTCTACTTTATTTCAATTAGAGAGCTTAATTAAATATAGTTAAATCTCCCAATTAGTTCATAGATGGTCGTGTCATTTAATTACAAATATTTCGGAAGAAAAATATTTTGACAGTCTAGTCTAGTCTATATTTTGAGGAAATAGTCTGAGTTAGCTCTGTGATGATGAAGAAAGAGCGCTTTCCGAGAAGAATTTTAGGGGGAACGATCCTGCAATTGAGTATCGTATGGGAGAAAGCCAGGAAACCTCCCATCATTAAGGTATTCCGACTAACGGGTGCCTGAATTGCCGAGTATCTATCGCTCTGGCTCTCGGTGCTACAGATTTAGGGTTCGAGTTCCGGCTGTACCATGGATATTTGTAGTGGTTTGGAATCCACTTAAAACCATAGGTCCCGGTCTCATAGGATCCCAGTCAGACCCATCTCTCACCCACATCATTAAAAAACTGTATATTGGTAACTCAACTCTAGAAACAATGATGTGATATGGTGTGGTGTGGTGTGGTGTAGTAGTACTCCGATTAACGAGGCAATATGCCGAACATCACAAATGCCATCTGCTCGCTTTCCGTGAGTCCCGGAGGTGCCATGGATGTTTGTAGTGGTTCGGAATCCACTTTAAACTGTAGGTAGCGATTTGTTTAGCTTAAAGTGTGCACAAGATGATCGTAGAGCGACAAACTAAACGAAACAAAGCCAAACATCGCTTTTTGGAACAGTGTCCACAAAAACCCCGCTAACGGATTGCCACTGCAGATTGCGACGCGTTGAAACTGAATTATTAAAAATTAAAATTATTTTGTTATAAAACTTACCGAAATTATATTTTTCCTTTATTACACCACTATGTTTGAATCTGTTTAGCTTGACTATGGGCCAATTTTATCTTGCGATAGCTGGTCAAACTACACTCAAGTCCATAAATTAAGGATAATGAAGTTCAGGCAAAGAAAGAGACAGAATCAAAACAAATTTGACTTATTTGTAAAGTCTATTTATTAAACAAAAGGTAAAGAGCAACAAAGATGCTATATGTTTGGCATAATTAATAAAAATTGCGATTTTTACTCCCTGCAGCAAATTTCAAAAAAGAACCTATTTACAAAAAAACAGCATAACATGGTTAGTATGATGATTAATATGGAGTATGCTTCCCGGGCGATGCAATACGCCTAGGCATGCTGAGTATCAAATTATCAATCTAATCTTGGGGACTATTACACCACTCATCAAGCAATGCCCTCCGAAGTTCCGGATGACAGGTGGAAGGGGGGTGACGGGCTGCAATTCGTCGGCCAAGCATATCCCACACATGCTCTATTGGATTCAAGTCTGGCGAGTATGCTGGCCAATCCATACGGGTGATATCCTCCAAATGAAGGCATTCTTCTACAATGTTTTCACGGCGTGGACGGGTGTTGTCATCCATAAACAGAAATTCAGCACCCATGGCGCTCCAAAACAAACGTACATGTTGTTCCAGAATGACATCCCGATAGATGTGGCCTGTCATCGTTACAGTCTGAACATTCAAGTCAGTTCTGGAACCAAGAATAGTTCTTCCCCAAACGAGCCATCCTGCACCACCGTAACAGTGTCGTTCAATGGTGTTCCCTTGGTGGTAACGGGTACCTGGCGCTCTTCATATGAAAGTCCGGCGAGAATCAGACTGCAAACTAAACCTGCACTCGTCGGAAAACATCACACAAGACCACTGTTGCGGTGTCCACAATGCATGCTCTCAACTCCAGGTTAATTGCAGTGAGTTACGGTAAGTGGAACACATCTGACAGGCCTACGAGCATATAGACCAATGTGCCCTAAGCGTCTGTACACGGTCCGGTAGCTGAAGAGAGCTGACGAGACAGGACTGATGCTGTGCTCCGTCTGTTTCTTTTGGCAGTAACTGCTAAATACCGGTCCTCATTCGGCGTTGTAACTCGTGGGCGACCTGTGCTGTAACATCTACTCACATTACCATCATCTTGGAATCGTTGCCAAAGTCTGGAGATGACACTCAATGGAGATGGAGATTTCAAGTTCCTCGGATACTTCCAGCTGGGTAAGTCCACATTCCAGTCGTCCGATAATTCAACCACGTAAAAAATCATCCAAATGCTTCCTTGTGCCATAACTATGCGGTTATTGCACTGAAAGCCTTTTAAAGCACTTGTGAACAATTTTACTTCTTTGCCACCATTCCTTATATACCTCTTACACTCTCGTCATTGTGACGTACTATCCGCGCCATCTGGTGGTTTCCTGTAATTTGCATATTCTTCTTCAAGATGTGTGTGATAATTCTACAGGTGAAATTTTTATTTTAGAGTTCAATTTCTGTGTGATTCTGAATTATCCTTAATTTATGGACATGAGTGTATATCTACCGGACATGTAAGATGCTAAATATAACAATTAATATTAATGGTCATTGAGAACTAATCGTAAGTACTTAATCCAAAACAAGATCATAACATATTTTTACAAAAAATTATATATATTTTTTTTTTATTTCTTTTGTTTTAACGTTTTATGATGCTTTTAAATAGCTTTAACAGGTTTGAAATGGCAAAAATTATCGGAATACGTTTTAAAACGGAAACCGAATTCAGAAGTTTCAAGAAATATTGTTACTGTTCAATCGATTTATCGGAAGATTCGCGTAATAGAGCGAGAGTAAAAATTCGAAAACAAGGTATTCTTAGGTATCTTATGGCGATTTAATTAGGGCTTCAAAATGATATTCCATTTGAAAATCGAAGGAAACCAACAGCCGGGAGAAAAAAGAAATTCGCGCCGTTAGTACTTTCGGGATTACTTCATGCTATTTCATTTAGAGTGATTAATTAAATATAGTTAAATCTCCCAATTAGTTCATAGATGGGCGTGTAATTTAATCACAAATCATTTCGAGCGAAAAATAATTTCAAATAAATGGTTAAAAAGAAGAAAAAAATGAAGATTTTAAGTAACCGTCAAATTAATTTTCTCACTTTAGTGTGTTATTATGTGCTATTCAATCGGTTATTAGTTTCAGATGATGATTACGGAACTCCTTTGAAGTTTCTGGAAACATTGTTCTCGAGAATTCCATCCGACAAAAGATCTGTGCGAATTAATATAAAAAATTCCTCTCATGAGACTGTGGGAATGAGGAATAATCTTAATTAATAATTTCTGGAAAATAATTAAAATTTAATGAATCAAAAATACTTAAGGTTATTTAAAATTTCATTAGAAAACAATTTAATGACAATTAAGTAAAATTATCTATTTTTAAAACCATTAACACAGATTATTAAAACTTATTTGATATTCTCCATATAATAAATTCATAATTATTCAACTTTTAAATATTAATTATACGGTTAATAATTAATTATTAAATTTTTTCTTTTATATTGATGCCTCCTCAAATTATAGATGCAAAATGTCTGCTTATAAAAAAGAAATTTTTCGAATAGAATAAAGTTACTTTCTTACAATTTATGCTCTACTTCTTTTCTTCATTAGAGCCACAGCCCCATGGTGTGCCAAGGCCTTCTGGCTACTGGCAGACTTCGAGAAATGAGTTTTTTTCATTTCACGGTGTAATGTTGTCAGCCCTACGCCCAACACTCTACAGTCATATGAGACAGGGATATACTGTTTAAAGTGGATTCCAAACCACTACAAACCTCCATCGAATTCTTCGGGACTCCAAAAACTGTGTCACCGAGTGTCAGAATTCTAAATTTATATTCTGCTTCTTCTTCTTGCGCAATAGCCCTCTGGTAGGCCTTGCCCGTTTGCATGCTTACAAGTTTCGACACAGGAGAGGCTTTCTTTTGAAAGGGTAGGATTATTAGCCCATTGCTCTACAGTCATATTAGACCGGGACATACGTTTTAAAGTGGATATCCGAGCTACTGAAATATCCATGGATTCTCCGGAACTGGAACCCGTAACCTGTGGCAACGAACACCAGAGAACAAGTTATTAGGCCATCAGGTCCAAATTTATTCTCCAGCGTAGTAAACATTTACCACTAGTGTAACTTTAAATATGCAATTTAATTAAAATTTATTAACAAATAAAACTGAAACTCAACGACCTTAAGGTGCCTTGATCTGTGACATTAGAAATGTAATTAACAAGAGTATTTTATACTTTCCGTGTATCTTTTCATATTTGCCAAAAAAATTTGAGGCATTAATTACATTCTGTACAATGTCAAGGCATTCTATACAATGTCAAGGCAGGCTGTATAATGTCAATGTACATTAATTTACCTATTATTCATGATTCGCCTATGCATAAAAATGACAAAGCTGTCAAATATCTAAAAGCAGAAAATCAGTTACTGCATTTAAAAATGATTAAAAATTCAATTAATACAGAACAGAATCGTCCTAACAATACCAAAACTATTACATCCTAAAGTGAGCTTGATTCGCCTCATTCAGACATGAGATCACAATATACATTTTCCAATAGAGTCGCCGTGACTGGCACTTCAATATACCTGGAATATCTCCTCACAGCGAACAATTTCCATTAGTTCAATCCAACAGTATATGAATCCCCAACAGGTTTGGGATCTAAGCATTCATCTTTGAATTTTGAAGGGATCCTTATAACTGGATGAATATATATCTATATATAACTCGGAGCAATCTGAATATCTTTCAATGTAAGCATAAACAAAAACATAATATATTATGTTTTTTTCCAGTTTATCAAAATAAAAATTAATTTATTGGCATTTATTCATCTTTTAAACGTCTATTCCACAATTGAAATAAAATAAAAATAGCATCTTTCCATCAAATATAATATTATTTGTTGGAAAAAAATATTTAATTACAACCATTAAGTAAATAAAACAAATGTTAAAATTTTTTAAGTAAAAAATGCATATAAATTTAGCATTTATTATACTAAATAAAATAAAATTTTATATTTTTTAATGTCTATTATCTATTTTAAAAAAAAGTTATCAGTTTTATAATAAATATCTGTTGCAACATTTGAAAGAACACATTCTGAAGGTTGAAAAAATAATTTTTATATGGAAAGAAAAAAGAAATGTTGTTGGGTCTAATCGTCAGTGTCCTGCAGTACGGAACGGACATCCTATGAGTAAACTGCTCATAGAAGGAGGTAAAGGGGGCAGCTACTGTTGTGATGGAGTACTCGTAGGTAGAAGTCTGACTTCGCTCCGTGTCGCTGAAGGAGGGCAGTACCTTCCGGGAGGACTTTTAGGAGCAACTACCTCGCATTTGCATGTCGTATGGGATAAAAACCGGAAAACTCCCACCAGGTAGTCCGACTAACGAGACAAGATAGTAAACATCCCAAAAGCCATAGAGTCTTCTCCTCTTTTGAAACAGTGAAATATTGAACCTCAGCCCTAATGCTCACCAGCAGCGCCCGTTGCCACTGAGCCACGAGTCGCGCTAAAAATTAAAATTAAATACTTAGCAAAACTTCACGATAAGTATTCATACATGTTCAATGTTATTCATACATATTTGTTCATCTTATGTATTCATATAAATTATGCATTCATGTATGTTCAAAGTAAAAGTAATTCTTAAATTGAATTTGAAAAATTAAAAATTAATTGACAGAGTAATTGGTAATTTATAGTAATTTCATACAACTTATGCAGAATTAAACTAGTCAAATTTACAATTAATTAATATAATAAATTTTGATTTTAAAAATAATGTGTCCCCTTCAAATTCATAGAAATGGCTTCCATGAAAATCCCAATATATATATCCTACCTCACTACCATTCTCTTCGCTATCAGTATGCTACTAACAGAGATCTCTCGACATACAAACATGGAAATCGATATAATACATGACTAATTCCACAATAACTACGAGAAGTTGATCTTA
>BPLQ01009109.1:0-45339 GCA_021605075.1 Caerostris darwini
ATATATGATAATAATATAATTTTAAATTTGAAAATCATTCATAGTAGGAACACAAAGTTCTTTGAATCATTACAGATTCAACTTTGTATCTCAAAAATGAGGAGAATTGACACTTATTTAATCTCCCAAATATTCAACAATTCATTCAGAAAATCTCCACCAAGTTCTGCAATTTAACTCCTCTTACTGCGAATGCAGTTTTTAATTCCCTCCCTACTTATGATATTTCTTTGTCAGAAGACAGAAAAAGATTTATGGCATATCAACAGTTCTGACTCCCCCTCGCTTTAATATTTTCTTTCTAAAGTGCCATTTTTTGCAATTGCCGTCTGCTGGCGTTTCATCATTCTACCTTCTCTTCCTTTTTGCTATTTCCAATGAAACGATCTGTGTGTCCTGAGGCCGCCATCAAGTTTAAAAAAAATAATTTTCTAATTTCTGTCTTTTTAGCATAATAAGATTTTGCCGTTTTAGTAGTACTTTTATTTGTTAATTACATATTTTATTCTTTACAATTAATTTAATTATCCTTTTCTATTTTTTAATGGTATAACAATTCAATATGCTTGCACCGCAAGCACCTCATGCTACATAATCAACAGCATAAGTTTGTTGTTACTGCGAAACCAAAATACTTCCTTCCCCGTCAACTATCAGCATCATTCTAAAGAACACTGTTGGGCAGTTGCTGTTCCTTCTCTTGCCTTAAGCACTTTCTACACATGGAATGTACATTCTTTCGTATTGCTGCATTCGACTGCAATGCTCATCATTTGGGCAGAACCCTGTCCTAAATCGGTACTTTAATCATGTAAGACCATCCAGATGTTTTGACCTCATAAGAATCATATGATTATGAGGATGTGTGATGCCTTATCTGGTATGATGATGGTCGAAGAATGATGGAATGACGAAAGAACTGATGATCGAATAATCAATATATAATCTTAAAACCTTAGCAAAATAAAATATAAAAAGATGCTAAAAATTATTCAATAATGCAATAGAATTAAAACATTTGAACAATAATAATTTGACATTTTGAACAATAATTTATTAAATCTAAGTTAGAAAAGAATACAAAATATTTTCTGCTAAGCTTAAGACATTTATGTGTTTATTATTTTATTGATATATAATACCAAAATTGCTCATCAAAAATATTTTGTATTTATGCAAATTAAACACTTAAAAAGTCAGTCATCTCAAATATTTAAAAAATGTTAAAATCATCGATTTATAAATAGTTAACTTCCGGTAAAGTAAGTTTGTCCTTGTTGTAAAACTCTGTGCGATATAAAGTTAATAAATGGTTTTATAATTAATTTTACATGCCATGGAAACAATGCATTGATTTATAATCATGCATGCCAGCAAAGTATCTATAATAAAAAGTTAAGAACAATATTAAAAAAAAATTTCTAGATAATCTTTTTCTGAGATTGAATAGTTGACCTTAAGTAAACTAGAATCCAATCAATAAGAAAACGCTGCCTTCTCTTATTAAATATAAAATTCAATACTGAGTCACGCTATTGTACTATTAGTCACAGAAGTCATCTAAGGAATTATTGCTCGTTTGGCTCTATGAATATAAGAGAATAACGCCTAAAGTTTGACCAAATACTTCCTTCTCGGATTTTGTCATTGTTAATGGATTCAAAGCAGAAACTACATCCATAATTAGATATTTGTATGCTGGAAACCAATTCGCTAAGGGGATAGTCGTAAATATTCGTGAAATATCATCAAATCATGTAGGCTACTGAAATTTCCTTCGCAAAAATCCATATTATAGCAATCATAGTTATAATTATTATTCCAGTCTCAAATAAAATTGCTAGCCAAATTTCACTCCGGTAATCTAAACGGACAAAAGATTTGAAATGAATTTTTAATCATTAGTATTTATGCTTTAAAAGTAAAACAACTTTTCAAGTTAGCATCAAGTATGTGTAGTAAGCCACTAATGGTATTATTTTAATTTTTCATTTGCATTATATTCTATACATTTTTATTGAAAAATATTTATATTTCTAAAAAATATAGAATAATAGTATTATTATGTGAGTTAATAAAATATAAGGCAATAAATAGTTCAATAATATATTGCTAAACAGAATTTGAAAAATATAATTTCTGTAAAAAAAAAACCCCAGAAATACCTGATATCGAAATAAATTAAATCTGGAATGATCGCGAATTCTGAAAATATTATTGTTTATCAAATTTCGTACTTTTTTATTTAAAACAGAATGATAAAAACAAATTATTCATAACGAAAAAATTAACAATTCTTTAATATCCCCAAGAAATGGAAATTATTTATAAATCTAAAGAGCTATTTTACACTTAATTGCTTAAAATAATTGTTATAATTTTGGTTAACATATGTTAATTATAATTGAGATTATAACGAAATAATATAAAATCGAGATATTATTAGAAAGAATAATTCATACTCGAGAAACGTAACAAGTGCAGACATTTATTGTTGGTCATTTACAATATAATTATGGATTTTATTTTTCTTAATGTTGCTAAATTTTATCTGGAATGTGGTTTTGAAAATGTTGGTATTTGTTTAAGTAGCCAACGGAAATGAAATTTATTTTACACATATAGTTTGTTGCATAAAATGTAAACATTTAAATTAACTTTTTATTTAGTTAAATCAATGTATAGGTTATTCCAGTATTATTAAATTTACTTACAGTGGTATTCAAATAAAACAATGTATATTATATACAATTGAAAGACAAAATAAATGTAATAAATAAAAAAATCAGAAAAAATATGGAAAGTTAAAATAAGAAATGCTCTATTTAAAGTAATTTTTAGTGATTAAAAAACTATCTAAGAAAATATAAGCAACCTAAATAAATTTTAAAATCTATTTTTTTCGGAATTTAATGAAAAACTATACATAAAAAAATTAGGAGAACTAATATATTTACCCTACGAACTTTAATGAAATTAAAGTTCAATACAAATTAAGTGCATTCATTCTCTTAATAACATTTATCTAATTATCATTACCTTCTCATTATATTAAAGTGAATTTATAATTTTCTGACATAGAAGTTTTTGGAAACCTTTTGTTTCAAACCAAATATGCTTTCCCGTATAATAATAATGAATGCGGGTTTTATATTTATAAATTAATAAATATACATTTTAGTCATATTTAACAGAAATAATGTATAACTAAATGTGAAAAAAGTAATTGCCATAATATAAATATTTTACTTTCCTTATATTGCTTAACTTTTTATAGATTTTTTTTTTTTTGTTTGTTTTTTGTTAAGAAATTCAATTAAATCAAAAGTATTACGCAGGACAGAAAAGTAGGACCTATTTTTCTCAGATGTAACCCTTTTCTGCAAAATAAACATAATAAAACTTAAATCAAAAGTTAGATTGAAATACATGATTACTTAACTAAAGAAATGAGGTTAATATAAGAAAATGCGATCTTTATTTATCTACCCGCATATACTACTTGAAATAGTTTTCCAATTTCTTTTCCATTTCCAGAAATCGAAGGTATATTTTTTTATTCTGATGGATACCTTCAACTATAGAAATAACTTTCCGCTTTGTGTGTGTGTTTTTTTCTCTTTTTTTTTAATAAAATATTTATTAACTGAGAACAGTTGTGATTCTTGCTAACTCATGATTCTTATAATATTTAATAAAATTAAAATATCGAAAAAAATGTTTCTTTTTTTTTCGATTATAATATTTAAATTTGTATATTTTAAATAAATACTGTGTGTTAATGAATATTAGTATTACTAATAGAAAATATCATTTAAAACATTTTTTTATAAAATAAGAGATGAATTAATATTTTACAACGAAGCTTTAAATTTTTTTTTAAATACATGTTTGCCACTAGGTGTTTCAATGACGTCTGCAATACATTTAAAACATCAAGGAAGTAAAATACTGATCAAGGAATATACTAGGCAATTTATGTTAATGTATTACAAAAAATTAAATTGAAGAATAAACCGTGTTAGAATTGTTTTACTAAACATTGTTCTGACTCACCCTCAGTGTACTGAACTGCTGGACAGACATCCAATGATTAATCTACTCATGGATGGAGGGAAAGGGAGCAGAATCTGTTGTGATGGAGCACCTGTAGGTAGAAGTCTGACTTGGCTCCGTATCACTGAAGGAGGGCACTGCCATCCGTGAGGACATTTAAGGTGGACTGACCAGCATTTGCTATCATATAGGAGAAAACCCGGAAAACTCTTAGCAGATAATCCAACTAATGAGGCAAGATGCTGAACATCGCAAACGCCATAGAGCTCCTCGTTTTTTAAAAGTGTCTACAACAGCAATTTTTTTGTGGTTCGTAATCCACTCTAAACCATAGGCACCGGTATAATATGACTATTGAGCGTAGGGCTGACTTTGGAGGGCAGCGGCTTTGGTCCACGTTGGGGCTGTTGCGCCAACGAAGAAAAATGTACTCAACATCTGATTTTTAATCAATCAAACTATCATTTCATTTTCTCTGCTTCTCAGTTATTAGAAGCAAATTCAAAAATTCAATATTAGCTAATGATTCAAATCATCATATTCTTCTTAATCCCAAAAATAATATGATACAAAACTCTTTCAGCTCTGTATCGAAAATGTCAATAGGATAATTCACTGAAATTTGTGAATGCATCTTTTTTTTTAAATATGAGCTCTAATAAATAGCAAGTTAAATTTTGGGATGAATAGTTAATTCAAAATCTGACCGAAGTTTCTATGCTTTGGATTGGTGCGATAAATCCGTAGATCAGAAAGTCTTTTCGTTGCGTTTGGTGAAAAGGATGTGAACCGAGTTAACAATAACTAAAATGGAAGCAGTCAATTAACCTTAAAGGTCTGCCATAAATAAAAATCAAGATTTATGAAAAAATTCTACACAGAAAATTTATATTTTTGCAAAGTAAAATGTGGTAATTGATTATATTACTATAAAACAAAAAGGAAGTTAGAAACTGTTTTAAAATAATTTATAACAAAACTTTTTAAAGAACTAACACATTTTTTTTATTTCAAGTTAAACTTGTAATTGGCAGAAAAATAAAGCTAAAATTTTAAATATGTGAATTGCTGTTAATGAAGTGTAATACCTTACAAATTGCCGTATTGTAGAATTTGTTTTGCTGCAAATAATATGTTATAGTTTGAATCCTAGTTTAAAGACTAATAAATTACATGTTCACTGAAAAATTAAATGTTAAAGAAAAATTAATGTAAAGAAAGAAAAATGTCTCTTTCTCCACCTTTAATTTTTAATTATGGGGGGAGGCGGATATTTTTCATAATTGAAGTATAGCATTTAAAATGTTAAAGGGTTTTTTTGTAGTTGTAATGGATATTTTATTTTTATGATGATTATTTGTTGTATGTTTGGAAGTTCTGTCTATATAATAAAAAGTTTACAGGAAAAGTTAAATTTCAGAAAAATTCACAAAAACAAGTTATTTCATGTTTCTGACTGTTTTTTAAAATGTATACATAAAAAAATTGGATTTAAAAATAATATTAGTATATTAAATTATATGGCCAATTATATGTAAACATATTAACATTTTCAACAGTAGTAGCAGATTTAAACAAAATTTTTTGTGTTAACTTGATACTCTATATACATTTAAATGAGATATAAAAAAACAATATATATAAAAAAACGTGTGCAAATTGAAATCATAATTTTTTTAATAATTTAATTTAAAATCATATGTTACAAAGTTTTTCTCTAATTAATAAAACAAAAAGTTTATTTTTCAATAAGAAAAAGTTTATTATTGAAAAACTTCTGAGAAGATTTCACCCTTTAAGATTATTGAAAAATGGGTAAACATAACGAAATATTTCATTTATTTCAAACTAAGAGGGAAAATGTATTATTTAACTTTAAATCAATTTTATGTGAATTACAAAAAAACTAATCTCTGAGTTAAAAGTTTTGAATGATTCCTTTCTCAAATTAAATTATTTGCCGTTTACATAAAAGTATTTTGATCCTTTTTTTTTCAGAATTATCGGAAAAAAAGCAAGAATATTCCGCAGCAAAATCAATTTCTAAAAATATAAAAAAATTTAAAAAAACCGCATCTCACTTTTTATGCATCTAAACTCGAAATCAATATTTCATTTAAAGATAACAGTAATATCAATAAATTTATAAATAGCTAAATGTATATATTTAATATGTGTATTTAAATTAATCGGCAGATTTTTCTATTTATTTATTTTTATCAATTCTGATTAATTTTTAAAGTGCTCTTTCGCACAGGATGATGTGAAGGGTATTCCAATCACAATACTGAAAAATGAGGAAAATTTGAAAATAAAGTAATATTTTTAAGCGTATTTATTTGTTCTACAAACGAAATTATTGATTACCTGACCCGTAGCAAAGCTGATGAACATTAGGGTTATGGTTCATTCCGCTGGCGGCTATATTGTATATGCTGATTCAAAAACTGAGGAGACTCGATGCTCAGCGTCTTGCCACGTTAGTCGCAATACTTGGTGGAAGTTTCCGGATTTTCTCATATACTATACACAAGGACAAAGACGGGGTAGTTCTCCCTAAATCCTCCTGGAAGGCACTGTCCTTCTTTGACAGACCTTTACCTACAGGTGCTCCATCAGAACAGAAGTTGCCTCTTTCCCTCCTTCCATGAGTTGATAGTTATGAGATGTCATCTTTTCAAAACATCAGACACAATAAAATTTTTTATATTAAATATGTTTTTTATGTATTATATTTATTTTATAAATGGGAATGGTTAGTATGATATTAATACCGATTAAATGAAACTGGCAATAAAAAGCAGTTGGTCTTTGCAGTTGCTGAAGCTATTTATGTCTTTAGTGTATTTACATCTTCAACCTGTAGCCCAGTGATAATTTTCTAGCGAGAAGAAATATTCAAAGTGGAATACATATATTGTGTCCGTTGTTTTTACAGCTTTCAAAAATGAGTATTTTGGCTCGAAATTGTGACAACTTGCGCAAAAAAAATTTCGCATCGATACGATGTGATAGACACCCCTAAATGCCTTCCTGGAAAGCAATGTCCCCACTCATGGAAGGCATTTAATGGATTACGTAATAACATGAGGACAACCGATATTCAACAAGGAATGCATTTTCCTCTTGTTTAATTTTTTTTTAAAATATGAATGGAAATTTATGATTTCCATTTAATTTTATAACATTTTGATGCTATTTACTTTATTAATTTTATGGCAGTTAGAAATTAATTAATAATAATTTATTTTAATTAATTTCTAAAATTATACATAATGAATATAGTCGCATAGATACCGAATATATAATTCTTACATAATCCAGTACCAGTTGCAATTTTCAATAAAACCACCTTCTGTAAATTGTTTTACTGTCAATCCTATTCAAAATCAAGCAAATAATTTCATGTATTCTCATACATACTCTCATGTTTATTTCAGTCAGGGATATATGTATCAGTTTGTATACAGACGTTTTGAGAAATACATGCTTATTACCATTGCATTTTAGATACAGGAAAATGTTTGCAAAATCTACAATTATATAATTCTAATGACAAAATTTTTAAGTTGTTATTACTCCTACTGTAATAAAAAAGAGTACCTGTATTCTTTAACATTTAAACACTCTTAAAAATTAAAAAAAAAATGCTTTTTTTTTATTGTATCACAAAATTATGTGATATTATTTCAAAGCAATTTATTATTTTGATTTTAATACTAACAGCTTATTAGTAATTTTCCTTATAGAATAATTATTCAAATATTTAAAAGAACTAACCATAAAAGTAGTGTTCACAAATAATAAAAGCATTTGTATCTGCAAGACAAAAAAAAAAAATTCAACTGATATAAGATTAAATATACAAAACATTTTCATAAATTTCTCACTGATATTTTGCTATATATAGTTTAACTATTTTTTGTTGTATAACAGTAGTTTTTTTTACATCATACCAAATTATATAAAAAATATTTTCGTGTAAGTAATATTTTATTCTAAAAAAAAATATACTGATAACAGATGTATTTGGGCGTGAAATATATATATATATATATTAAAATAGTTTCTTTCAGATAAGTTTAAACACGTATCCCAGCAACTGATTTTTATACTTGTTTGGCAAGTATTTTTACAATGTATTATTATAAAACACAAGGAAACCCGATTTTTAGAAAATATATTTATCCTATCCATATCATTCCATCTAAACTTATTTTTTTGTGTATTGCTTTTAATGTTTAGAAATGAAAGTATAAAATTTTCGGGAAAGAATTTCATATTTCGATCTCAGATATACCACATATCTGAGACTGAGACTTTTGGAAGATTATATCATGAATGTGATCTGTATCAGAAGTCGTATTCCTTTACTGCGATAGTTAAATAATGCAAAATTTAATAACTTTTAAGATCTAAAAGAATACAAAATATCTCAACATTATAGTACCTTATGTTTTTTGGAATTTTTAAATAGTAAGTTAAAGTTCAGTTTTCGATTACGGTAAAAATAAATGTTGTGGACATCCTTTTTTTTTTTACATAGACACATAGTAAACAAAAAAAAATATTATACTTAGCATTATCCCTAATTTCTCTTTTATTCTTTTCTGCCACCCTTCGTCTTATTATTTTGAATGTACGTAATCTTTTCTAAACGTATCTTTTGTATTAACTTTAAATTGATTTATTATTAATAACACCTATACATTATATACATTGAATTCTCTAATTATATGATACATGGCTATGGAAACGTGTATAATAAATACTTCAATGCCTGTGAAGCATGCATAAGGTACACTTCAATGCCTATGGATCGTTCATAAAGTACACTTGAATGCCTATGAATCATTCATAAAGTACACTTCAATGCCTATAAAACATGCATAAGATACGCTTCAATGCCTATGGAAGCATGCATAAGGTACACTTCAATATCTATGGAAACATGTATAAGGTATACTCCAGTCTATGTCTATAGAAGTATGTATATGGTACACTTCAATGTCTATGGAAGCATGTACCAGGAACACTTCCATGTCTATTTCTGTGAAAAACATGCACCCTTTTAACCAAAAATTTAACCCCTGTTAAATTTTTGTAAATGATCTTAGAATTTACATTCTAAACTATATTTTTTTTGTTTTTTAGTAAATTTATATTGTAAAACAATGCGCTATAGCATTAATTTTGATTAGTACATAAAACTTTTAACAGTTTTCTATAAATCGATTTATTTGGAAGGGTATATTTTTGTATATAATAAAGGCATTTTACTATAGAATAAAATTTATTTTAAAACCGAATATTATTTTGTTGTTTTCGAAAATTTATAATAATAAAAAAAAAGAAAAAAATATTGAAAAATGCGAGCACATACTTTTACCAAAACTCTAAATTAAACGCATCATTATTTATAGAAAGGAAATGTCATTAAAGATTGCACATTAGCATGAAGGCCAAGAATTTATAATTAAATTTATGCCAGAATATTCTATATATGTTCAGTCTCCTAATTGAAAATCCTCTCATTTTATGCTATTTCATTCTAATGCTATTGCGACGCCTTGCTGTATTAAAATGGCTGGTTATTCCTATGTTTATGTCACAACTTTTGTGTCCGAGAATTCTATCCACATCAACACATCAACTATGTCTTGAGGTATTTTTATTATACAAGATATATGCAGGGGTAGGAAACAGATCGTAACATCCTGGCAGCAACAGTTCGTTTGAAAGTCCAGGAGGAATACTATTTTACAATACCAGAAGCGCCACCCAGCGTCGCTCTGGAAGGCTTACAAATTCCAACAAATGCGAATTACTACAGATCCGCTAGTTAAAATATGATCCAATACGTCTTTTTTAATATTTTTCATACAAGATAAATTGCCCTGTAGAAAAATTGTGTGCTAGAATGGTATATATTATATGGTTAATTCTCAAAGACCTAATTGTACCTTGATATAGATCCTTACATTTTCCTTGATCCTTTGACTTGCATCAAATTTGGCGTATACCAAACATTTTTAATAATAAATAAAGGGAAAATGAGAAGTCCGTTTCAATTAAAAAATACTGATAGGACGCTATAAAATAATTTACATCTTGCTTAGCATTAAAATGCATAAATGCAAAAACTAATAGTACAGGTTACTTTGCAAGCTAAATGAAATACAATTGAATTAAATGAATTAAAGTTTAAAAACTTCAATTTTTCCGTTTCTGACTTTTTCCATATTTGTTCCTGTTCCTGAAGATCACCACACTTATCGTTTACTAAAAGTCTGTCCAAAGAACATTGGTCCTTCTGCACGGGTGTTTTTGGAAAAATAACATTATCTTCTCATTCTAAACAATGGTATTACAGGCTTGTTTGGACTGCGTTATGGTGGTCCTTCTTTTCAGTATTTGGCACCCATCCATTTGGCAAAGAGTTTGACACACGTAAATTATATTCTATACAAAAGTTGTGTACCAACAAAAAGTTTTGTTTCCAAACAGGTGCTACTATACTCATGAAATACGAAACATAGTAATTAAATATCATTCATTACGAAGCGTTACTATATCCATGAAAAAAAAATTGCACTTGATGTGCTAAAGAATCTGATTCTGAACAATTTCAAATATGGGCCATTCGATAAACCAGAAAGGTTTTATTTAATACATACTATGGGAGACTTACGATATTGGTGTACATTCTTTTTTCATTAAAACTAATTTTGCTTAGAATTCTAACGCAGTTTTATATGTATTTATTTCATAACGGGACAATCCGCTCTGTCCAAGTTGGTAACAGCCTAAAGGGTATAGGATATTTTTCTATTAATTATATATTTTGTTGGGGTTGTGATTTTTCTATCTTAATTCCTTCAGAGCTGGGATGAGAAGTAAATAGTACATGTTCTTGATCTCAAGTGCATTTTTCTGTTCTTACTGAAAACGGCCTAGCGCCAATGCCTCACATTGTATGGGTGATCTCGAAGAGAAAGTTAAAAACCAAACTACTTTTATATATTTTTTTTCATCTTCACTTACGATTATCGGGGTAGGTACAATTTTTAAAGACCTTCATCATTCACAGTTTTCCATTGTTAATTATTCTACACTTGATAAAATTAATATTATGTAGTGCAGATAAATTTAAAAAAAAAATAAAACATTAAAAAATAAAATAATAAAACTACCTCTAGAAGGCAGAAAAAAAATCAAAACACCCCTGACACTTTAAGGAACACAAAAGAGAAACAAGGATTTCCATCGCAAACCAGTATTTGAATAGCGCCATTGAAAAACGTTATAGCTTTGGCATAAGCCAAACAGCTTGCTATTACTTTCTCGTTGTTAGCTACATCATTCCCCTGTACATGCGTTCACTGATTTACCGCGGAGCTTCAAAACGAATTTTTGCATACTGTATCTGCTATCATGTACCATAATTTTTGAGAGCAACTGCACTACTTATCTCAAAATCGATGAGCTAGTTGATGTTTATGTATTGTAAATATCTAATCCTCAAACGGAAGGATATTTAAGAGCTAATAGACATGATGATTGGATTTTAATAATTGTATGTATATATTAAGAAAACAACTGACGTTTCAAAATTCATCTCATATCTGTATTTATGCTCTAATTCTTACGAATTAGCATTAATCTTTGTATGACAATCAAACTGCTACATATTTTAAAAAAAAAAAAAACAATATTTTCACTTAATGTTTCGATTGGGATTAATTTTCATAATTTTTTAGATTTCCTCGATTAAAAAAATTAGACTTTTCTGTTATGTTTTTTTGATGCAAAGTTGTTCATAATTCTGTTTTTACAATTTTATAAAATGTATATGATTTTTATTTATATTTTAAGATTCTTATGGGAATTATTATTCCTACCATCAAAGTTTTAAATATTATTCATTTTAAAGTAAATATTATTCTTTTAGGAATAAAAAAAATGAGTTCTTGAAAGAAATAAAAGTAAAGAAACAATATGCCAAGAAAAAAAATAATGTTGCAAAAACATCTTTTGGTGTTTATTTTTGTAGCTTCTCTGTTATGACTACCATAACAGAGAATACCAAACATATTACTAGAAATTACTTTTTGTTATTAATTTTTAACATTTTCATTCTTAATATAATAAGTTTTTAAAAATTTCTCTAATTTTTACATTTCGGGTGGCAACACTGGCGTCTTCTTTCGGTCTACATGATACTAGGATTCAATCAATCTCTTTTATGTAATTAAAATTTACTATGCATAAATCAATTTTGAATCACCCATTTGTACTTGAATTTGGTGCTATAATTTGATTGAGGGTAGCATTACCCTCCTAAGAAAATTAAAGCTTAATATTTATAAATATATACAATAATGAATTATATGTACAATATATTATATATACAATAATATATATACAATAATGAATTCAGAATTATTCGAGTTTAATACTGTAGTTAATTTGATACTCAAACATCATTATACGCATTTATTATTATGCTATATAAATTGAAGCTATATATTATTTTACTATTATTTTACTAAGCCTAAACAGATCATCATGAAAATTTTAGAATTAATTAGCATTATCATAACACATAATTTTCATAAGACAGCGAGTACATCAAGTGAAAAATCTGTAAAATCATACCCTTTTTTTGCATTTATAGTAAATGCTATGCTTTCATAGTAAACGTTCTATTATCAAGAAATATCGCTTTCATACGCAGATTTAGTTGCTTGGCTTGATGCCAAATAAAACAAGAAAACTGCAGTTATTTTACAAACACTACAGGAAAAGCATACTGGAAAAAGGCCATATAAATAATTAAAATACTCAGAATTTAGCCAAATTTAAACACTCTGGATGGCCTACTTGAGTGTATTTTCAGGTAAATGTCTGCGAGCGAATTCTTTTCCAGACAGATATTTTGAATAAATGCATGAACTGCATTTATAATTATGCGTTGTTCTGAACAACTAGTTAGTTTCGAATTATATAGCCTTAACAATGTATATGTTAATTCTGAAAATGGGATTTTGTTTACTTTTAGTTATTAAAAAGGAATCTAAATAAGTATCTAAAAGCATAAAATAATTATATATTTTTTTATATAAACAAACTACATTATCTATAATATACGCGTTTAGATCAGGTTTGAATAATTGGAAATATTAAAAATTTCTCTTCATATAATAGTATTATTTATTTATCATTTTTTTGTTTTGCTAAATCTGACATTATCAATCAAGTACATATTCAGAATTTCCACACAATAAATTTATTCTTGTGAAGTTTCTGATAAATAAACATATTTTTAACATTTTCTTTAGATTGTTACTCCGCGTCCGTATCTTATTTTCAAGCTACACGCACTTCCTGGGTAGTGCTAAGTGAGTAATATCGGTGCAGCGCTTGCCTTAAGGCATCAAAGACAATTGCCTAAGTTAGTTTGCCAGCTGCATTAGAACAAAAAAAAACACATTTTCTTTAGAATTTATAAATATGTAAACTATCTTATTAGCTAGAAGCAAATATGAGTTAATATTAATTATTAATATATTATTAGGTTGGTGCATAATTATCAGGCGTTTCTTTGACGTGCTATATTTTGATAAATATTTACAATATTTTATAAATTTATGAATGAAAATATCCTTCTACTTTTAGGTTATAAAAATGCTTTTCGATAAGCATACTCATACTCATTTTCGGGTTGGGTTCCACCAATAACAAATCCCGTTTAAGATGTTTTTCCAATGGATGATTCCGATTCTGTCCCACCAAACACACCACATTGCCTTCTTACAGTGCTCCTGGCGAAACGCAGACCTTCTTTCTTTTGAGGTTTGTGAAGAGGAGCCATGATTATTATGAAGCCAGATTAGCCAATGATTCATCCTCAGTGACAAGATCCTTCAGAAAAGGACTTCGCTCGTTTCGTTGAAGCAAATCGGTGAAAATTCGAACACGTTAGGTTTAATTGTTGTCGCTGAGTTCGTGGGGGATCCATCCAGCCTATTTTCATACCTCTCCAAGCTTTTTGAAACACCGATCGAGGATTGAATGGTCCATATTGAAGTTGTCGGCCAGCATTCGAATTGACAAGCTTTTGTCCCTTTCTACGGCTGACAAAAGTGCCTGGTCGTCGAAATCCGATGGTCAATCCCTCCCTGGCTTATCTTCCAAGCTAGTGTTGCCAGATTTGAAACGTGCGAACCATTTCCTGCATCGACTTTAGCTGATTGTGTCCTCACCGAAAAATTCGTTGAGATTGCGAAATGACTGCACTACTTTCGATCCTTTATCAAAGTAGTACAGCATAATATGACGAATATGAGTATGATTATCGACACGCATTTTTATAACCTAAAAGTAGAAGGATATTTTCAATCATAAATTTATAAAATATTATAAATTTGTTTTAAAATATAGTACGTTAAACGCCTGATAATTATGCACCAACCCAATAGTTATATAGTTATTAAATTAATTATTAATATATTAGTTATATAGTTTTTAATTAATATTCAATGAGAATATTAATCAATAACTTATTTTAATGTAAATTGAAATTAAATTGTTTACGTATTTACAATAATATTTTGTAATTTTTTATATTTATGGTGTTTCGCACATAAATCATATCAGCAATTTTAGATATATATATATATAATAAGACATAAATAAATATATTATAAGCCGTTTATAAATAAACTTATTCAGACTGTTTTCAATGTATGTCTAGCAGAAAATCCATGGTATATAAATAAGTTAAATAGTATTAAGAAGAATAGATACACAATATCCATTCAGTTTCAGAAAATAGTAATCGATAGCTTATTAAGGCAACTTCATCGAAAATATTGAATAAAAGCTTCATGTTGAAAATCGATCCTCCTTATTTCGACTTTAGTATAAAAAGTAACATTTCAATATTGAATTTATGTGAAAGGTATTCTCTTTTTCTCTTCATTTTTAAATGGAGAATAGGGATTTTATATGACTTTTGTATTGAAATGCACTACATCGCAAGTTATATTAATAGAATTGTATTTCACTGTTGAAAAATAATGCGATATTAGATTTTAAAAAAAATTTTGATACTTTTTAAAAATTTTGAATATTTATGGAACAAAGTTATTTAAGTATCAAAATTAAATATACACTTTTAAATTTTATATGCAAAGTAATTTAATATACACTCACGTCCATAAATTAAGGATAATGAAGTTCTCCTGCACCACCGTAACGGTGTCGTTCAATGGTGTACCTGGCGCTCTCCATATGAAAGTCCGGCGAGAATCAGACTGCAAACTAAACCTGGACTTGTCGGAAAACATCAGACAAGACCACTGTTGAGGTGTCCACAATGCATGCTCTCTACTCCAGGTTAATCGCAGACGACAGTGAGTTGCGGTAAGTGGAACACATCTGACAGGCCTACGAGCATATAGACCAATGTGCCCTAAGCGTCTGTACACGGTCTGCCTTGAAACTGTCGTACCGGTAGCTGAAGAGAGCTGGCGAGACAGATCTGATGCTGTGCGGCGTCTGTTTCTTTTGGCAGTAACTGCTAAATACCGGTCCTCATTCGGCGTTGTAACTCGGGGGCGACCTGCGCTGCAATATCTACTCCCATTACCATCATCTTGGAATCGTTGCCAAAGCCTGGAGATGACACTCTGGGCGATTCCAAGTTCCTCGGATACTTCCAGCTGGGGACGTCCACATTCCTGTCGTCCGATAATTCTACCACGTAAAAAATCATCCAAATGCTTCCTTTGTGCCATAACTATGCGGTTATTGCACTGAAAGGCGTTTAAAGCGCTTGTGAACAATTTTACTTCTTTGCCACCATTCCTTATATACCCCTCTCTTACACTGTCGTCATTGTGACGTATTATCCGCGCCATCTGGTGGTTTCCTGTAATTTGCATATTCTTCTTCAAGATGTGTGTGATAATTCTACAGGTGAAATTTTTATTTTAGAGTTCAATTTGTGTGTGATTCTAAATTATCCTTAATTTATGGACATGAGTGTATATATATATATATATATATTATGTGGTTGTGGGAGTGTTTCTTTTGTAACGATGTCATATAATTTATTTAGTTTCAAATTTTTGCAAATGCATTATTTTTTTAAACTATATAAATATTTAGTTTAAAAAAATAATGCATTTGCAAAAATTCGATATAAACTCGAGTAGTTTGAAATGTTTTCCTTTATATTTAGTATTTTGTCATATAATATATATAGATATCTAACACATTTTATATCAATGGGATGACTGGGCTAAGAAAATTCACTTGAGAAAACATTTTCAAAATTATACAAGAAATACTTTAATGGATTTCAATCCATAACATTTTCGAAAAGAATATGCTATCGCATGTTAGGCATTTTTACATGGTGTTATACACTTTTAGAACTGTACATATATACAGATTTAGTGTTACTCAGGATAGACGACGAAGAACCTGCTACACGGCACCTAAATGTTTGGCAAGTTTCGACTAAACTAAGCTTAAATTTCGAAATTCCAACACGAGACATATGCAAGGCTTCCCTGAACAAAATACAACATTAAATTAAACATATATTATTGAATTTAATTTTAAAAAAACAGTGTTTCGCAACAAGATTAGATGAATAAATTTCTAAAATTTTTTAAGAAAGAATACACAACAAAAATAACTGTTTCCACGAATCTACTACAAAACCTATGTACAAAATTTATTGCCTTAATGTCTTTTGGTTTGAATAAACCTAATTATTTTGCACTTAAGTAATTGCTTGTAATGTAATATTTAAACAAATAACAATACATACATATACAACGTGATGTTCTAGATATTTATTGAATGTTTTATTGATGTTTGTATAAAATTAAGCATTTAAGCAACCAACAAATTGTAACAGCAGTTGGCAGTGTTCTGGTCCAATATTCTGGAAATTATGGTTGCTTAAGAACTAATTTTATAATTATTGCATATGTAGAGATTCAGACACAGATAGCTTTATTTAAATATGTTTAAATTTAAAGTATTACTGCTGTTTTATGACAATTATCGTACGTTATAATAAATCACTTTAACATGCAGTTGAAATAAAAAATAACAATAAAAAAAATAAAAAAATTTTAAACAATAAAAAAAATATCTTTCCAACATGAAAGAAATGTAACTGTTTATTCTATACAATTCAAGGTACAAAATCACTTTAAATGGTTCACCTATGTATAATCACATCTCATACTTGTATTTTTTCGAAAAATCCCCAGTGTGACAACTGTAAAATTCTTGATATTTTTATATTAATAGAAGTGAAGTTAATTTTAGAGATGCTCTCGAAATTTTAGAAATGAATCGGAGGATTGAGGATTATTGTTTTGATTGTAATTTGTCATCCGCAGGGCTGAATTTATACTTGAATTTCTGTAATATATAATAAATAAAACTGGGTAATAACTTATTTATTTTTATTCTAACAATGCTTGTCTCCAATTTTAGTAGAAATAAACTTATTTCTATATTTTTAAAAAAAATAATTTCAAGCATTAAAACACATTGTCACATTTTATTTAATAAATTCGTTACAAAATGCGAAATTTAAGGAACCATTAAAATGAATAATCAAATTATGTATTATTTTCTTTCTGAAACTGTGTAAAAAATGTGTAGTTATTTGTTAAAAGCATCAACCAAAGCATACTTATTGTACCAGTAACATTTCGTGTTACATCACATCTGACATTTATGAACATAATAACTTATGGATCAACTCCTGCTGTGGTATTTGACAATTTAGACAGGCTGGTATCCAAATGATATTCGGTGATTAAGCGGTACATTCGTTGTTGGGTAAAAATAGATTGCTATTAATATTCAAACTGCGAAATTCTTCCATTCTCCTGAACATTGTAGCGGTGTGGGGTGTTGTTGGGGTGCTGTGGCATATTTTACGTACTTTTGATTAATAACCTTTCCCTCCAATAATATGTTTACGCCTGGAGGTTGTAAGTAATTAATAATAGCAAATATGAAATCATGTAATTTCGTTACAAGGAAATTATTATAGAAAATGAAATTTGTTCAGTGCAAATTGCCATTAAATTTATATTTATGTACGTGTTTATGTAACTAAGTAATCATTCTGTTTAGAGAACGTAATATTCTTTACATTTATTTCAAACAAATATATACTTTTGTTTTTATGCCTGTATACATGGGTTACAATGTTAACAAATATAGCACTTTTATAGACAATCGTATATTTATTAGGTTAAAAAGTGTGTGTGTGTAAGAGCTAAACCTCATTTTTTTTTAATGTAATGAACATCTATGAAAATATATCTCTAAACAATTGCTGCTAAAGAAGAATTAAAGAACTGCAAATTAAATAAAAGTGATTGCAGAGCTAACAATATAATACGAAAAAAGGAAAGACAGATAAACTATGAAATAAAAAGGTAACACGAGAGGGAAGAAGAATTAGGAAGGGGAAATCTTCCAAAGCGAACTCCTAAAACTTCTTTCACACTAAACACTCAGCCTCGAGACACCTACTTTAAGAACAACTGCTGTAGAGGATTAGGAATGCGCAGAACGTTTTGCTGTATTTTGTGTTTAAAATTATTTTTTATATTACTTTTTTTTTGAAGTCAATTCTACTTTTTTTCACTATAATGCAGAAAAGTCCTTTGCCGCAATATAGTGAATGCAATATTCCAGATGTAAGTTTCCTCTAACATCTGGCGCCATCTATTATTAGATACATGCAACTTAAATCTAAAAAAAACTAAAATTAATGAATTAAATTTAATTAATGAATTAATATTTGAAAAAACTGTATTACCATCAAGCCACTACAAGCTCAAAAAAATGTATTTGAAGTTGAGTGGATGAATAAAAAGTATTTTATGAACGATTGAAAATTTGAACAAGATATATATATATAGGGAGAGTGTGAGCTAATAATAGGAATTGAAAAAAAACAATAGCGATATATTTCCTTAACACTAAATTTGGCAATTTTAATAGAGTATTTATAATAAAAACTCGTAATATAGTACTTATGTTAGATATAAGTGTATTATATCTATTGTAAAAACAAAGATATATGTGATTAAATATAATTAATATATATATATATGTATATATATATATATATATATATATATATAATTAATTTATTATATTATAATTAAAGTGCATTTCAGTACTTGTTATGCCTAAGGTCAGTAAAGTTACTAATAATAAATCAATTTAAACTTAATTTTCCAAAAGACGTAGTGTACAATTTTCTTTATTGAATTAATTTATGTATAATACACAGAAATGTATCATTTTACTAATACATTGCAGGTTAAAATTATTCATCATTCACATTATTATTCATGAAAAAGAAAAAAATATACAGTTAACACCATACTGTCTTAGATATTAATTAAATAAACCTAGCTCAACTTTGACAGATCATTTAAAAATATTAAATTGGAACCATAATTGAGTTCCAACATCAAAGTTCCTAGTCTTAAAAATACATGTGGCGAAAACTTTAAACCAAAGATTCATTTAGGAAAGCAAACCTTATAAATAAGAAATATAATTTGTGTCGCTAATTTAATAATGTTGCAACTTAAGTGCCCAAATGTATTTTTCGCTGAAGCAGAAATGCATACACATAGCGTGTGACTAACAAAGCAGTTCTGCTTTCTGACTAAAATATTTAAATGGGTTTTTTTGGTTGGAATCGTGCAGATGCACTCGATTACTTCTTTTCAGTAAGTATGCAAATTAGTCAAAGTCTTTGCATTTGTATCTTTCACCGTCAGAGGGCGCTTCAAGATGTTATTTTGGGTTACGATGTGTTGATTAGCAATTATTATTATTATTATTACTTTAACTGCTTCGAGAACTTTTAAAAGTTTACTCTTGTTAAATTTGGTTAATCTTTTAATGAAAAGAGAAGCTTAGAAAGGAATATAAATTATTTTTTATTTATTCGCAAGGTAAACACTTGCTAATTTTAAAACCTTTCATTTGTATATTAAAATATTCATTAAAATTATACAAATGAATATATTTTTAGTAGATTGTTTTCTTAAAATAACATTTAACTAAAAAAATGTAGTTTTTTGCAGAGTTATATATACATTTGGATATTTATATAAAATTTAACACTGATGTGTTTTGCGATATATATATCCTTGATTTTTTTTGGGATATATATATATCATTATGGACAATTGGCTTGTACTCTGGCCTTTGGTATCACAGGCTTGAGATTCGAATCCTGGTTGTGGCATGGTTGATTAGTTAGTGGTGCGGAGTCCACGTTAAATTGTAGGTCCCCATCTAATTAGCCTAAAACGTGCAAAAAATGGCCATAGTGCGACAAACCAAACCAATCCACACCATGATTACATTGCTAATGATACCAATGTTGAATTAGAACAATTGTGTTTTAAATCCGTAGTATTTAAAACTACATTTTGGTACCAGGAATTTAAAGCAGAAATTACTTAAATCAAAGAATATTTGCCATATTTTCAAGAAATAAAAAATATTCCTCTTAGTAAATGAAACTACTTAGCTAATTTATTAGAAAATATTGAATAAAAAATAACTAATATTATATGAGGAAATTCAATTATGTTATCATAGAATATTAGTTTTATACCGAGTTTAATCCCAATTATTTTCTATTTGAAATTTTCAACCACTATTTTCAGTCAATTATTGTATTTTTTAAGGTATGATTTGAACCATATATCTGAAATGTGGTATATCTCAGCTGATTTCATATTCCGCGGTAATTGTTTCCTCATCTTCGACGACAAGATCGCGCAGATGTTAATGGAGCCTATAGTGCATTTATTTAATTTTTTTACATCGTGATGCAAGTGTGAATACCATGAGCAGCCCATCGATGGAATAGTTGTGTCGAAAGATGCTTTTTTGCAATAATTATTGCTATATTTTAAAAAATCATTTCAAGCATTAAAGCACATTGTCCCATTTTATTGGATAAATTCATTATTAGATATAAAATTTAAGGAACAACCAAAATGAATTATCAAATCCTGTATGACTTTTTTCTGAAACTGAAAAAAAAAAATCTATAGTTATTTATTACAACCGCATTAACCGTAACATACTTATTGTACCAGTAACATTTCGTGTCACATCACATCTGACATTTATGACATAATAACTTACGGATCAACTCCTGCTGTGGTATTTGACAATTTAGACAGGCTGGTATCCAAATGATATTCGGTGATTAAGCGGTACATTCGCATTTGGGGTAAAAATAGATTTCTATTAATATTCAAACTGCGAAATTCTTCCATTCTCTTGAACATTGTGACGGTTTGCGCTGTTGCGCGTGGTTACAGTTAATTGCTATGGCATATTTTACGTACTTTTGATTAATAACCTTTCCCTCCAATAATGTGTTTACGCCTGGAGGTTGTCAGTAATTAATAATAGCAAATATGAAGTCGTGTAATTTCGTTACAAGGAAATTATTACAGAAAATGAAGTTTATTCAATACAAATTGCAATTAAATTTATATTTCTGTACGTGTTTAGGTAACTAAGTTATCATTCTTTTGAGAGAAGCTAAAATTCGTGACAAAAATTTATTTTAAATAAATGCTTTTGTTTTTATGCATGTATACAGGGATTATAATATTAACAAATATAGCACTTTTAGAGGCAATCGTATATTTCTTAGGTTAAAAAGTGTGCGTATGCGTAACAGCTAAGTCTCATGTTGTATTAATGTAATCGAAAAGGAAAACCATATATATATCAACTATGTCTTACATATATCTTTAATAATATAATATATATAATTTTATGTTTAAACAGTACGATAAAGTGGCAATTGTTCGCTTTCAATAATAATTTATCCATCAAAATCTTAATCAATAATTTCCATCATCTGGTGCAGGATTATATTGAAATCTCTGTAGGATAATAAGTATTTGATTCAACTCTTCATCTAGTTCTGCCCTTCCTACTGTATATGGCATACAGTATCTAACAAAGTCAACTCTTTTTAATATATAACATTTATATTATGGGATATATAGTAGCATGCATTATGATAGCATATGCTATGTATATATATATATATATTATGAAATTACATTATCAGATATATATTAATTACATTGTAAATATATATGCTCGGTATATTTTAATAACTGGCGAGGCCGCCAATTTTGATGATATTTTTAAATGTTAAAATTTGGTGAAGTGTAAATTGTTATGATCAAAATCTGCTGTCTCTATAGCATTCTGCTGGAATCAATTTTGCAACAGTTGCAACTCCAATGACGAGTGATTCAACTTGTGTAACATTCAATATTCTTAAGTATTCTTACGATGTTAATTCTATCAGCAGTAATGAGAAATAATGCTATGTCTCATGCGTTTACATTCTGTTGTTTGAATTAAGCTCCATTAATATTTCTATATTAATTAAGTACAAAATTTTGAATCAAATGTATTTTTATGCACAAGTGTATTTTTACAAATGGTTTTGACAAATACATGGTACAAATATATTTTATATATGATTTTCATTCCAACAGGCTTTTGAATTTCAATGTATCATAAAATAACAATAACATCTGCTTTGTTCAGCCCAATTTTAGAACTGAGTATACTTTTAGTCATAAATATTATACTAATGAAATAATTTAAGTTGCGAGGGATGCAACATCTATATATATATATATCTTTAATAGGATATAAAATTCTATTCTGCAATAAAATAGAAAAAAATTTATTATTCGACTATGCACTTGTTTTTATTGAACTGAAGCTGTTCCATAAACCTGAGATTCAACAAAATCTGAATAAAAAATTAATATATATACCAATTGCATTTTTTAAGTAAAATGGAATAATTAGGTAATTATGAAGCGAGCTGTAGGTGTATCCCTTTATGATCGAGAAATCGTTATGGTGATATTATTTATTTATAGACTATTTATAGTGATTTTATCTATCGAAAATTATCGTAGAGATAATTTTCGATTTTCCAGTTTTTTTTAGTTGATCTTTAGAAATCCCAGATATCGTATTTAAAAATTACTTGATATCTACATTAATATATCTGTAATATCTTTAAAATGGAAAGTTCGAATAATGAATTCAAACTAAAATGTTTATTAGAGTACATTTTATTTTTATCGATGTATAAGAAGACTCGAAATATTGTTACTTTTCCTTCCTCCTATTCTTTAGTCTCTAAGTATCTACATAAATTTAGTAGAACTGTGATTTTTAATTTGTAATTTCAACAAGGAGTCGAGAATCTAGGCATAAATTGTCGATCTATCACAAACTTCGTGTTTCGCTTGCTAAGACTTATGATTGGTCAACGCTTCCTACTTCATCACTAGATGATGATTTTTGAATTTTGAATGCCCTTTCAAATTTAAAAAAAGTTAGTGACCTTACAATTTATGTGGAATAATAATATTAAAAAATTCTTGCATGTTTTTTTTTTTATATAAATGCAATGAGCACTCATAAATATATATGCAATATATAAGCAATTACAAAAACTACAAATTAAATGAAAGGGATTGTAGAACTAACACCATAAAAGAAGAAAAAAAGAAAATAAACCATAAAATAAACAAGTTAACCTTAAACGTTAAAATAACGGAAGAAGAGTTAAAAAAGGAAAATCTTCCAAAGCGAAATCCTAAAGGCTCGTGCTCACCAAGGCGACAAGATGCAAGCGACCAAAATTTGACCTCACCGCGGTCTCCAGAAACCGGTTTGCAGTCCGCCGTTTGGAGTTGCCCAACTTTCAACTCGAAGCGGTTTTTCACTAGGCGTAATGTTATTTCTGACGTTTCGCTGTGAAGGGGTCGAAAAAATTTGGTCGCTTGCCTCTTGCATCTTCACGTCTCTCGCCTCGGTGGGAATGAGCCTTAATAGTTCTTTCACAGCCAACAAGAAGCTCAAAACACCTATTCAAGAACCACTGCTGTAGAGGATTAGGAAGCATACACAATTCTGCTGGGTTTTTTTTTTTTTTCCATCGTCTTAAAACAACCAATAACGATATACTTCCTTAACACTAAATTTGTCACTTTTAATAGAGTATTGATTATAAAAACTCATAATAGAGTTAGATGATATATATATATATATATCATCTAACTCTATTATGAGTTTTTATAATCAATATTATATATATATATTTCAACTTATAATAGTTATAATACTTAAAGTACTTTTCAGTACTTTTTATAAATAAGGATGGAAAAATTACTAATAATAACCTCGTTAATATAAACTTAATTTTCCAAAAGACGTAGAGCACAGTTTTCTTTACTACTAAGTTAATTAATATATAATCCATAGTAATGTATCATTTTAGTAATGCATTGTGGGTTAAAGTTATTCAGCATTCACAAATTCTCTTGGAAAAATTAGTATTCATGAAAAAGAAAAAATATACAGTTAACACCATACTGTCTTAGATATTAATTAAATAAACCTTGCTCAACTTTGACAGATCATTTAAAAATATTAAATTGGAACCATAATTGAATTCACCATCAAAGTTCCCAAGTCTTAAAAATACATGTGGCGAAAGCTTTAAACCAAAGATTCATTTAAGAAAGCAAACCTTATAAATAAGAAATATAATTTGTGTCGCTAATTTAATAGTGTTGCTACTTAAGTGCCCAAATGCATTTTTTTCGCATCAGCAGAAAAGCATACACATAGCGTGTGACTAACAAAGTAGTTCTGCTTTCTGACTAGAATATTTAAGTGGGTTTTTTTAGTTGGAATCGTGCAGATGCACTCGATTACTTCTTTTAGGAAAGTATGCAATTTAGTCAAAGTCTTTGCATTTTCATCTTTCACCATCACAGGGCGCTTCGAGATGTTATTTTGGGTTACGATGTGTTGATTAACAATTATTATTATTATTGCTTTACTTGCATCTAGAATTTTAATAGTTTCCTTTGGTTAAAGTTGGTTAATCTTTTAATGAAAAGAGAAGCTTAGAAACGAATAGAAATTAACTTTTTATTTATTCGCAAGGTAAACACTTGTTAATTTTAAAACCTTTGATTTGTATATTAAAATATTTATTAAATCTATACAATTTTTTTTAATTTTATTGAATTGAATTTTATTGAATTATAGTCATAAAATAACATTTTTAGACTAAAATAATGTAGTTTATTATATTCTATATAAATATTTAATTGTATATATAACACTGATTTGTTTTGTGATTTTGATATATATGTATATATATCGTTGATTACATGGCGACTTGATGGCCAATTGGTTAGCGCTCTGACCTTTGGTATCACAGGCTTGAAGTTCGAATGCTGTCTGCGTTATGGATGTTTTGTTAGTGGTGTGGAATCCACGTTAAGCTTTAGGTCCCGGTCTAATTAGCCTAAAATGTGTAAAATAAACGACGGAGTGCGACAAACCAAACCATGATTACATTCATAATTTTAATAATGTTGAAGTCGAACAATTGTCTTTTAAATCCACAGATTTAAAAACTATGTTTTGGTACTAGGAATTTAAAACAGAGGTTACTTAAGAAAAGACCATTTGTCATATTTTCAAGAAATAAAAAATATTAATCATAGTAAATTTATAGGAAAATATTAAATCAAAAAATATTGTTTGAGGAAGTTCAATTATTTATCCTGGAAGATTAATTTTATACCGAATTAAATCCCAATTATTTTCTTCAATTATTTGCAGTCAAATATTGAATATATTTAGGTATGATTTTAACCATATGGTTTATTCAAACAATATATCCTAGGAAAATTACTGCAGTATATTACTATCGTATCTAGTGGTAATGTTTAAAAAGATTTTACTGTAATGTATTAAACTCTTAAAATTACTTGATATATATATGTTCAATGCTTTTCTCGAGAAAGCAAGGATCAATACTATATACCCTCACTGTTTGATCACTTATAATAGTTTCATCATTCTCGAAGTCACAATGTGCATGTGTTTATAGAGCTTATAGTGTATATATTTTTTTAGTGTATCTATCAGAGGCTTCAGGATGCAGGTATGAATATTATGAGCAACCCATCGACGGACGATTTGTGTAATGTTGATTTCTTGAAATATTTCTAGGCCTCGCATTTCTGCAAGGTACAAAACTCGAAAAACTCCTCTCTAGACGAGGTCCTTTACATACGCTGTAATGAACGCTATAAAGTCTTATGTTTCTGAAAGTGGTGATTAAAACGAATACAGCCAGAGGATTCTAACTTGATTCCCATTAATCTCTGTACCACGAGTCAAGTTATTTATTTGTTTATACTACTGTTATTGTTTGGTATCCCCAAAAACATCCAGATGGAGTCCATGAGCCTGTGTAACCGACTAAACAGGATAAAGGGTAAAAAATTTTACTTCTTTTTGTCCTTGCCACAAAAAAACATGGGACACCCAACGAGAGAAGTCTGACTTTACCTCACCCTGTTATATCCCTGGGCAATGGGTATCCATTTTAGTGCCTTTTACGACATGCATGGGATACAGTTGGGCTATTCTAATCCGGAACCATATGGGATGTTTATACTACTAAATTGGCATACAAGATAATGACACACTTTAAAGGTTGTTCATGCATACTAAAACAAAATTTTTTTTTGTATGGAAACATAAAAGTGGAAACGCTTTGTCTGTCGACTTAGGAATAATGGAAGACTGAAATGATAATGGCTTCGGTTTTCCAACTCAATTTGCATCAAACAACGTCTCCAGTGAGAACAAATGACGTTTGCACCTATCTGTTGCTATGTATAGATGAGTTGTTTTGGCGTTCTGTTTTGGTTTTCGAGATCTCCTTCGAATCACTATTTCGTGTTGTGAAATAACAATGAATTTAAAATAAAGTTAAATATCTTATAAGCAGTATCCTATATCTTAAAAAGTCTATTGGGAAATATTTTTTTTTTTATTTACCATCCAATAAAGCTTGGAAAAACTTGATTTCACTTGACTTCATTTTAGCTTACACTTGATTTCATTTTACACCTCAAAGAGACAGTTTTTTTCCCCAAGATTCTGTATCAGACCAATTCTTTTTGAGTAAAATCGAAAATATACTAGAATTATGATCTTTAAGGTATAATAAAATTATTATAATTATAATCTTAATAATTATGATCATAATTATTTTTGGAATTATGATCCATAAGGTAATACCGTTTTATTTATTTTTCACTATAGAAATTGAAATATAATATTATCCATGATGATTACAAATTGGATCAGACCGGATCAGATTTTCTGATGTTCAGAAATTTCAATTTCACCATGCAATATATATCGTTGCTACAATCACTAAAAATGTTTTTAATTTGAAAAAAAAATTATTTGAATTATTTGTGTAAATAATAATTACTAAACAATCGACTTCTTTGGGTAGCATAATACATACTCATAAATGTGTGGGAAGTAAGATTCTATCGTGATATTTACTGTTTTTAAATGTGCACCTGAACCTTTGAATATATTTCAATCATAAAATATTTTAATATATTGCTTTTTTTCAATTTTTCAAAATATTTCAATAATTCAAGGAGTATTTCAATGGAAAATCAGTCACATCGCTTAGCATTTCTTTCATACTTATTTTACTATACCTATGTCGTGTATATACATCATTTTTTCATGTCCCTCATACAACATGTTTGTCTCTTTTTTGGAACGAAAGTGTTCGCAGGAAAAATTATGAGCTAAATGAAACTCGACAAACAATGCACGCTTATGAGCGAGACAAGGGTTTACTTGGAGTATAAAGAAAGGGAGAAAAAAATCTTTTAAACTTGCAACAGGAATTTAATAGAATGTCAAAAAGTACCAACTAGAAAGAAGGATTTTTAGAATTAATGTTTAATTATATGGGAGGTGTCTGAAAGTTCAGCTACTCTTCCTAAGTATGAAATTTCTTATTTTGTTTTTTGCAGGCACATTAAAGTCATAACATTTTATAATTTAAAACTTTAAATTCAGATTCTATTTTTATGAAGTTTAATTACGACATGCTGAAAAAATGCACATTATGCAACATGTCCTCTTTTAAATAAGTCACATTTAAATAAAGAAATAAATGCTTTTAAATAATACATTTCACAAATTCGTAATTTGGTAATCAATTTATTATTATAGCTCAAATTATTGGCAAATTGTATATAGATGGATCATATAATACTGTCTTCAATAAAATACAAAATAATTTATATATAGTTATAGACTAAATATGGGGCCTTATGGCCGAGTAGCTGGCGCTCTGGCACTTCGTACCAAAGATTTCGGGTTCGAGTTCCGGCGGTGCCATGCATGTTTGTAGTGGTTCGGAATCCACTTTAAACCGTAGGTCCCAGTCTAGTACGATTGTAGAGCATTGCAGGGGTATTGTTACTTAGCATATCCGTATTGTCCTAATATTGTCCGTAGTTTATCTTCAAGCAGCGCGCACTTCCTGGGTAGGGCTAAGTGAGTAACGTCGGTGAGTGCTTGCTTTAAAGCATCAAATACAACTGTCTAAGTGTTTGCCAGTTGCATTAGAAAAAAAAATAGGCTAAATAAGACCAAAATTGAGGTTTAATTGTTAGATTGTGTTTTAAAAAAAAAATTTTTTTTTCTTGTTTTTGAAGAAGAATAAATGTTAAAGTAAATTGACAACAACTACTCTTTAACTTAACTGTAACAAAATCGTACTACCTTAATTTTATGAATTGGGATACATTACGAAAGTTAACATTCGATTTCGTTCGGTTAAATGAGATGCAGTAGAATATTTCACAGCTTTTATCTATTTTGATTATCTCGTAACCATGGAAATCCACCCCTTTGAGGACAAAATAGTTAAGATTTTCATCAGCAATCAACGTCACATGTTTATGAGAATAGTACAGTTGTTTCCATGAGCAACTCATTATTCAAATGTTAATTAAACTCAAAATTTAAGAGATAAGGATTTATAAAATAGATTTATATGTAAAGTTCTATTTATTTTCAGAGTTGCTAAGTGTATAATTAAGTTAAATTGGGGGAACAAGTATCGTAAAATGTCTTTTCTGTGACTTTCTGTTTTATTGCTCAGATTTGATGGCACTAAAATTTCATAATATTAAACTTTATTGATAAATTATTCAAGATAAAACAAATCGTGAAATTTTATGACTTATCAAGACATGAGTCTATTGTAATATTGATACCTTTTGAAGTACGACAAACAAAATACATGGTTATATACGGTAATATTAGACTTTCAATGCAATGATAGTTTCTCTAGCATGTCGATAAATCCGAATATGATTTTAACTAGTGACACTGCTGGTTTGAAAAAGAAAAGTAGACTTATAATATTACGACAAAATTCTGTCAATTTTATGAAATTCTGAAAATTACTTTAGCTAATTCGTAGTTTTTATATTTGTTTTGTAGCCTGCTTGATGTTTTGTGCTAAAAGTCATTTATGATGTAAAAATATGTTATTTATAAATTATAATTAAATATTATAAGTATAAAGCCATATTCACACTAGTGCGCAAAACGTGTGAGTGTCGGCTTTTGAAATGACAGATGCTGAAGATTTACGAATTGCCGAAAGACGGCTAGAAACTCGTTCGCTGAGGGAGGTAACAGGACTTGCTTTCTGGAGGCTCAAACTGCAATTCACTGGAAACAATGAAAGCTTGGCTAAATGTTACTCGGCTTTAAATATAAATAACTTATAATAATTTATCCTGTAAATTATAAGTGATTTAATATCTTAAATGTCAGCCGATCTGTAAAAAAATATTAGGCAATGCTGACTACAGAAGCTTTCTGGAAAGCACGATGCAGCTATTATAAGACTGACTCGTCTAACACAATTTCTGAGAACATGAAGAAATACAAGTAGTTGTAGCTATTTATTTTTAAATAATTATTCTAAATGTTTTCCTATGCCGATGTCGTCATGTGAGGACGGGATTTTATGGCTCCCTGATGTTTCGCTGTGGAATCTGTAAGTTTATTAATAATTATAATTTTAATTAAATCCTGAAAATGATGAAGTATTTCATGTTTTGTTATTTAGAAATTTATACTGAAACTAAGTCAAACTCGTTACAATATCAAAAAAAAAAAAAAATCAAATACTCCGCAGCAGTGGTGACAGTGTTTTGTTTCATCTCGTATTGTGGAATTTTGTAAGTTTATAATTATATAATAAGCAATTTTATTTGAATGTTCACATGTAGAGCATTTATAAGCATACTTTTGCTTTCGTAATGAAATATTCTTAATCATATATTAACAACTGATAATTGATAAAGATATTAAAAATTATCATACAGAATTTACTAGTTTGCTGTTAAGAAAAAGCAATAATTTTAATATCCTTTATATTAAAAAAAGAAAGAAAATTTTGCGGTTGAAAATGATTTCTTTTAAATATAGCACTCTACTACTTACTCCTTCGTCAGTTGAAAAACTAATAATTTTATTTCTTACAGTGCAAAACTATAATTTCTAATGAACAACAATACAAATAAATTTTATATTATATATTATATACTTAAAATATTTTATTATTATTTAATCATAGAAGAGAAACATTAAATATTGGCAGACAGAAAAAAAAATAAAGTTAATCTCAATATATTTCTATTGAAAAGTATGAATCGGAGTTAAATTACTATTTCAGGAAATTTCACAACAGCCATATTATAATCATTGCAAAATTACAAAGATAATATGATATTTTTTTTTTAAAAATAATTTGCTCATTTATCCTCACAATAAGAAATAATAATACAAAATCATAAAATATTCCATACATTAATACTACATTTTCAAAATTTGAAGAATATTTCTTACCAAATCTTCACGTTACTAGAAACTAAATAAGTTCTAAACTATTCAACAATTAAAAAGGGTGAAGAAAAGTATTCCAGTATTGCATTAATTTGAGTATTACTGGAGGCATTTTATTTATCTCGTTACTAATGATGTTATCACGTCTAAAGACCGCATTTGGCACCCTAGAATTGCAGCAATACGGCTAGTGATCAATATCCAGTAAGTCGCAACGTATCTTGAAGCTTATAGAAAAAGAAACCAAATAATCGTCAAGAATTCACTGGATTAGAATACACTGATGGTAAATGGATCCCCCTTTTTTTTTCCTTGGTTTGCTTTCTCTTGATCTTTTCGTCAATAGACATTTCTTTTACTGGGTTTGGGAAGATTTAAGGTTGTTCTCAAGAATTCTTTTTTTCTGTTTTATTCCAAGTAGTTTTTTTTAGATACAAGTAACGTTGGAATTTGGCGAGACAGCAGTTTGATGTCGTTTAAAAGCTTAAGGCTTAAGCTTAAAGCTTTATATACTTTCTTTATTTAAAGTGTTGTTTTTTTGCTTAAATTTTTGTTGTAGAAGTATTTAATACTTAACTTTTATAGAAATAAATGATAGAGAAAAGTGTGGATAGCAGTTTGTGTTGATGAAAGATTTAAGTATATTTATTTTTGAAACAAAATAGCATAATATGCATAAGTTTTTTTTTTTTTTATCGAAGCTTAAAATAAATTTGCAATGATATAACCATCTTTAAGTATTTATTAAAAATAAAAATCACAACACTAGCTTAAGAAAGTTTAAAAAAGTAATTTTAAAATATTAAAATCAAATTGGTATAATGGTATTAAAATGTATATAATAGCATTTATATATTTTTATAATGATATTAAAATTAAAATTTAAAATAAATTTAATTCTTTTAAACAAATCGATTTAAATTAATTTTGGGATTCTAACTGTAAAAATATAAATTGCAATATGAAATAAATTTATGCATTGTTAAAAATTAAAATTATTTAAATGTGTTAATAATGCGAGAAATTATATTTAAATTTTATGAATTCATGATGCTATCTATTTTTTTCTGTTAAATTCGTAAATAGTTATACAAAAATATTTAAAATAATATGATGGTAAATTTCTTCCATATGCTATAAATTATATCTAGTAAATTATTTCATAAAATTTAAAAATTAGAATTCGTGATTTTTTTTACAACAATTTTATTTTTGCATGAATGCTTACAAAAAAAAACATTGATGTGCAGGATGCAGTAATTGTAATAATACCCATTATATTATGTAAGGTTAAAATTTTTGAAATATGTTTATATAATGGTAATACATATTAATTAGGATCTAAATACTGAACAAAAAACAACTTGTTATTGTAACCAAATTTGGCCCTATCAAATAACAAAGATTTTCGTATTAATTCATTTAAAAACTAATCTAATCCATCGTTTTTGTTATAAATATATTATATCAATTTCGTGATATATTTCCATTATTTATTAATTGCAATATGCAGCAAAATCTATAAATGATTTTATTCCATAAAATATTGTAACATTATCATTGCTGATTAAGATTTTTTAAGGGTATAATAAATTCTTGCTTTTATATGAAAAATAACTACTTTTTTAAATTTTATAAATATATTTTAATAGAGTTCAAAAGCTTTGAACGAAAAAGAACCACATATTTAACATTCTGTCAATATTAATTCTAAACATTTTATTGTACTTAGATTAATCTAAAATGTTCTACTTTCCTCTTTTATAAAATATGTAGTGGAAATATATATGAATTCGATGTTCCAAAAAAGTATGTTTGAAAAAGTTATTTTGTAGGTAAAATATTTCTTAAATTTTCAAATTTATTTATAAAATATGCGCATATAAATAGGCTAGTGATAAAGAGTAAAACAGCAAAATCATGTATAAAGATCAAATAAAAATGGAGATATATGCAGCTATGGAAATTATGGCTTCTAAAAGGAATTTTGTAAGAAGTACAACTTTTCTTATCAAAATATACATAAAAAAAAGCCAATAAAAATCACGAAGTGATCTTCACAAGAACTGCATTAATTTATTTCAATACTTAATCAGAAGTTTCGATTCACCCCTCACTCATGTCAAGTTATATGGAGGAAAGCAGCACAAATCTTAAATTTAACTAAGTATAAAATAATATTTTTTTAATATATATATATATATATAATGTTGTTGATGTTTAATATTTTTTCTCATGTCGCCATTACTGGCAACGGCATTGTCGGTTTTCTAGCAAATGATGCTGCTTTGGAGGCCGATAATCCCTGTCCGATATACTTTCGCACTTATAGTGAGGTGCTCTCTGGATTTGGGAAGACAATTAAGGATCTCTGGAATGTCTCTCCAACACATGGCTGGTACTTGGGAGCTCACCTTGTTAATGCACTCCTTTTTCGGGGGGCACAGAAACCAACACGCTTGTCACGTTTTGCCAGTGAACACTTAAGGAGTCTTACGTCTTAACATGAAAAAAGTTTTAGGACCTGCACCAAGCGTAGGATTGCTCAAGTATAGCTTGATCATGTTTTAAAATGTCTTGATTTTACATTGGACGAGGATTTTTCTAAACTTCTTCTATTCTTGGACTTTTTAAAGGTTTATGGACTCATGGATTTAGTCAAATAGCTAGATAATATCAGAGATCAGAAACAACAACGTTATTTTTATGTGCAACAATATTTTTAAAGTTTTAAAGTAAAAAAAATAATAAATAAATAAGTGAATAATCAGTAATTAATAATATAATTAATAATAAGTGAATTACATGATTTTGCTTTTATGATTTTATGGTTCATAAAATATCATATTGACATTCTTTGAGTAGCAATTCTTGTCAAAATGCAGATCCAATTTTACCTTTAACGTAATTTCCAAAATCGCCAGTTTCTGTGTATTTATATATAAGTCAAATCAGGTTCAAGTTGTCAAGTTTCTTTCAGTTTAAAAGTAGTATAACGTGGATATTTTGTTTTTGGCGCATCATTCCCTTCAAGAAGTTTTTATCGTCAAAACTGTGTGTTAAATTGCATTGCTAAGAATTATTTCTTCTCACTTAAAAATTAAAAATTAATTTCTTCTTAATTAATTAATTTAATTAATTTTAATTCTTAATTAATTTCTCACTTAAATTTGGAATATATTGTTAACATACTTTAAAATGATAATACACTTTTTATTGATATTTAGCAGAATTATTCATATACTTTACAATAAAGTGTATACTAAATTGATGAATATTTTATTTTTTAACGAAAATTTTAAACCAAATCAGCAACAAAATATTTAAAACTGAAAAATTAAATTTTTTTTCATTAGACTTGCTTTTCTAAATGCATTTTCATTTTGATACAGAGAAATAAATGTTTAACAATTAAATATATTACATGTTTATTAATACACTCGGGCAGTTCTAAACTAAAAATTTCAGGTTAAATTTTTCAAAGATTAATGCACGAAGTTCAAAATTTCAAGAAATTCCACCAAGAAAATGATAAGTATGATTTCCTGAAATTTAAATCAAAGAATTTGATTTGCAAATATATTCCAATAAATCGAATCTTCATTTATCATCTTACCGCAATATTTTTCGCGATTGTCTGTCAAATATTTTTACCAATTTTAGCCTCTGTGTTTCAATTGTTTAAATGACTTAGATTCCACCAGCCTCAATGTTTCAATTCCTATATAACCTCCTATATATCCTTTAAAACCATGGACAGATAAATGGTACTTCAAATAATGGAGTTATTTTCCAGCATAAATTACGGGATATCTTAACAATCAAACATTCTTTGTTTTAGTTTTTGAATTAGGAAAATATTCGCTCAGAATAGTTATTAATTTAACTACCTAATTAACCATTCTTGGACGACGATTGTGGCTAACAATTGTTTACAGTAGTATGATGAGGAAAGTTTCCCAATTTACATTGAGTTCTTGAAGAGAACTAATGAAGGGGCATTCTGGAGACAGTTTATCGTTATGTAAGTTGTTACCACTTAATTTGTTCAACTACCTAATTAAATATTTTTTTTTTGTTCTTACACAATATTTCTCTGACTTAATGCAAGTAGATGAAGTTCTTTAAAATATGAGCACTAAAAGTATTAGATTGGTGTTTTAATATGGTCAAATTCCATGGTTTATTATATGTCTAGTTTTTAAATATAAAAATGTTTATCGTTTAACATATAATATAATTAGCTTTTTTGATTTATAAGAAAATTTAAATAAATAATAATTTCAAATAATTTTAAATTTTTAAATAAATATAAAACACCAATAAACAATAAACATAACAATTTAAAATTAATAATTTGGAATCAATCATGTTAATAGAGCATTTTAAAGAAGATTAGTGCATATTTTTCTGATTTTGCTTTTTACTCTTTTAACATTATAAAACTAAACGTTGAATATAATTTTAACAATTACTTTTTGCACTTAAATCTTCTATATTTAATGTACTAGACCCATTACGGCTTCAAGAAGAGGCCCACTTTCACTTAATTTGGCCATGGGAACACTTTAATTTTTATTTACAAGCCCTATGTATATATATATACAAATACAGAATTCTTGATTATTATAATTTATTGTTAAAAAACGAATATTAATGGTTTATTCACAAATGCACGACTAAATCACAAGTGCAGTTTACTCCAAGGTTGAAGATTTTCAGAGTTCTTGAGTCTATGTCGAATCAAAAATACGTGGTTTGCGGCAGACCTTAATTTTCACACGACGTGATACACGAAACTACAAGGGGCTCACTTTTGAAACGAACGGAATTTCCGGCCTGTTCAGCCACTTCAGAGAAAAAAAAGAATAACAACACTTCTGGTTCGACTCGTTACAGGACTCTCTCTCCTAATCCTTATTTCAGAAGAGGTTAAGGTGTGGTCGCAGTATTAGGGCTTAATGCAAGTTTACATATCTTAAATTTTAAATCCCTGTAAGAGTGAGAATATTGATGTAGTGCTGTTCTAAAAGTGATTATTAAATTTTGCTGCATAAAGCTTGGAAAGTGTTGGATAATATTTTAATTTTATTCGTTTAATCTTCAGCAAATACGTAATTTATTAAATATATGCTGTGAAACCACATATGCTAACCACCACTTTCTTTAAATTTTCATAAAATAGTTTATTTTAATAAAATTTAAAAAAAAAAACTACTTTTGAAACACCAAGTTATGAAAATATTAATTTAAAACTAAAAAAACTGAATAATAAAAATTTGAAAAACACATTTCCTACATTAATTTAATTTTTTTTTAAAGCATGGAATGTAAAAATATATTATGCCGAGAATGCTAAAACTTTTTTTTTCTCTAAAAAATTTACTAAAATCCAAAATTCGTATATAAGCCGAAATGAAAAAAAACTGTCATGTTATGAGGATGAAAATGTTACCAAGCAATAAAATGGGTGGATTATTTCCAATCAAAGCGCTGTTATATGTGTGTCGTCGTGTGCTATTATATCATGATATATATTTTGCTGTATCCTATATACCATGATATATGTTTTGCCATGTCCTATATACGTGCTTTCTTGGCCAGTGTATGTGTTGTCTTGTTAGCAAATATAAATATTCCAATTCAATATAAACCAAACAGTATTAATATTGAGAAGTATTTTATAATAAGTTTTTAAATTGCTACATTTTATAATGCTTTAAGTTCATTGTTCAATAGTTTGAATAAAAATTTACATATAATACATATAACTAATATGCCCCGTTTTTCATTAATATTTTCAATGTAACTTTTCATATAAACGCATGGACACAATTTTCAGAAAGCGTTGAATACATTTACCTTAATAACAAACGAGGTCTGTGGACTAAATAAGGGTTAAGCGATAGATTATAATCAAATATTTATCCTTCCATTTTATTTCGGCATCACTGATTTATTTAATTCAATGCTTCCTTCCTATGACGTCAGTTCGTCAAAATTAGCATTTTCAATTGAAAATGGGAGTGCGATAATTGAATACAGCGAATCTCAAGTTACATTATGGAAATTTCTGCACGTTGACGCCATAGTTGTGTTCAGCTTAAAGAGAAAGGAAAGCTGCTGCTACGTAATCCTTGTTGCTTTGATTTATAAGGCTCTATTGAGGTATGGTTTTGTTATTTAAATTTTATTATCAACACAGTGATGGCATATCTACTGAAATTCCAAAACATAAAGGTAGCAGACCTACTCATATTGTGTGCGCTTATTAAAATTTAATATTACTTCAGGACTTTTAAAAAGGGAGAAAATGTTGCGAAGTTATTTATAAATATGTAAATAATTTGCTTTTATTAATTGATTGGTAGTGTCACATTCTTTGTTCTATTGTTTATTATGTAAAATTACGCCATATGTGCTCTGTACAAGACTAAAAATATAACTGAATTGCTATCCAACCACAGATTTATATTTCAAATGGATGTTTATTAGTGGTTCGGAATACATTTTAAACTGTAATAGCCGAAAGTATGCAAAAATTGACGTTAGAGCGACAAATGAAATCAAACTCTGTTTTCCAAAGAGATCAAATCTCTAAATATGCAGACTGAAATTAATATAACCTAAAATTAATGATGAATTATTCTCTGCCAGGAGATTCATCTCAGATGTATGCTGGATAAATTGAATGGGTAAGAATGGGTGTGGTATCACGCACCCATTTGTCTTCATAATTTTTTTCTCCCACTTTCTTTCCCATAGTCATTTGCTTCTAGACCTCACTTTTATTTACATATTGCATTGTTTTCAAAATCCTTTTCTCATTTATTTTTATGCATTTAATGCTTGTACTTATTTTTGTGTTATTAACATATTTTATAATATATGTAAATAATTTAATATTCATTTTTATCACCTTTCTCTTTTGTTTTGGATTCATTGACAATGTCATTTTTCAAACCTACGTATTTTCTGTTCGTGATAACACCGTTTCCTTGAAAAGAAGGATCCTCCTGATTAAGCTGACGGTACCTTGCGCCAGCTCACTCAGCAGGATCTAATTGGTGTTTAATCTTTAGCAACACAACTTTGTTTCCAGCTTCTGGTAGACAAGCGGTCCATCTCACTTTCCATGTATATCGATATACTAGTAGTTATAAGCCCTTTATGATTGAAGCTGTTAAGAATTCAAATGATAGCTAACTTCTTGGGCATTTCGGTACGTTCAGAGGTAGTCTAACGGACTGACCATGACCATATTGATTCTGAGTAATGCAATGGTGTTAAAATAAATCCTAGCACTAGTGCAATAGTCTCCTAGTTAGGTCCCTAGTTAACATGCTGGGTGGTGTGGTATCAGACATGAATTCTTTATGAAATTCATATATTCTTCTCTATACAAGACTTCGTGTCCTGGCAAAGCCTTTATTCGCGCAATATGAATAATTATCCATGACCTTGATCTTAAATTCCATAACGCAATTTCAGGAATGGTAATTAGCATTTGCCCTTTTCATAATTGTATCTAATCTTAAAAATGCGTGTAATAACAAATCATTGTACAAAATGCGTAAAGTGTCCTAGAACATTTGTTGTATAAAATGGTATAAAGAGGTTTTAGAGTTTTAATAAATATGTTGACCTTTTCATCGAAACGCTTACTGTTGACTGTTTGTCTGTTGCCCTTTGCTCAAAATCAATTTTATACGCTAAAAAGTATTTTGGTTTTCTATTAAACATTAAGGTTCACTAAACATTGAAACTTTCAACCCATATGTGAAAAAACTATTAGATGATTAAAATTTGTAAGAAAAATAACTAAGAATAAAAGATCTGATAATGTATTAACAAAACATATAATTTTGAATTTCCGTGGTTTTATCCCTCCAAAAGCGTTAAGGTTGAACATTTAAATTGACACATTGTACCTTACATTCTAAATCCATTGATCTACATTAATTGACAAACAATATGAAAATTCCAGAAGGAGTTTTGAAGCACAAAGATCGGTTCAAATTGATCTTCTTCAGGTTATACATGTAATCATTAAAATAAAGTGGAGCCTAATTGTGAGAATTTTGCAGCAACGAATTCATCTGACATGAAAGGCCGTCATCCTAATAGCTACAATAGAAACTATTGTTGATTGACATATCCAAGAAAAAAATACAAATAATGAAAGAATTAGAAACTTTTGTTCAGTTTTCATCATTACTGATAGAAGTATGACTGGAATAATCCATTACGTGAGAAACTAAATCTAGTTTCTTATTTAAATGCTAAACATATTGACTCTACTACTTCTGTTACCTAGACATTCACCTTTATTTCTTCTTATATTGGTAGTATTCAGAAGCATCATTCCATAATCAAAGCTAAGAGAAACTCGAAAATTTCCATAAAAACAAAATAATATTAAAGATAAAAAGAACAAAAAAAGAAAAAACAGCATTTAATCGAAATAGATTTGGAAAACCATCTGCACCTTCAACTTAATCGGAATTGGTGTTCAATCAACAGTGGAACAAGTAATCCAATTTAAGATAGATTTATCATGGGGGAATATCCTGTACTCGAGTATTATTAAAACTTTTGGTTTCCCCACTACTTTCATTTAATTTATCCTTAATTTAACTTTTAATGCTAATCTTCCTTTGGAGAAAAGTCTGTATTTTTTTACGGAAAAAAAGCCCTGTGATTATGATATTGGCTAAAACTAGTCATTAAACCATTGACCATTAGCGATTCTAAAAAATGATTCAGCATTGCAAAATCCTCCCGCATTACAACCGTATTATGTCACTAAATATTTGGAAGAAATCTCTTAGGGTAACGTTTCAGTGGTCACTCCATCCCCTTCTTTTCATCCTCAGTGCCAATGGAATAGATTTAATTATTTACGAATTTTACAGCCTGGTGGTCAATTGGCTAGAGCTGTGGCCAATTGAGGAGAAATATGATTAACAACACTGTTATGAAATATTACATGAAAATTAGGGAATCTTCAATAAATTATATTGTCCTCAATAAATCTTCTCTCATTTTAATCCCATTCACAGTAAATCCTTTTTTACAATGAAAAAAACCTATTATTTTTTTAAGTCTAAGAATAGATAATTCAGTTAGATAATAAGGCGTATATATTAAGCTTAAACAATTATTTTAAATCAAAATAGGTGTGAAAATAGTACTTTGGAGGATATGGTTACTCTCATTAAATTACTTTTATTTCTATCACTTTCTTTCAGGGATTAAATTCTAATGAACCATCTCTTAAACAGCCTGTTTTCTCATCGGATAAACGAAAATGCTTTTAATTGCTTTGTTTTCGTTGAGAGTGAATAATTAACTCTTATTTACTCTCTCTCTCTTGCGGTGTATTTGCCTCATGCGAAAGATGAAGGGAATTTCGTGAAATAATTATCTTTCTTTGTGTGGCATCGCATCTTCTTGGCTAGCTCTTTATATTGTCTTTAGAAAATTCATCAGTTAATCCGTTTAAATGTAATCCGTTAAAATGCCAGAAAGTGCAAAAGTAAAGTAGCATTATCTTGACAATGATTGTTCTTTTTATTTGAATTTTACATTAAAAAGAATGCGTAGAAGTATTTTTAGACAAGAAGCAGTATGAAGCAGTATTATTTACACGAATCAGTATGAAATGTTTTCTTCATTCAAAAATCCTAACAAAAAAAGCAAATATCAGAGAATCAACTTCGTGGTGGAGATATTATTCGATATTTTATATAGGAAATGGCGTGAAGCTAATTTTCTAATTACTTTTTAACACACTTTTGTATATTTATTAATTTAACAAAAATAAATATTAGATCAGTATCTTTACAGAATTGTACAATAAATTTTGCACAGTTTTAGACATGAATTCGCATAAAAATATGGGACGTATTATAGAACTGTAAAAAAGTGTATTTTTGCATCCTACAAACAACATAAAATTTAAGAAGCTGAATGCAGTTATTAAGCAAACGTTTTTATATCCAAGTTGTCTCTCTATGTAATATGCGGCCTGATATCCAATTGGCTAGCGTTTTGGCCTTTAGTACCATAGGCTTCAGATTTGAATCTTGGCTGGGGCATGGAAGTTTAAGTTGTTTGGAATCCTATAGTGCGTATAATTCTTTTAAAAAAGGGTAATTTTCACATAGCCTTTATAATAAATATTTACTGCCATAACAGTCAATTAAGTGATTGAGTTTTAAATATTAGTCAGAACCAAAGTAACATGTAAAAACCTACGTTGAATAGAATTTTAGTAAATTGGACACCGTCCCTTCTGAAAATCAATTAAAGGTATAAAGTGTCAGGGCTAAAAAAGTCCAAATGTAAAGTCTTATTGTAACACAATTAAATATGATTAGTTTTAAATTACAGTTGTATTAAACATAAGCTTCTTTTGTTGAAAAGGAAAATCATTGTAAGAGATATTAGGAATCTGTCGATGATAATAAATTTCTCGCCAAGTATCTGGCACTATTTTATGTATTTCAGATACTGCTACAACAATACTATATATTGTTACAAATAATCAAAAATTATGAGCAGTTTGCTGGTAAATAATAATCCAATTTACTCCCCAAATAAAAAATCAATCCGACTACATTATATCCTAGATATGGGAAAATAAGTGGCGGGGGTGTTTTTTTCTGATTCAATAATCAACAAAAGTATGTTTCTAAAATACATTAATATCCCATTAACATCTTGTGGAATACCATCTTGGTGAAAGATAAATTTTTAAAAAATTATATGGAACATCCAAGTTTCTCAACATGTTGAGGTAAATAAGTGCCATTGTCATTTCTTCAAAAATAATTAAATGTGCAACATAATTACATTTTTTCTACACCCCAAATCTAATATTAAATTTTTGGTGTGTTATCCTTTACACTTTTTAAAATTTGGGGGTCCTTCTGACCCCCAGACACAGGAGATGTCATATTTTTTTTTTCAAATGTGAAAGTAGATTTATCAATAAACAATGTTAAAAAACAAATTTAATTCTTATTCTGTGACTCTGCAAAAAAAAGCGTCAAATCAACTATCGATAGTGAGCATGCCTGCTTTCGGTAGAAAACTTGGATAGAAATCGTTGATACAATTTTCTTATAACTGATTGTGTGCTTTTCTCAGTACATACCGTCAATTTGGGTATCTTTAACCTAGACCTGCTGTAATGTATATAATCATTTATAAAAAGGATATTTTTCACATGTCCAGTGCAACGAATGCAAGCAAAATTTTTCTTTGTATTTTTTATGTAAAATGCTTGCTGATAAATCTTTGAAAAATTCTGGCTGCTTATTTATGGTTAAGATAAACTTTCTGTTCAAAGAGCAAGAAACTACAAGTTTTGTCTCAAAAACTGAAATAATTATGGATTATATAAGGAATTGTTAAGTTTTATTTTAATAGTGTGCACAGGAAAAATATAAATCAAATATAAGGGACAATATCGTGGACAGTACTTATCCATTCTGTAATACAGATAATATGCAGATTCGCATTTTCATACTTATTCATTTTCTTTTGTAGTAAGAATCTTATCTATATTTAGAAGGGTTGCTTTGCATAGTTTATAAAATTGTCATACGTGTAGTGAAATGATGCTGATGATGCAATTCCCCTGCAAAGTATTTTGGAACTAATAAACATAAAGTATCTTAAATAGTATCTTGAGTTTTCTTTACTAAATCGAGATTTAAACTAGAATTTTTATTTATTTTATTTTTTTGCCGATATTCTTGAAACGTGATATCCTGTGAAAAATTGTTGTAACGTAACTTTCATGTGTGATTGAAATTCAAAAATAAATACGAAAGTATCAAACATGTATTTGGTATCGTTTTGGAAATGCATGAGGATCTTAACTGCAATGGCCCCCTTTCGTCAAAATGCTAAAAACAACAGTTCGTATGTAATACATGTTTGTACCAAATACTCAGGATATCATAGAATGAAATACAACGCTTGTTGTTATATTTGTTTTTAAAACATTGAAATAGTTGGAAATCGTCCAGATAAAAAGGAAACTGTTGTAAAAGATTTCATATGTGACTTTCATTTCGTCGTATAAAAAATTGAATCTATCATTGGGAAGTTTGAAATTTATACAGGAAGGTCGTAAAGATGTAGATATTTTCTGTGGCTAGTTTTTCTGAAGTGTAGTAAAGTAAGCACGTAAACGAAGACGAAAGGATTTTTTCCACTAAAATTTCATTTGTATTTTGTCCAGAACTATATGAATTTATCCAATGGCAATGTGTTGCCTAGGTTTCAGGACAGAACAGATTGAAATCTGCAGGATGAGTCTATGGCAGTCACTGCTTTTTGAAACATAACTTTATGGCAGTTGTGGCAATTATTTTATGCTTATTGCATTGATAGTTAAGCTGTCTAGTAAAATTTTCCGGGTTTTCTCCTCTGTGATACGCAAATAGGGAGGGGTGGGGCAGTTAGCTTTAAAAAATCTTCTGGAAGGCAATGTGTTCAACTCAACACTCAGCTTTTTGAGGAATTTATCAGTGGAACCCGAGACACACCGATGTTCAAAAACAACAAAATATATTTGAATTTTTAATACATGAGAGAATAACTGATTAATTGTCCAACAGACTTTAGTACACATGATACATGCATTCAATGACATATTTTGATTTCAAATCAAATACATCGCAATGTAATTTAACGTATTTTGGTCGCGAAACATTGTACATCAGCAATAAATCCTATCCATGTTGGATTACATTTTACATTTGTGCTTAACAAAACTGTTTCCACTATAGCAATTCAATTAATTAATTAATTATTTTAAAATCTCATAGCGTAATAAATAAAATAAAGGAAAACGAACTTTACTGGAAATGACTAAAGAAAAAAAAGCTGTATTGTTTGGGAAATAATTCGAAAAAATATATTTAGAATTATTACGAATAGTAAAGAATCTCTGATTTACTATGTCAGGTTATTCGGAATCATCTACCTCGTATTGATTCTGAAAACACAGAAATTTCTCATTGAATAGTTCCGCTGTTAATATGAGACGCTCACACATAATCTGTCAAGTCTCTTGTTTTAAAGCTGTGTTGTAACAAAGCCTTCATCGGAGAAATTGAACTCTAACCAGTTCAATTTCTAACACAATATTACTAGTTTGCAAGGGAATTTTCAGAAAATCAAAAAGCTGGGAGGTAAAATAATGAGCAAGTTTGAAATAATAAGTTAAATTATTCTATTACAAAACCGCAATGGCCACTGTATATTGAATTTAATCATGTCAAAATGTCTTGATAAAATCATTTTTTATAAGTGGCCTATTCCAAATAAGCCAAGAAGTAAAAGAAAAGCAGTAGATTATTGACTTAAGGCGATGTATCTGACATTCCAAATGTAAACAAGAATATATATAAATGCATTAGGTTCAATTAAGTATTCATTTTCTTTCTTTCTTTCTAAAAGAAAAAAAAAATTTTGCTTTCGAATCTTGGGATCTGAGAACATAATTCTAAAGTTTATAAATCAGGTTTAAAAAATGGAAATTTTTAATTATGCGACGAGAGATCTGGAACGAATAATGTTCTCAAGTTGAGGAATAGAGCTAAAGTTCTAAAATGAAAAACATTTCACGGATAAGAGATAAAATAATTTTCTGACACTGGCGTTTATATAAAATTATATTCTTGATGATAAATAATAATAATAATATAAAAAACAGCGCTATTCGTCAGTGTTGTAACCAAGTACAGAGTTTGATAATAAATGCTGAGCTGTTTAGCATGTCATGTGTTGTTTTATTTTTTGATCAAAACATATACTTGTACACCATCAAGATTTTATTAGGAAATGTCCGTGTTCAAGCTGTATTCCTTTTGTTGCTTAGAAAATTTACAATATTACCAGGTAATATAATTTTCAACTTTCCTAATAATGTTTCTGATTTTCACCTGATATATTGAAATTTGGAACTTTATAACAGCACGTGTTGGTTAACATTTATACCCACCACCAGTCAATAGACGACATTTTCCAAAAGACAAAATTAATACTGGTAAAGTCATTTTATAAATTTGCCATATATTAATAATACTAAGCTATCACTAATCAGTTAAGTTTAGTAATTACATAATTATTGACACCAATAAACATAATAGATAAACACAATAACATTAATAATCCTAAAGCTTTATTTTATATAAACACTTAGAAGCGTTCTAGCTATCAAAACCATATTGTTTTATATACAGTGTTTAGCTATCAAATAGTTATTTATATAAATGTTTAACTATCAAATAAGTTATTATATAACTATTTGACTACAATATATTTTTTTAGCTATCA
>BPLQ01009110.1:600000-835586 GCA_021605075.1 Caerostris darwini
TTTTTGATCTTTGGGAAAAAATACTAAATTAGGTAGTTTAACTTATTCATAATAAATTGAAATTTTTTTTTTAAAAATTGAAAAAGAAAATTTCTATAGTTAAATCGATGTATCTATAATATTTTCTAAGCAAAGCCTTTTAATGAAATCTACAATAAGTTGTAACATTGCAAGAGAGACCTTGTTTGGTTTGGCCTGTCGCTCTAAGGTCATTTTGTGCACACTTTAAGCTAATTTCCCCGGGACCTATAGTTTAATGAGGATTCCGAACCACTAACAAACATCCATGCCTCCGCCAGGATTCGGATCTGAAGTCAGTGGTACCAAAGGAAGAGGTAGCCTGGAGCAGAATTGATCAGAATTAGTCTAGTTGAATTTGAAGAAGGAACTCAAATTGAGAGACAAGAGATTAAACAAGAATGTTTAAGTTAACAAAAGAAAAACTTCGTCGTTTAAAAAAAAATTAATTAATAAGCACCAGCACTTTCAGATTCACAAAAGCTTAAGAAGTACACTCATGTCCATAAATTAAGGATAATGAAGTTCAGGCAAAGAAAGAGACAGAAGCAAAACAAATTTGACTTATTTGTAGTCTATTTATTAAACAAAAGGTAAAGAGCAAAAAAGATGCTATATGTTTGACATAATTAATAACAATTGCGATTTTTACACCCTGGAGCAAATTAAAAAAAAAACCTATTTACAAGAAACAGCATAACATGGTTAGTATGATGGTTAATATGGAGTATGTCTCCCGGACGATGCAATACAGGCCTTACAACGCCTAGGCATGCTGAGTATCAAATTATCAATCTGATCTTGGGGAATATTACACCACTCATCAAGCAATGCCCTCCGAAGTTCCGTTTGACAGGTGGGAGGGTGTTGACGGGCTGCAATTCGTCGGCCAAGCATATCCCACACATGCTCTATTGGATTCATGTCCGGTGAGTATGCTGGCCAATCCATACGGGTAACATCCTCCAATTGAAGGCATTCTTCTACAATGTTTGTACGGTGAGGACGGGCGTTGTCATCCATAAACAGAAATTCAGCACCCATGGCGCCCCGAAACAAACGTACATGTTGTTCCAGAATGACATCCCGATAGATGTGGTCTGTCATCGTTACACTCTGAACATGCAGGTCAGTTCTGGAACCAAGAATAATTCCTCCCCAAACGAGCCATCCTGCACCACCGTGCTCGTTCAATGGTGTTCTCTTGGTGGTAACGGGTACCTGGCGCTCTCCATATGAATGTTGGCGAGAATCAGACTGCAAACTTAACCTGGACTCGTCGGAAAGCATCACACAAGACCACTGTTGCGGTGTCCACAATGCCTGCTCTCTACTCCAGGTTAATAGCAGGCGACAGTGAGTTGTGGTAAGTGGAACACGTCTGACAGGCCTTCGAGCATATAGACCAATGTGCCCTAAGCGTCTGTACACGGTCTGCCTTAAAACTGTCGTACCGGTAGCTGAAGAGAGCTTACGAGACAGATCTGATGCTGTGCTCCATCTCCTTCTTTTGGCAGTAACTGGTAAATACCGGTCCTCATTCGGCGTTGTAACTCGGGGGGACCTGTGCTGTAACATCTACTCACATTACCATCATCTTGGAATCATTGCCAAAGTCTTTAGAGGACACTCTGGGCTATTCCAAGTTCCTCGGATACTTCCAGCTGGGTACGTCTACATTCCAGTCGTCCGATAATTCTACCATGTAAAAAATCATCCAAATGCTTCCTTTGTGCTATAACTATGCGGTTATTGCACTGAAAGGCTTTTAAAGCGCTTGTGAACAAGTTTACTTCTTTGCCACCATTCCTTATATACCCCTCTCTTACACTCTCGTCATTGTGACGTACTATCCGCGCCATCTGGTGGTTTCCTGTAATTTACATATTCTTCTTCAAGTTGTGTGTGATAATTCTACAGGTGAAAATTTTATTTTAGAGTTCAATTTCTGTGCGATTCTGAATCATCCTTAATTTATGGACATGAGTGTAATATAAATTTTTGAAGTATCGAAATGCTTATGTATATATTTAATATAAAAAATTGTACAGAAATGCGTAAAATACATAGAAAAACACTTATTTTTCACAACAAATAATTTCCTTGTTCAAACGAGTCTTAACATTCACAGGGAAATCAATGTTTCTTTATAATTTTATTAGTATATATTGAATATTATTTCAACATTTTAATGGAAAAGTACATTAAATTAAAATAGGCATGTTGTACTATTAATATCATATATAATAATGAATATTCTATGAAGAAATATTTAAGAAAGCATATCCACATGAAGCATTTGCAGAAAAAAATATTTTAATAATTTTAAATTTTTCACACGATTAAGATTTCTTAATGAGAGCTAGATACATTAATCACACGTGGTCTAGTGGTTAGGATATCTGACTCTCACCAAGAGACCCAGGTTTGATTCCTGGCACAGGAAGTAATTTTAGTGGTTGCCCGACTCGCTGCTCAGTGGTAAAGTGCGCCGCTAGTGAGCATTAGACCTGGCGGCTTTGTTGTAGACATTGTTTCAAAAAACGAGAAGAATAGATAGCGTTTGTGATGTTCAGCATCTTGCCTCGTGAGTCGGACTAACCTGTACGATGTTTCAATATAGGGTACTTTTCCTAAAATTCCTCTCGAAAGGAACTGCCCTCTTTCTTCAGCGACACGGAGTCATGCCAGACTTCTACGTACAGGTGTTCCATCACATCAGAAGCTGTCTCCTTTACCTCAATCCATGGATAGATTACTGATGGGATGTCCGTCCCATACTGAGGAATATACACGTGGTTGCGAATGTTAAATTATGCATTGCATTTAAATATACGGTATTTGTTATAATTAATCTCAAAATTATAGATTTATTTCATTGGATTCCATTCAAATTTATCGACTCATTGTATATAATAATTTTTTAATTAAAGAGGCCTATATTTTTAATTAATGTCATAGTCACAAACTTTTTTAAGCAGTTGCTTCATATGATTCTAGACGTAAATGATTTTATCGACTTATTTCCTTCCATTCAAATTTATCGACTGTTGCACATAATACATTTTTAACTATACATACTTATAGTCTTTAATTTCATTGTCACATTCATTTCAAAGCAGTTGTTTTATATGACTCTAGACGTAAATGATTTATCGATTTATTTCATTGGATTCCATTCAAATTTATCGACTTATTGCACATAATACTTTTGTTAATTACACAGGCATATAGTCTTAACTAATTTCATTGTCCCACTTTTTTTAAAATAGTTGTTTCATATGATTCTAGACGCAAATGGTTTACGTCAATAACGTATCCACCACTATTCATTTCTTTATTTAACTCTGACCAATCTCTTGAAATAGATTTATAACCGAGCAAAATTTTAACCATCCTTAAACGGTTTTACCAGACATTTTCGGATGCGTAGCACAAATTAAATAAAGCAAAATTTTCCGTGATGAGGATTTGTCTTGGTATTCCGTCTTCGCTCACGAGACCTCGCTGCACGTGGAGAAAAGGCGATATTTTAAAGGGTGCGGCTTGTGATGAGTCTGTTATCTATAAATCATTTCGTTAACAGCGCAGTTGGGTTCTTTTTAATTATGCATGTCTTAAAATTGAACAATAATGTTTCTAATTTGAAGATTTTGACCTTGTCCTCTGTTGAATGACAAATTATTCAGTTTTCATTTTTGACATTTAGCGTATCTTAAACAAGTACTATGAAGGAAATAGGGAGAATTTGGTTTGAGGGAAAATAAAGAAAACGAATATTTTATTTAACTCTGAGCATCTATTAAAAATATTTTACATGGTAAACATTTAGTGTATTATTTTTTAACTCCTGTTATTATTAAGTAAAATAATATATAAAAAAATATTTTAATATGTAATAAAGTATAAACAATGGAATAAGTAAAATTGATTATTTTTGCCTTGTCTTCTGTTGAATGATAAATTTTAACATTTTTGACATTTAGATCATCTTATTATTAGGGAGAATTTGGTTTAAAATAATATTTTATAAATTAGTATCTATTAAAAATATTTACTATAAAGAGAATAAGTAATATATAAATTAGTATTTATTATAAAGAGGATATATGATATATGTATAATATGTAGCAATGGAATAAGTAAAATTGATTATTTTTGCCTTGTCTTCTGTTGAATGATAAATTATTCAGTTTTCATTTTTGACATTTAGATCATCTTAAATAAGTACTATAAAGGAAATAGGGAGAATTTGGTTTGAGGGAAAATAAAGAAAACGAAGATTTTATTTAACTCTTAGCATCTATTAAAAAATATTTGACTTGATCTAACTTTAATAATAATATTTTAAATCTATGGACACGATAACAACAACAACAGTATACACTGAAGTGATAAAAGCCATGGGATAGCAATAGGCAAATTTTCAGATGGCAGTAGCATCGCGTAGAACAGGTATAAAGGCGCAGTGCTTTTGCAGAGCTTTCATTTCTGTTCAAGTTATTCATGTGAAGAGGTTTTGACGTGATGATGACCGCACGACGGGAATTAACAGACTTTGAACGCGGAATGTTAGTTGAAGCTAGACGCATGGGTCATGCCATTTCGGAAATCGTTAGGAAATTCAACATTCCCAGATCCACTGTGTCAAGAGTGTGCCGAGAGTATGAAATTTCAGGCATAACATCCCACCATGGACAGCGCAGTGGTCGACCGCCTGCACTTAACGACCGCAACCGGCGACGTCTGCAAAGAGTCGTAAATTCTAACAGACCAACAACACTCGCCAAATAACCGCAGAAATCAATGTGGGATGTACAAGGGACTTGTCTGTTAGAACTGTGCGGAGAAATTTGCCTTTCTTGGGCTATTCCAGCAGAAGACTGACTCGAGTGCCTTTACTGACAGAACGACATCGCTTGCAGCGACTCTCGTGGGCACGTGAGCATATCGGTTGGTCCCTAGATGAATGGAAAACCGTGGCCTGGTCCGATGAGTCACGATTTCAGTTGGTAAGAGCTGATGGTAGGGTTCGAGTGTGGCGCAGACCCCACGAAGCCATGGACCCAAACTGTCAGCAAGGCACTGTTCAAGCTGGTGGTGGCTCCGTAATGGTGTGGGCTGTTTTTTCATGGCCGGGACTTGGTCCTCTGGTGCGACTGGACCGAACATTGACTGGAAATGCTTATGTTCAGCTACTTGGAGATCACTTGCAGCCATTCATGGACTTCATGTACACAAGCAACGATGGGATTTTTATGGATGACAATGCGCCATCTCACCGGGCCACAACTGTTCGCGATTGGTTTGAAGAACATTCTGGACAATTCCAACGAATGATCTGGCCACCTAGATCGCCCGACATGAATCCCATCGAGCATTTATGGGACATCATCGAGACATCTGTTCTTGCCCAAAATCCTGCACCATTAACGCTTTCACAATTATGGACGTCTATCGAGACAGCATGGCTCAATATTCCTGCAGAAGACTTCCAACGACTTGTTGAGTCCATGCCACGTCGAGTTGCTGCACTTCGCCGGGCGAAAGGAGGGCCGACACGATATTAAGAGGTATCCCATGACTTTTGTCACTTCAGTGTAATATGTAATTGATGTAATATAAGTAGGTATTGGTATAATATGCAATTATGGAATAAGTAAAATTGATTATTTTTGCCTTGTCCTCTGTTGAATGATAAATTATTCAGTTTTTAGTTTTGACATTTAGATCATCTTAAAGAAGTACTATAAAGGAAATAGGGAGAATTTGGTTTGAGGGAAAATAAAGAAAGCGAAGATTTTATTTAACTCTTAGCATCTATTAAAAAATATTTGACTTGATCTAACTTTAATAATAATATTTTAAATCTATGGACACGATAACAACAACAACAGTATAATATGTAATTGATGTAATATAAGTAGGTATTGGTATAATATGTAATTATGGAATAAGTAAAATTGATTATTTTTGCCTTGTCCTCTGTTGAATGATAAATTATTCAGTTTTCAGTTTTGACATTTAGATCATCTTAAACAAGTACTATAAAGGAAATAGGGAGAATTTGGTTTGAGGAAAAATAAAGAAAGCGAAGATTTTATTTAACTCTTAGCATCTATTAAAAAATATTTGACTTGATCTAACATTTAGTGTATAATAATTTTTTAAATCTATGGACACGATAACAACAACAACAGTATAATATTAATTGATGTAATATAAGTAGGTATTGGTATAATATGTAATAAAGTATGGAATAATGGAATAAGTAAAATTGATTATTTTTTTTTGCCTTGTCCTCTGTTGAATGATAAATTATTCAGTTTTCATTTTTGACATTTAGATCATCTTAAAGAAGTGCTATAAAGGAAATAGGGAGAATTTGGTTTGAGGGAAAATAAAGAAAACGAAGATTTTATTTAACTCTTAGTATCTATTAAAAATATTTTACATGGTAAACATTTAGTGTATTATTTTTTAATCCCTGTTATTGTTAAGTAAAGTAATATATAAATTAGAGTATTTATTATAAAGAGAATAAGTAGTAATATGGGATATATGTAGTATAATATGTAGCAATGGAATAAGTAAAATTGATTATTTTTGCCTTGTCTTCTGTTGAATGATAAATTATTCAGTTTTCATTTTTGCTATTTAGATCACCTTAAAGAAGTACCATAAAGGAAATAGGGAGAATTTGGTTTGAGGGAAAATAAAGAAAACGAAGATTTTATTTAACTCTTAGCATCTATTAAAAAATATTTGACTTGATCTAACTTTAATAATAATATTTTAAATCTATGGACACGATAACAATAACAACAGTATAATATGTAATTGATGTAATATAAGTAGGTATTAGTATAATATGTATTCATGGAATAAGTAAAATTGATAATTTTTACCTTGTCTTCTATTGAATGATAAATTATTCAGTTTCCATTTTTGTCATTTATCGTATCTTAAACAAGTACTATAAAGGAAATGGGAGAATTTAGTTTGAGGGAGAATAAAGAAAACAAATATTTTATTTAACTCTTAACATCTATTAAAAAATCTTTTACATGGTAAACATTTAGTGTATTATTTTTTAATCAATGTTATTATTGAGTAAATATATATATAAATTAGGGTATGGATTATAAAGTGGTTAAGTAAGAATATGGAATATATGTAGTATAATAAGTAAATATTGATATAATATACTAATAACTGGTATAATATGTAACTGATGTAATATAAGTAGGTATTGGTATAGTATGTAATTAATGTAATATAAGTAGGTATTGATATAATATGTAATTGGTGTACTATAAGTAGGTATTGGTATAATATGTAGTTGTGGTATAATAAAATTGATGATTTTTACCTTGTCTTCTATTGAATAATAAATTATTCAGTTTTCACTTTCGACATTAGCGTATCTTAAAGAAGTAATATAAAGGAAATGAGGTGAATTTGGTTTGAGGGAAAATAAAGAAAACAACGATTTTATTTAACTCTTAGCATCTAATAAAAATATTTAACATGTTAAAAAATTAATGTATTAATTTTAAATCCGTATTATTATTAAGTAGATAAAGGGGATAAGTAATAATATGTGATATGTGTAGAATAATAAGTAGATATTGATATAATATAAGTAATAATTGCAATAATCTAAGTAGGTATTGGTATAATATGTAGTTATGGAATAAGTAAAATTGATTATTTTTACTTTACCTTGTATTGAAGGATAAATTATTCCGTTTTCATTTTTGACATCTTAAAGAAGTATTATAAAGAAAATAGGAAGAATTTTCTTTGAGAAAAAAAATAATTAAAAAAGGAATAATAAGGAAAATAAAGATTTTATTTAACTCTTAATGACTACTAAAAATATCTTACATGTTAAACATTTAATGTATTAATTTTATGACAGTGGTATTATTAAGTAAAGCAATCTATATATATACATTATGGTATGGATTGTTATGGTATTATAGTTAAATATTATATAAATTGTTTTGGTAACTAAATATCCAAACAATGTTCTAGTAGCATAATACAATTTTTTGCATTATCTATAAAATTTAATTGAAATAAAGATAAAAAGAGAAAATGAAGTAGAAATATGAAATAATCACGAAGAATTAACGAAAGCATAATAAATTTTTAAAAAGGGAATTTTGTTATTATTTGTTTTCCTGTATTGAACAAAATTTTTGAAATTTCAAGACCATTTTTGACATTCTGTATTTATACTTTTCATGCTCATTGCGATTATTAACTTGTATATTAAAAGTATTCATAACTACATAATAAAATTTCTATCAACGTTTAATAAAATCGATGAATTTAAAAATATATATACTGATACTATATACTAGTTTACTATAAAATAATAAATGCCCACTAATTTATTCATTTTAACGAATATAAGTTTATTGATAAAGTAGAACTTATTAAGTATTAAATATTTATCATATTCTATATATATATACAAACTTACTTTTTGAATAAATTTGAAAGTTTAATAATCACAATACGAGTACTATACACATTTACAAGTTTAGTTAGTAAATTAATAAGTAAAATCGTAGAATAGGAGTCGCTGGGATTTGGAGACAAAAACTATTTTCGCCAAATTGCTCCAAGAAAAGGGTTGCTATTGTAAGTGAAATGAACTGCAAACAGTACAAGAAGTCCGGGTTACTCCATCTGCCAATTTATAGCTCAATTGGCGACACAAAACAGTTGCCAAATCTTATCGGCTCCTATTTTGCGATTTGGCCAAATAATGAAGGTAAATCCCATACTTAACTTTCATATTTTTTTACTGAAATAATGTTAAAGCAACACTTAATTGTTCAAATTCCTATTTGTACATTATTATGTTACAGTGAAGGACAAATTTTTATAATAAAGACTTGTATTTGTATCTTTATGCTATATCGAAAAGATTAGCATTAAAAATATAACAGCACACAGATTAATAATATAAATTTTATAATATTTACCTGCAACTTTATTTTACAGTATAGTTTTCATTAAATTGCCCCATATTTATATCTCACAATTAACAGTTTTAACAGTTCTTAGTAAAAAAAAATGCAAACATCATTGAAACGCATATCTCATTTCCTGTCCTCTTCGTCATGGCATCATGATAAATGAAAACTAGCTGCAACCAGATTTGTTGCAATTTTCTTTAAATGTGTGCATTTTTATTTATTGCCTCCAGCCAAAATCATCCTGAATACAAAATAGTACATAGGAAAATGTAATATATTCCTGGTGAAGTATCGTTTTAAACGAAAAAGCATGTATACATTAAATAACGAATATTCAGTTTACGAATACTCAAATATATTTAATTATTTGTAAATACAACTAAATGTAAACATGCTATTGTATTCCAAAGACAATAAACAATGGCATGTTCCTCTAATTGATAGACTAACAAGGTGTAAATTGATAAGAGATATCTGTCTTTTGGCCACGTTAACAAATAACAAAGAAAACATGGTTTTAAGGATTTTTGCAAAAATTACTTCGAAAGGAAATAAATACGTTGAAGAAGTATCACCAAAACTTAAAGAATAATTTGGTTTGGAATGTCGCTTTACGGTCATTTTGTGCACATTTTGGCCTAATTAGATCGGTACTTATAGTTTAAGGTGTATTTCGAACCACTGACAAACATCCATGCCACCGCCAGGTGTGTTATCAAGGACAGAGAGTTAGCCAATTGTCCCTCAGGCGGCATTTAAAGAATAAGTCCGAACGACTTTAGATTAAATTAAATTGATTTTTAGTAATCATATAGTCGAAAGAAATGTTACTATTCTTCGTTAAAAAAGCAAATTAAGGTGATGAAATCTGATGAGTTGACATTTCAATAAATGAAAATTAATTTTATTTGCAGTAATTCAATATTTTTTTAAAAATTGTCCTTCGTCAAATCTTATGCAAAACCAATATGCCCATATTCTTTCTTCTTAAAATTTTTTTAATATAACATTGATCAATTAGAGGACCTGTTTGAGGGACTTTAAAGAAAATTTGTAGTAGTTGCCACATTCAGAAAGATAAAGCAGTGGAATTTTGTAATCATTTAAGTCTGTGTATGATAAAATTTTGGGACAAAAATATTTATAAACCTAGTGATTAAAGATTTTTTTTTGTACGAAAAACTCAAAATAGGTTTCTAATTTGGAAATATTTTAATTGAAAAAAATTTCTATAAATTAAAATTGGAATATTTTTAATTTCATATAATTTGAAAGACTGATTTATTCTTCCAAAGCCACCCAGTATGCAAGATAATGAACAACAAATAGGAATTATTTCTGATACAAAAAGTCGTTACAATTTGGCAAGGATTGTTCTATCTTATATAGGTGGATTCAAACACTTTGGGAGAAAAAAAGTTAAAATTATATTTTGCAATCAATGAAAACTCATATAAATCTTTATGTGTTTCGAGTTTGAAACGAAAATATTTATAAACGAAGAGGTAAAATATTTTTGTACGGAAAATACCTAAAATTAAATTTTTAATCATGTTTTTCTTATAAATTAAAATCAATTGAAACTCATTTAAATCAGAAATGTAAACAGAAAATGAGAAAACTCATTAAAATCAGAAATGTAAATAGAAAATGTAAACAGTAGGAATTCATCCAGAATATAAAAAATACGCCTTAAAAAATAATTCGTTCTAAATACAAACAACTAAAATAAATTGTAAAGATTGTTTTCCTTAAACATCGTGATCCAGAAAAGTATACAAACAATCAATTATAAATATTGATATATTTTCTATCATACGGTTATTATAAATTAAAATCAATATTTTTTCTGTAATTGATATCGGCGAAAGTTCTTTTGTTGTGTTCTGATTGGAAAAAGAAATCACAAGCTTTAGAGTCCAGAAAGAATACTTGAAATAATTTCCTAATTTATGGAAGCAAAACAAAGAAATTTGCAGTCAATGGAAAATCTTAGAAATAAATTTGATTCGATGAAAAAATATCAATAAACGGAAAACGTACTGAAGAAATAAATTTTTTCTGCCATTTTTAAAAACTTTTTTTCTGGTGGCAACATCGCTGTATAATAACACGAAGATGAAATTTTGATATGGAGGAATATGAAATTTACCCCTTTTTTTCCAGAGCTGCTATACTATAACTGGGGCTAACATATAACTATGCTGCTATACTACTTCATCAAAAGACAATGCTATGATTTTTAATGATTGATTTCTTAATTTTGTTTTTCAATTTACAATTTTTTTTGGAGAAGGATTTTCATTTATTTTTTTTTTTTTTTATTTTTATTTTTACTTTTTTAATTTGATTTGTTAAATAAATTTTTAGTATAATTCTGTGTAAATCATTTTATAATTTTTTCTCAATATATCAAAAAATTATAAATTCATTTGAATTTAATTATACCAAAACACTGTTTTACTTACATTCAACATATTAGTAAAATACTTTTGGATATCAGAACAAACTTAACCCCCGAAGAAAATATTATGAATATTTTAAATAATTAGTTACATACATTACAATGCATCATATTGCAGAAACATTTTAACATAAATATTTTTCAATTGTAATAAACATGTAACACGTGCACTTATAAAATACTAAACATATAAGAATGTTAAAATTATATCTTATTATTTTTATTTTTGCATGATTTTCTTACATCCTTCTTACCTGTAAAAAAAGAAGTTGTTATTTCTGACGAAAATGCTATAAAGATACACACTTCACTGAAATATATAACTGAATTATAATTCAATTACTTCTAAAATATTACTTTCATCGATATTTAAAATATAATTTTAACGCGTTGCTAATTGAGTTCGCTCAACCAAAACTTCTTTCATGAATTATAAATCTGTATTTCTGTAAAAACCGTAAACATTTTCTTTTCGTGCGAATTAAAACTCTTGTATGCAATCTTTTATTGGAGAATACAGGAAACATGTTTATACGCGACCGCTTGCCAATTCAGATAAAACACTTTTGCTTTGAATATTAATAGGATTGGAATGCTTATCAAAAATGTCTTATAATAAAATGCCTTTACGCGTGTTCAAATTCTAATCTTTGTTCTTTTGTTTTACTTTTTTCTCAGTGTTGTGTAACGAACGTTTGCTATGTTTCTTGATTGTATGTCCTTCAATAGAAGAAGATATTTCAGAAATATCTGCTTTATATAAATGCTTATTGTCTGCAATCGTACGTTGTTTGAATAGTTACTTGAAGTTGGAATATATTTGGTTTGTTAATGAATAACTTGGTTAGTTAATTAATAACTCATTGATTTTGAAGTATTATACATATTTTAAAAATATTTCTTGAAAATTTTTATAAAATTCTTAAACAACCAGCAATATTTCGGGACATAAATGCTTGTTGGAAAGCAGATTAAAATTTGTAGTGTGCAGGTTGGGCCACCAGATTGTAACTAGTTGTGGTTGAGTTGAGATACTTGAGGCACAAGTTGGAGAACTCACAGCTTTATTGGCACACGCACAAACAAACCATACATGCAATTAGAGACAATTAATTAGAGACAATATAATTGTAGATTCGTGGAAGAACTCCACTTCTAAGCCGAAAACTTGTTCGCGCATACTGCATATAGCTGATACTCATCTACTTGCAGTATGCGCGAAATATACTTCCAGGAAGCGCTCCTGTCAATGCGTAGAAGGAAGTACGGTTACAAATTATTAAACAATGACTAAAGATTCATATATTTTAGATGATTATTAGAGACGTAATTTTAAGAGAAACAGAGTCATAATTGGAGGTACAAATAAAATATTTCAGGAAGATTTATTTGATTTACGTTTATAAAACAATTTAACGATGGTGATAAGTTTCTGTTTATCTGTATATATGATAAATATGTTTGAACTACTATACCCTTAAAGGATAAATAAGTCACTGTATTTTAAAAGGTTTCAAAAAAATCTTCAAACAATGAAAAACAGTATCTTTGCAAACAGACAAAGGAACTGAATTAAAAAATAAAGTTCTACAGAATTATCTTAAGACTGTAAATATCCATTTTTACGACGAATAAGGAAATAAAAACTAGTATCTTTTAATGCTTTCACAGAGCACTCATGTCGAAACTAACCAAAGTATTGAGTTAATACGAAAGTACGTTTGGCTTTTACAATGTATCTAAATGGTGGAAACCGAAATTACTTTCTTGCCGACTTCTCAATTAACTACGAAAAGACAGAGAAGAAGGATTTAAGATTTCCAAATTTTTCAAATTAAGTACAACTGTGGATATGACAGGTAGTTTGCAAGGCGATTTATTTCAACATCAGAGATTGTTAATGAATATAGCAGATGTGAAAATAAAAATCATTTAAAGTAAGCCCGAATTTTGCTTACAAAGATATGACACATACAAAGCTGTTCTACAAAAAATAAACTTACTCATCAGAAAAATAGAACACAGTTAGCCCTGGTGTTATTTTAGGACATGCAACAGCTTTAAAAAAACACTGCAAAAAATATTCTATCAATCGACTTCTTTGTTAAGTATATTCTGTACCACAAGAAAACATATCGTTCATACAAGATAATATTTTTGTTGGACAAATGTCGAAAAGAATTATTTTAGGATGCTTTGATAATGATGCTTCATGTTACATTTCAAAAATCGCCATATGATTTCAAACGCTATCATATGAATGTTTATAGGAATTTATGTAGATGGACAACCAAAGCCTCACACTCCTTTAAAATAGAATTTTGATGAAAATAATTATATTAAAGATTCCCATAGTCTTTTCTCAGGAACGAAAAAAGTACAACTGGATCAATGATTTTATTTCTGGAGAAGACTTTATAAAAGGAAATACCCTATTCGCTTTCACTTTGTCTCCAGAAATTTGTAATGGAGATTTGTAAAACAAAGCTGAGATTGGAAATAAAATAAAAGGGAAATTAAAATAAAAAATATTTAAAACTGAGGTTGAAAATAAAATTTTCTCAATTTCTGCCTCAAATATGAGTGGTGACTTTCACCGAATTGGATAAAGTCACAGAAATAAACAAGACAAGAAACTGACATGAATGAAATTTTTTTTCTCTAATGCAGCTGGCAAAAACTTAGACAGTTGTCTTTTATGCCTTAAGTCAAGAGCTGCACAGACGTTACTCACTTAGCAGTACCCAGGAGGTTCGTGTAGCTTGAAGATAAGCTACGGACGCGGAGTAACAATACCCGCGCAACGCTCTACGATCCTGTTAGACCGGAACCTACGGTTTTAAGTGAATTCCAAACCACTACAAACATCCACGGCACCGCCGGGACTCGAACCCGAAATCTGCGGTACCGAGTACCAGGAGTGCTAGTCACTTGGCCATCAGGCCGCGTGCATGAAAATCAGATACATATTTATTTTATCACGAGATCCAATAACCACCATTTTTAAACGATGCGTATGCATGTCATAAAATATTTTTCATAAAAAAAAAAAAAAAAATAATAAACATTAGTCTTACATTTAGATGAATCTTCAAAATCCGAGTCCAAATATTTAGCGTTTTACTTTTAAAATTATGGTATTAAGTTTTTTTTTTACTCCTTCGGAATTCCACATGGATTTTATGAACAGCTATTTTATGATCTCATTTTACATTTTCTTCTTGTTTTTTCTTATCCCAGTTGGTAGACAGCACCATTTAGACCCAGTCCAAGAACCCGTGTTGTCTCATGAAAGGGGGAGGGGGAGCAACTTTTGCTGTCATAGAGCACCTGTAGATAGAATTCTGACTTGGCTCCGTGTCGCTGATGAAAGAGGGCAGGCCTTCCGGGAGAATTTTTTACGGGGAACTACCCCACATTTGCGTATCGTATGGGAGAAAACCCAGAAAACTCCCTCCAGGTAGTTCGACTCATGAGGCAAAATACTGAAAATCCTAAACGCCAACCAGTCTCCGCGTTTGAAACTCTCCGAAACAGTGTCTACAAAAAAGTCGCCAGCGGAGGGAACGTTGCCGCTGAGCGCCGAGTAGCCACGTTGAGCCACGAGTAGCCAAGCTGAGCCACGAGTAGCCACGCTGAGCCACGTTACATTTTCCTTCTTCATGCTGGATTTCGACTGCTCTACAAAATCTTACTTCTAATGTGTGTGGAATTTATTGTATTTACTTAATTTTAAAACGATGCCAGAATCTATTATCAACAATTTTCTGCATTATAAAACAAATGATTTTCATTTATATCAATTTATTAAAAACGATATGGTGTAAGAATGATTTTTAGAAATTAAGAAAATGCTTTTGACTTCTTGTTACTTTTTTTCTGCCTTTTGCAATATTAATTCACGCAAAAAAATATTTTTAATCAGTAGCCGTAATGGAAAAAGTTACGACACACATCCAATTATTTCGTAGCTGGGGCTACAGGATGTGAAAAGACACTGCTATAAAAAAAAAAAGATTTAAAAATAATGTACTCTTTAACACAAATAGTAATTTCGTGTTATCGAGTTCATCAAAAACATTGCAGAGAGATGAAAAATGTAGATTTTCACTAGAGTTTGCCCTCTAACATTAATATTATATCTAATGCTTGATGACTTCTTATCAGCGAGATCTACTAAATTAAGCAATTTTCAAACGATACTAAATTAACCATCGAATCTGAGCAGTATTTTTACTGTTCAAAATATTTATCATAATGGGAAAGAAATAAGGTTCATGTCACTGAATGTACATTAACTTTTTTGTTGCAAAATCCTAGAGATAACAAATTCTGCATTTAGGCAGACAACTTTATCCAACACAAACTAAATTTGTTCTAAAAGTTTATGAGGATGTCACTTCAAAACCGTATATTTATCGTTTAATCGATTTAAAACCGGATAAAGAGGATTCACTTCGATTGCACAGTAGAATTTTTCTAGAGAATAAATACTGTGTCGACATTGTTAATTATTTCGTCGTTAGAAATCATGATGGTAGTTATCTTGAATTTTGCAGGAATTCAGTTTTCTGCAGAGTATTTTATTATCAAAGAGTTACAAGTATTTGTCTTGCCCTATGACATTTGGAAATGATTTTTAAGCACCCGCCCCCCTCCCCCTTATTCTTCTGAATTTGTGAAATCGCAAAAGGTTTTTTTTTATGGGTTTGAAACACTAGCTTTCTGGCTTTCAGTGCCACAGGTTTCAGGTTTCCTGGTAGTGATATGGATGTTTGTAGTGGTTTGGAATCCACTTTGAACCGTAGGTGCCTGTCTAATATGGCTATAGAACGTTGATAGTAAGGATGACAGCCCCACCTAGTAAAAAGAAAACATCTCCTGTCTCGAAATTTGGCAATAAGCAGACGGCCTTAGCCCACCATGTCGCTGTTGCACCAATGAAGAAGAAATACCTTCATTAAAAAAAATGGGACGTTGGTGAAATACCTTATGAAAGTGTTACGATTAGTGTTTTGTCGATCATCATGAAAATGTTTTCCCATATTTATGTAAAAGAAGAAATCTACAACAGTCTCTTGGACATGAAAGAACTCCATTTAGCTTTGAAAAAAATGAGTGTAACCTACCTTCAATATACATCATTGATAAAAAAAAATTTCCAGAATGATCCAATACAAAAAATGCAGAACGATTGAATGTAAAACGAGACGCATGATGTAAAACGAGACGCTTTGATATACTTATTGATGACAATTTTATGCATTTATTGATGCCAATTTTGATCTACTCATTGATGGCAATCCATGCATTCATTAAGGGCAATTCATGCACTCATTCATGGCAATTTGATGTACTCATTGATGACAATTCATGTACTCATTGATGACAATTCATGCACTCATTGATGGCAATTTGATGTACTCATTGATGACAATTCATGAACTCATTGATGACAATCCATGCACTCATTAAGGGCAATTCATGCACTCATTGATGGCAATTTGATGTACTCATTGATGACAATCCATGCACTCATTAAGGACAATCATTAAGGGCAATTCATGCACTCATTGATGGCAATTTGATGTACTCATTGATGACAATTCCTGTACTCATTGATGACAATCCATGCACTCATTAAGGACAATTCATGCACTCATTGATGGCAATTTGATGTACTCATTGATGACAATTCCCTGTACTCATTGATGACAATCCATGCACTCATTAAGGACAATTCATGCACTCATTGATGGCAATTTGATGTACTCATTGATGACAATTCCTGTACTCATTGATGACAATCCATGCACTCATTAAGGGCAATTCATGCACTCATTGACGGCAATTTGATGTACTCATTGACGACAATTCCTGTACTCATTGATGACAATCCATGCACTCATTAAGGCCAATCCATGCACTCATTGATGGCAATTTGATGTACTCATTGATGACAATTCATGAACTTATTGATGACAATCCATGCACTCATTAAGGGCAATTCATGCACTCATTGATGGCAATTTGATGTTCTCATTGATGATAATTCATGCACTCATTGCTGACAATCCATGCACTCATTAAGGGCAATTCATGCACTCATTGATGGCAATTTGATGTACTCATTGATTACAATTCATGCACTCATTGATGACAATCCATGCACTCATTAAGGGCAATTCATGCACTCATTGATGGCAATTTGATGTACTCATAGATGACAATTCCTGTACTCATTAAGGACAATTCATACACTCATTAAGGACAATTCATGCACTCATTGATGGCAATTTGATGTACTCATTGATGACAATCCATGCACTCATTACGGACAATTCATGCACTCATTAAGGACAATTCATGCACCCATTGATGGCAATTTGATGTACTCATTGACGACAATTCCTGTATTCATTGATGACAATCCATGCACTCATTAAGAGAAATTCATGCACTCATTGATGGCAATTTGATGTACTCATTGACGACAATTTGAAGTACATTTATCAGAAAAAAGGGGGCGAATTTGGATCCACCTCCCCTTGGTGCCCCCTGGTAACGTCACTTAAGACGGCCAAGAGATCCATACATCTCCGCGGGTGTTCTCGAACACGTTTTGTAGCGTGAACGTTGATGCCTTGGAGTATAACAAGCCCAGTTAAGGGCAGCCAAAGGCGGTGGGGGTGTTGTACTTATTACATATCTCCCTATCCGTGGAGCCGAATAAGGCGGAATCCAGGTAGCACTAGTAGGTTCTGTCTGCGCTTCTGGTCAATCAGCTTCCGTAAGCCTTCGAGCAGGTCGGTAAATCTTTTGAATTATCAGAAAATAAAATGTCGTTACAACTCTTTGTATCATGTACTGTATTTAAGTTAAAGATCAATAATAAATAGTGATTGTTTAGATGTTTCCGGAATGTACATATGCGAATAAAGCATGGGTTCGTGTTTGGATTTGTCTATGTTTAGATGATTCCGGAATGTGCTTATACGAATAATACATCAATTAGTGTTTGGATTTGTCTATGTGTAGAATGATAGTATATTTTCTCATATTCGATTATTTCTAACATGACCTATTGAAGGTTTTTTGCATAAAATTCTAGTGGAATCAAAAAAAAAAAATTTACAATTTCTGAATATATAGTGACAAAAATATAGGATATAATTTAACAAACATTTAAAATAATATTTAACACAATTATAATATAATTTTAAAAGTAAATACATATCTTATGTGTGGTGTGTGTACATAAATAGAAGTATTTTTGCAAAAATTAAAATACATATATCTACAATGATAAGCATTCACTATCAGTTGATTTAGAATTGATAAGTAGGGCCTGATGGCTGAGCAACTAGCGCTCTGCCCATCGCGGATGTGCCATTGAGGTTTGTAGTGGTTCGGAATCCACTTTCAGCCGTAGGTCCCGGTTTAATATGACTGATTGTTGTAGGGCTGCCCCATACCCCATAAAAAGTCACCTACCCCATAAAAAGTCATAATTACGGAGCCAAGTCAGACTTCTACCTGCGGGTGCTCCATCACAACAGATGCGGCCGCCTCCCCCTTTCCCTCCTTCCAGGAGACCACACATATTCATGAATTTGATCTAGACGTTGTTGTCTACCAAGTGGGATAAGAAACAACAGAATTGATAAGCTATCCTGTTTCAACAGATTGTAAATTCATAAGGTTTTTATAATTATTAAAATTAAAACAGAATGAAGTCTAAATAGAAGACTCGTGTATGACAGGAAAAGAAATTAAAATGTTAGTGAAAAGGGTTGGTGAAAGAATTAAGTATGCAAAATTTCAAAATAAAAATAAAGGTAATTGGGGTCAACAAATTGAATTACCAAATCATACTGATTATTTCTAAATGTTTGAAAATACATGTCAAAAAATTGTGTCAATAAAAAGTTAGCAATAGATTTTACCATCAATTTAACAAATAGAATCAAGTATGAAGAAAGAAGGAATCATTAGAATGAAATTTCAGTAGAAAATATTTTAATGAAAGCGATTTCAAAAACGTGTTGTGAAAGATGTCAATTTGAATTGGAAAAATATTATGTGTCTGTGTTTCTCTCCATTTTCATAGTATTTTACTTATTTGAGTTAAAATATGTTTATGTTAAAAAATTTCTGCAATATACTATGTTAAAACATTCATTGTAATGCAATTGCAATTGTAATTGTAATTAATCACTCAAATATATATATATATATATATATATATATATAAAAGTATAATAAATCTATAAATATAAATGTATGTCAAATATAAATATATAAATAAATGTATAAATTTATGTTGAAAAAAGTTTCTGCAATATACTATATGAAAACACTCCTTGTAATAAAATTGTAATTGTAATTCATCTGTCAAATATATGTACTAAAAGTATAATACATATATAAATATAAATACATATCAAATATAAGTATATAAATATATGTATAAATGTTAAAAAAAGTTTCTGCAATATACTATATTAAAACATTCAATGTATTATAATTGCAATTGTAGTTTATCTGTCAAATATATGTATGAAAGTATAATAAATTTATAAATATATGCATAAATTTATGTTAAAAAGGTTTCTGCAATATACTCTGTTAAAAAAATTCATTATAATAATTGTAATTCATCAGTCAAATTTATGTGTAAAAGTATAATAAATAAACAAATATAAATATATGCATAAATTTATGTTAAAAATTTTCTGCAATGTACTGTATTAAAACATTCATTGTAATATAATTGTAATTGTAATTGTAATTCATCATTCAAATACACTATAAATCTATAAAATGTAAAAGATTCGGTAAAATTTTCTTCTGTTTGTTTTTAGTATACTTGTCAACCCCAATTACCTTTATCTTTATTTTTTTTTAAATTTATTATATATATAAACTTATATGGTAAATCAATTTAAAGCAGTACAAATACTTTTCCAAACTTTTAGTAAACAATCTTGGATAGAAAATTTTAAAATAATTGTCAAAATAAAAAAAAATTAAAATAAATGAGTGAAAATGTGAGTTTTTATAGAAAATTCTTAATGTAATTTTTAATGGAAAACAAAGTTTTAGTATAATTAAATTCCTATTGAATTGATAAAAAAATAATTTTCTTTCCAAAATAAATTTTGTAACATGTTAGGAAATGAATATGGGTTGATTTTAAAATGGAACATTATGTAACTAAAAATTAATTTAACAAATCACATTAAAATGTATAAAAAGAAAAAAAAATCATTTGTTAAAATAATTATTTGCAAATTAAAAGAAATAAAATAAATTTGTAACATATTAGGTTAGAAATAATAAATAAACAAATTACTTTATTAAATAAATTTTGTAAAAACAAATAATAAATTGATTGTAAAACCAAAAGCATGAAATTAAAAATTGATTTTGATAAATCACATTAAAATTTATAAAAAGAAAAAATCATTTGTTGAAATAATTATTTGTAAAATAAAAGAAAAAAAGAAAATTGTAACTCATTAAGAAAAAAAATGAATAAAAAAACAAAATAAACAAATTATTTTATCAAATAAATTTTGTAAAAAAGTAATAATAAATTGATTGTAAAACTAACAGAATTAAATTAAAAACTGATTTAATAAATCACATTAAAAAATATAAAAAGAAAAAAATTATTTGCTCAAATAATTAGTCGTAAAATATAAGAAATAAAATAAATTTGTAAAAAGAATTATAATATTTGCAACACATTGGGAAAAAATAATTAACAAATGAATTTTTTTTTACCAAAAAATAAATGAATAAATAATTAAAAACTAAAATAAAATACATAAATAAAATAAAATAAAAAATTCCTTTAACTAAAAAAATTTTGTAAATAAAAAAAATGGTAGCAATAAAATAAAAAATAGAGAATTCCTTTATCAAAATAAATTTTGTAAGAAATTAATTAATTAAAAACAAATAAATTCTTTACGAAAAAGTCAATTATGTAATCTATTGAAAAGCAATCAAATTAAGAAATGAATCATTAAAAATTATATATTTCTTTTGCCACTATGTACTGCGATGTTGCCACTGAAAAATAGTAAAAGAAAGTGCTTTTCATATCCCTCGAAACCTCTGTGTACTGTGTACTATGTGTCACTACGATGTTCTGTGGCGAGTAACTATTGATTAAAGTGCCCGACATTCAAAAATAATATTTTATCGACGTAAGATAATTTGTGAAATTCTTTTAAAAACATATTTTTTTATAAATTTTTAAAATATTGATTTAATTATATAGATTCACAAGACTAATTAAATAACACTCTTTGGTCAGAGAAACCGTTATATTTTCAATGAGATATAATTATGTATACATAAATATTTGATTAGAACAGAAATTATTTCCCATAATTTTATACTTCTTTAAAATTGCTCACGGGTTGGACAGCACTGATTTACATAATCTCTAGATATAGCACTTTCGTTATATTTTCAATGGGATATTTTTTTTTCTAATGCAAATAGCAAACACTTAGACAGTTGTCTTTGATGCCTTAAGGCAAATGCTGTACCGACGTTACTCACTTAGCACTACCCAGGAGGTGTGTGTAGCTTGAAGATAAGCTACGGACGCACAATAACAATACCCCCGCAACGTTCTATGATCCTGTTAGACCGGGATCTACTATTTAATGTGGATTCCGAACCACTACAAACATCGATGGCACCGCCGGGACTCGAACCCGAAACCTGTGGTACCAAGCGCTAGCCACTTGACCATCAGGCCCCTATTCAATGGGATATAATTATGTATACATACATATTTGATTAGAACAGAAATTATTTCCCACAATTTTTTCCATCTTTAGCAATTTTAAAGATGGATAAAATTGTGGATGATAATTGGTGGAGGATGATGAGTATTCATTGTGGGGGATAATGCGTATTCATCAAGGCAAATCCATGTATAGCGTGTCAAGTGAAAGTATCAGAGACTCGCTCAACCACTAGGCAACTTACTTGAAACAAATCACTGCCCTTTACAGCAGTGTCTTTCCAGTTGAAGGTGATCTGAGGACGGTTCGATAGAAGGAAAAAAAAAAACCCACGGTCACTCACTTAGACTAACTCGCTGGATTTTCCACTTGCAAATTATTCATATTCATCTGTTTCGCTTTCACTTAGCTATTGTTTTTGCAATGCGTGCGTCTATTGAAGGTCACCGTATTCCTATCCTGAATAACGTATATTGGGAAATAAGATTTATGGCCACAATATTTTTATTTTTAGTGTTTGTTAATTAAAACTATAGACACCGTATTTCATTTCCTGATATATTTATAATTATGCATGTATATTGTGCAAATTGCGTTAAAAACAACAGATATAAAGTAATAATTCATTTTCTGAATAGTGCATCACGACAAATTATATATATATATATATATACCGCTTAAAGCAATAACAGCTATTTTTCTTACAGCGACTTACTTTTTTAATTGAAAGAGATCCCGTTTATTCTGAGCTAGACTCATGACAAGGTGGTGACGTGAGCCGCTGGCGAGCACTAGGTCGGAGTTTCAATCTGCTGGTGGCTTTGTTGTAGACACTGTTTCAAAACACGAGGAGACTCAATGGCGTCTGTGACGTTCAGCATCTTAACTTGTTACTCGGACAACCTGGTGAGAGTTTTCATGGTTTTCTCCCATACGATACGTAAATGCCGGGTAGTTCCCTGCTAAAATTCTTACTGGAAGGCACTGCACTCCATCTTTAGCATCACAGAGCCAATTCAGACTTTTACTTACAGGAGCCCCCTCCATTTCCCTCCATCCATGATACCACACGGGTTCTTGGACTTGGTCTAGATGTTACTGTCAATCCTGTAGTATAAGAAACAACAACAAATTATTTCTGTAAATTTCAAGTATAATAATTTTTGCTTATTATGATATATTTTTCAAGGTTTATTAGGACTACAATATTTATTAAAAAATATTTAATCAACTATTGCAATTATTTCATAAAAAAAATATTATATTGAGAATAATTACTATGGATTCATCATTTATTTAATAAAAAAAATAATATAAGGAGTTAAGTTCAAAAGTGTGAATTAGCTTATAATCTTATGTACAGTAGTCATTGCTGGTAATAATCTCAATCAGTCAAGGTCAAAAATGAATAAATAAAACTTATAAACGCAAAAAATGTTTTAATCCTATCTCATTTTTTTTTAATAATTCAATCAGTCAAGGTCAAAAATGAATAAATAAAACTTATAAAACGCAAAAAAATGTTTTTTTTTTTTTTTTTTTTTTTTTTTTTGCTAATTTTATTTCGTTTTATTAAGAACCTTAATTTTTTATTGCATTTTAGGATAAATCCTATGATTTATCTTTTCCCAGATTCAAAAATAGAAGGAGATATTTAACGAATTAAGAATTATTAATTATTTTCAAAGACATAATTTTATTCAATTCTAGATAATTTATAGCAATAAAATATTTGAAGATTGAACAGAATACACCGTTATATTAATGAAAACAAAAACTTTGTTTATTTAATCCTTAAAAAAATTCTATTGTATTCAAAACTGGACTTTCTGATCCTTATTTAGAAGGTTTCCAGGGAAGATTCTATATATAGTCATTCCCATGAGGAAAATGCTAGAAATACCAGAAGAATCTCTAAACTCTTTGTTGATACAAATAAATTTCTTTCATGACTAACAAGTACATGCTAGATCGACTTTTACTTGCATTCGGAATTCTATTTTGTTCATAAAAAGTAAAACATTAAATGAACGAGAAAATGTATGTATATATGTATTAAATGCATGTATATATATATATGAATAAAAATTAATAAATAATTAATTTTGATTCATATAATTCGAAAATTAAGGAATAATTCTTAAAAAAATCAAAATTAACTAACCATTTTAAAAAATCAAGATTAATGAATCATTTTAAAGATCAGAATTAATTAATCATTTAAAAAATCAAATTTAATGAATCATTTAAAAAAAATCAAAATTAAAGAAACATTTAAAAAAATCATTATTAATAAATCATTTTAAAAAATCGAAATTAATAAAGCATTTTAAAAAAATCGAAATTAATGAATAATTTTTTTAAATCAAAAAATCAAAAAATTCATGATTCATTTTTTTAAAAAATCGAAATTAATAAAGCATTTTAAAAATCGAAATTAATGAATCATTTCAAAAAAATCAAAATTAATTAATCATTTTAAAAAAATCAAAATTAATTAATCATTCTAAAAATCAAAATTAATGAATCATTTTAAAAATCAAAATTAATGAATCAGTTTAAAAATCAAAATTAATGAATCATTTTAAAAATCAAAATTAATGAATCATTTAAAAAATAAAAATTAATCTTTAAAAAAATCGAAATTAATGAATTTTTTTAAAAAATCGAAATTAATAATTTAAAAATAAAAATCAAAATTAATAAACCATTTAAAAAAAAGAAAATTAATTAATCATTTTAAAAAATCAATATTAATAAATCATTTTAAAAAATCAATATTAATAAATCATTTAGAAAAATCGAAATCAATAAATCATTTCAAAAAATCAAATTTAATGAATTATTTTTAAAAAATCAACATTAATAAGCCATTTTAAAATTAATGAGAGTCTTTTAAAAAAAATCAAAATTAACAAATCAATTTACTAAAAAATATGTCATAACTATATTCCAGCATATTTTTAAGCGCAATTTGAAGAAATTATGAATTGTTACATCATTGTTTTATTAGTTAGTTTAAAATTTAATATTGAATGAGTTTATTTTATAATAATGAACAGTAAAAGTAAAGGTCAGAAAAGAAGAAAAATTATTACTTTCTTTCACAATAATTTAATAACATCGCATTAGGGGATACCGCTTTCAATTTATTCCCTTACACAATAGAATTGGTGTTTACTTCATTTAATAGCATGCTAACAATAATTTGTCCTGTAATGAACAATAATGCTGCAGATTATGAACATCATCATAATTTTCTAATGACATTATAAAGTAGATACAAAAGTGCCGAGCACTGTATATGTTTCTAACTCTGCTTTATAGCAGCACTGTAACATCCTCTCACGTGTTAAGCAAACGTGAATTTTAATGCAGATAATGCATTTCTGTTCTTTGAATTATAATGGAGGACATTTCTAATTAATTATCCAATCTTGACTGACAACTTTTAATCATTATTAATTTAAATTCAGACATGTCTACAATGTGCATAAGATTTCCTTATTTGTTAAAAAAAAATATGGAAATGCAACAACTTTAAAAGAACACTTAGAAGAACTACCTACACCTAAAATAAAATTATTCTGCATTCTGGTAAAATAAAAATAAAAATCAAACTTAATCATTAAATAATAAACTTAATCAGATTGATTTATTGATTTAACGATTTATTAATTTAAACATTTTGATTGATTATGTGCATAATAGTTAAATAATTACACAGTTATGCTAACTTTTAAAATTTAATTTCTGTAAAACTGACACCTATAAAAGAAGAATTAAGGAATTCAAATTAAATGTAGAAGTGTAGAATTATTAAAAACATATTAATAATTGTTCCAGTTTTCTAATTTAAAGAGAAATTTATTATTTTTCTAAGAGTAATAAATTTTTTAAAATTCTTGAATCATTACTTCTTCATCGGCAAACCAACCCCATAGTGGGCCAAGGCCGTCTGCCTACTGGCAGATTTTGAGACAGAAGATGTTTGCTCCTTTACGGGGTAGGGTTGTCGGCCTTACGTCCAACACTCTGCAGTCATATTAGACCGGGGCCTGAATGGCCGAGTATCTAGTGCTCTGGAGCTCAGTGCAACAGGTTTCGGGTTCGAGTCCTGGTGTCCTTGATATTTGTAGTGGTTCGGAATCCAAATTAAGCCTTAGGTCTCGGTTTCATATGACTGTAGAGCGTCACAGAGCCCAGTCAGACTTCTCACCCACATCATTCCCAAAGTATGCAGGGGAAACTGAGCTCTAGGCACAGTAAGGTGGTGGGGTGTATTAGTAGTCATGTCACACCGGGATTTACGTTTTAAAGTGGATTCCGAACCACTACAAACATCCATGGCACCGGCGGGACTAGAACCCGAAACCTGTGGCACCACTCTAGTAATTTGACCATTAGGCCCCTTAATCCTTTCTGAACAAATAATTATTCATTTTCTAAATAGCTAAGAAATGTAGAAACATAAAAAATTCAAGGAAAGAATGCAAAAATTTATGATAATTATCCGAAAAAAGATTTAAAATTTGCATTATTATTATCAAATTAATTAATTTATTTGCAAAAACAAGGTACTTTATGTAAGTGAAATTACCTAATTATTATGTTCAGTATTAATTGGGATAATTTGTTTACGATAATTAAGCGAAAATATATTTTTTTCCTCTTAATTCACAACTTGCATATGTTTTTGATTAATTTTTATTTTTTAAACCAAGGTTTTGTTTGATAAATGTATCTTTTGATTAATTTTTAATTTTATTGAATATATCAGAGAGGCCATGATAATTCTTATTAACATAACTATCATGTTTGGTCGCAATTTTTTTGGGTCATAAAAGTGTTTCATATTAAAATTCCTCACATGCCAACGAGATTGGGAAAGATTAAGTCAGTGAGAGATTAATTTTCGCTTAATACGGATTCTAGTTAAATTACATGTTTTTTTTTTCAGCCTTCACAAAATTTTACTAATTATTAAAATTTTGGTAACTGTTGATATTACCGATAACAAATCTCCACTATCTTCACAGCTATTTCGATCAATAAGACTGGGAAAGACATGTATAAAGATATAAAATAACATTTATAAAGATATATAGAATAAAAAACGGGACATTAAATTTATAAAAATGAAACGGATCAACTTTATAGCGAAAAATAAAATTTAGTCTATGTTACAATGAATTTTAAAGAACACTTGTGCATTCGAAATATTAAATGATACTTTATAATATACATTCTTTATTGTTTATTTACAAATAGAACAAATATTAGATTCTCGAATATCTTGCTCGTTAAACAAATGATTAGCATCGCTCAAATTCCAACAAAAATTAAACTGAGTTCCACTTATCCACAATTCGTTAAATTAACTATTTTATTCATTGAAGGTCACGTGTTCGGGATATTAGTTTTAACGTATAATGATAAGGGTTTGATTTGTCGCTTTACGACCATTTTGAGCACATTTTAGGCTAATTAGACCAGAACCTACAATTTAACGTGGATTGCGAACCACTAACACTCATCCATGCGACTGTCAGGATGCGAACCTGAGCCTGTGGTACCTGTGGTACCTGAAGCCTGGCCTGTGGTACTTGAAGCCTGTGGTACAGAACACTAGCCAATTGGCCATCAGGCCGCTAATTATAGGGGAAAAGAAGAACTTTCCATTTACGAACTTGCGTATCGCATAGAAACTCATGAAACTCACATCAGAAAGCCGCAATCAATGTGATATATTAACAGATTCTATTACATAGATCCTACTCGAAACAATGATTGCAATGCACGCCAGGATCAAGAATCAATGCTATAAACACTAACTACCATTTTGTCAAAAATCGATTTTATAATATATGGATAAATATTCAAATAGAAATTATTAATAGATCTGTCCTCCTCCTCCTCCATGTTATCATCAGTGGCGCAACAGCCCCATGTTGGGCCAAGGTCGTATGCCTACTAACAGATTTCGAGGCAGGAGATATTTTTTTCTACTGGGTAGGGTTGTAAAACTTACGCCCAACTCTCACCAGCCATATTAGACCGGGACCTACGGCTTAAAGTGGATTCCGAACCACTACAAATATCCATGGCACCGCCGGGACTCGAACCCGAAATCTGCGACCCCGAGAGCCAGAGTGATAGTCACCGGGCCATCAAACCCCAGATCTGTCCTTTTAAAAATGCAAATAGATAAACTGGGTGAAATTGGAAAGGAAAAGGGTGTAATTTCACAATCGCGTGGTGTCAATGAAAGGTTAAAATGACCTACTGCACCCTTCAGTTGATAAAATCATTTCATAAATCATCTTCATTGCCATTTGGGTCCTATTTGCAACACTCGTCAACACAATAATCACATTATGTTCCCATCTGAGGCCAACACTCACCGTCAGAGCAGTTTACTGACAGTTACGGTATATATCGTACGAATACATTTTATTGCTCTCTCCGTTTCTCGCTTTGTATCCATGCTGTCCAACGAAGTTTGTCCGATTATAGATTTCCGCAACGTGCGATGATGAAGGCCACACAAGGAGCAATAACATCGCCGAGGACATCGGACGCATCAAAGCAACAGGCGGGTTTCTTGTACTTCACTTTCGACATCCTCAATTTTCTTGGCCTTCAGAAGGGTGGTCGTGCTTTACGGCTGCCAAAAAAGGAACAAATAAACGAAAAACAGTTCCATTTCCTATAATATTGTTTGCTGTAAGTGAGTGCTTGCATCATCCAGAAGTGGGGGTGGTGTTTTGTGTTTTTGTGCCTAGATTTTAAACTGTCGTTTGTTCGATGACATTTATTTCGAGAATCTTTTTTTGTTGTGGTACCGTAAAAGTGAATTTTATGCAATATCGTTTTATGTGTCGTCATTGATATGTCCTGTTTTTGCAGGAAATGTAAACTAAAAGAATATAAGTTACGTGATTGTCAACTAATACGACCTTGAAAAGGCTTGCATTTCCTCTTTTGAGCAATAAATGTGGAACATTTCAACGCGAACAATGGAAAAAATTTCTATATAATGTCAGGGTTTCTTTTTGTAATTATAGAGTTTATTCTTATTTAAAATTTTGTTTATTTCTTGCCCTTCTTTGAAAACAGAATTTTTTGGAACAGTTAATTTTATATGGAAAATTTTCATTTTGAATCAGTCAAATATGTATTTAAATTTATTTTTATTAAGTGAAGCTTAAATTTATTTTTATTATGAAGAAAAAATACTTTTTCTTATTATTATTTTGTCATAAACATGACAAAAATAATTCAGCATGTTAAAAACATAAGCCTGATAAACAAAAATGTATCTAACATTTGGAATAAAAATAATTTCTTACACAAAAACTTTAAAAGTATAATCTTCAGATAATTGTTTTGCATAGGGTCTTCATAGCATACTTTGAACTGCCCCTCAAAGAGTTGAAGGACAATGTAGCTTTCCAGAACCACTTTTTGGGATAGCTATCCGGATTTATGTATTCCTTTGTTACATGGGAGAAAAATCAGGAACACTCTAGAGTAGTCTGATTGAAGATTGTGTTGAAAAAGTGAGATTAATGAAAAAAAAGTATCTAACATTTGGAATCAGAATAATTTCTTATGCAAAAATTTCAAAAGGATATTCTTGAATAATTTCTTTTGCATAAGGTCTTCGTAGCATATTATGAACTGCCCCACCTGAGTTGAAGAAGGACAGTATAGCTTTCCATGGCTACTTTTTGAGTTAGCTATCCCGCATTTATGCATTTCTTTGTTATATGGGAGAAAAACCACGAAAAATCTATAGCAGTCTGATTGACAATGAGAAACACCCAATCACCAACAAGACAGATCTAAAACAAACATTATATGTAGATATTCCAAATTCAGACATTTCTTTTATAGTTTTCAGAAACCATGGAATTTTCTTCTGTTGTCGTTCTACCTCGATGTACTTCATTGCTGTGAGAAAGAGCTTTCAGGGGTAACTGATATCCATTTTTTTTCTTATGGAAGAAAGCTTAGAAAACTCCTAAGCAGCCTAACTATCGTTGTGAGATATTGCGCACTATATTAGGTTTCCATGAGTTCATTGTATCTAAAAATAGTGACAGCAGTAGATGACGTCAAGTTATTCGAACTATTATTAGTTATCACTAAAGGAGGCATTGCATCCTTTTTTCCACGAGAAGAGATATAGTATTTCCATTCCCATAGGTTTGGTTTGTCGCTCTACGGTCATCTTGTGCACACTTTAGGCTAAACAGACCGGGACCTACGGTTTAAAATGGATTCCGAACCACTACAAACATCCATGGCACCGCCGGGTCTCGAACCCGAAACCTGTGGTACCGAGAGCCAGAGCGCTAGCCACTCGGCCATTCAGGCCCCATTCCCATAGGAGAGGAATGTACATTCTTTAGAGTGCATAATAACAACTTATCACTCAAATCTGACAGCAGATAAGCAGTGTCGTGGATATTTATACTACATGCAATTAATGTCTTGTTCTAATGACAATGACATGTCACTCAAATCTGACAGCAAGTAATCAGTGTCATGAATAATGTGACCTCATGAAATTAGTGATTTCTGTATGACCTTCAAAGGCCGAAGTAATTATAGAAAGAATATGGATTAAGCCATGAATTGTCTCATCGTGACTTGTGATAAACCATGGGCTGAGGAAGTGTCAACTCCAATGAGAAGTGTGGGAAGCTGACCCTTCTACTGACGGATTTTCTTAAAGGGTATTTTTTTTGGGGGAAGAAGGATGTTCTGCGATTAGTCAACAAGAATTGTCTTTTTCTCTGAATTGACTGAACAGGCGGGAGTCTCCGCCTGTTTACAAAGTAAGCTCCTCGTGGTTTTTGTATCACGAAGTGTAATAATTAAGGTCTGTCGCAGACCGGGTGCATTAGATTCGTCGTAGACTCGAGAACTCTGACCTTGGAGTGAACTGCACTTGTGAATCAAATTTATATCTTTAATTTTAATTTCTGCGTAAATAGTATAATAACCCAGAGTTCTGTATATATAATGTTTGTAAATAAAAACTAAAGTGTTCCTATGAATCTGAAAGTGGCCCTCTTCTTGAAGCCGTTATAGGTTTAGTATAGGCTGAGATATTACAGCCTAAATAGAACATTTAAAAATATTTATTGATTTTTATCATTCCAATGTTACATAAAAAAATTTAATCTTTTAAAAAACAACCTAGCCGCTAATGATGCTGATGGACAAAAAAAATGTCTAACATATGGAATAAAAATATTCCCAATGCAAAAATTTCATAAGGATATTTTTCAGATGATATGATAGTTGCAAAAAAAAACATTTTCTGAGATTGTTTGGTGAGCAGCGAAAGATATAAGAAGTAATTAAGATGTATTCCGTCCAGCTTTCGTTTATTTTTGCAGTTAAGTACCACACAAAAAAGAAGATTTCTTGTGAGTCGTGATTCTGGTGACTTTGAACGAAGCTTGACAGATGTCAAAATGTGGGTCACTTCGGCGAGATATTTAGATTAACACGTGCAACTATTTTGAATGACGACGCGTGATTACACAATATCTGAGAAAGCGTGTGCCCGAGAACACTTTGCCAACAAACGGCTTAAAATGTTTAAGAGAGTGTCGTACAGTGCACGTTAGAGATGTAGCTAAATTTTGTCACCCGTCTGTGGCAATTCTTCAAGTATTTCTGGTATTAAAACGATAGTAGGATTTAAAAGGATAAAAAAATTGTCAACCTATTTTAAGAAGTTTTTTCTTTTTTCAATTCTTAATCAATGCTTTCCTTAATCTTTAATTAATCCTTCAATCCTTAATCAATGCTTTCTTTAATCCTTCATCTTTAATCAATACTTCAATCTTTAATCAATGCTTCACTTAATACTTAATAAATGCTTTCCGTGATCCTTAATCCTTAATTAATGTTTCCCTTAATCCTTAATCCACGCTTTACACCTTAATGAATGCTTTCTTTAATCTTTAATCAATGCTTCAATCCTTAATCTTTAATCAATGCGTCAATCCATAATCTTTAATCAAAGCTTTCCTTAATCCTCAATCTTTAATCAATGCGTCAATCCATAATCTTTAATCAATGCTTCAATGCTTCAATCTTTAATCAATGCTTCAATCTTTAATCAAAGCTTTCCTTAATCCTTAATCTTTAATCTTTAATCAATGCTTTCCTTAATTCTTAATCAATGCCTTCCTTAATTTTTGATCTTTAATCAATGCTTTCCTTAATTTTTAATCTTTAATCAATGCTTTCCTTAATCCATAATCCTTAATCAATGCTTTCCATAATCCTTAATCTTTAATCAATGTTTCAAACCATAATCAATACTTCAATCCTTAAACAATGCTTTCCTTAAACCTTAATCAATATTTTCCATAATCTTTAATCAATGCTTCAAACCTTAATCAATACTCCAATTCTTAGTCAATGCTTTCCTTAATCCTTAATTCTTAATCAATGCTTTCAACTTCAAAATTTAAAAAAAAAAAATTATTTACTTGTTTATTTATATTAATTATTTTTTAATATTTGCAAAACATAAAAAAAAATAAAGTAATCACATAAAACGAACAGGATATCTCTTTATTGATAGATTAAAACTTAATATAAGAAAAATTAGGCCATTGCCTGTCAAACGGTTACTAAGAAATTTGAGCATCTAATTTAAATATGGCGTCAAAAACTGAAGGTTTCGGTAAATCATTTTCATATGTAATATGTTGTATAGGAGGATCTAATCGATCTGATTGAAAAACAAGACTATTAATCATTTTATCATCATAAGGCCTTTTAAATACCATTTTTTTTTTGCTTTTGCTTGTTGTGGCAATTCTATTTGCATTATTCATATAATGACGGTACATGGATTAAATAAAAATATTTGCTCTTTATAAAATTGGTTGTTAAGTTTTTTATAGAACAAATTTAATCACATATCTTTACTAGATTTATGTAGATTTTTACTGTAGTTTCCTGAAAAAAAAATTTCCGTGTTCCACAATAATTTTTCTTTTATTCGAATCAATTGCTTTTTCTTTGTAATTCTGACTGCAACTAACATGTATCAGTTTGCAAAATCTCAACTTAAATTTCATGTATTAGTATATTGAAATAATTTCAATGTCTTCATTGAAAATTATTGTTAATTTGTCAATAAGAATGTAACTTTCTTTCGTAAATGCACAAACTGTTACTGCTTTTTTTAACAATAGATAATAATAGAATTGGTAAGGAGCTTTGTAATATAAATATAATCATCCGACGTTACTATGCGCAGACTTTTTATAGCGAGGGTAAATTTAAACAATGAGAAATCAGTCGTCTCGTCTCTGAATCGCTTATTTATGCATTCATTTTATCATTTTGTTTCCTGCCTCACTGATTCATACACTTTAATAGGCGGTTAAATTTAAACAGGCACGCTATTTTGTATTAGTCGCTATGTTATTAAAGGAATTTGACGTAGATATTTGATTACCAAGTTATATTGTTTCTATATATATATATATACTAGTACAGCCCGGCGTACGTTGTCCTGCCCCAAAAAAATGCATTGTAGAAGATTGCATATTTTGAATATATTCTATATTCTCCATATTCCAATATATGTGCATGCTAATTTTCATGGATATCGTTTAAACGGTACATAAGATGAAATGCTGCAGCACCATCTGGTGGCAAGTAACAATAAAATCGATAGCACGAACCTCTTTTCCATAACCCAATACAAATTATTTTCCAATTTTCATAGCGATTGGCTGAACGGTATAGAAGTTGATATACTGGTGGCAACTTACAAAAAAGGAGATAGCATAGAAACATTCTCCATGTTTTGTCAAACACACAGAAAAAAGATTTCATCAAAATCGCTCCAGCCGTTTTGGAGGAGTTCAGTGACTACACATGTACAGAAGAATTGTATATGGTGGTATACATATGTGTAAAAAGTATCCTGAATTATTTAATAAGGCACACAAAAATAAATTTATTCATCAAATTTATTTTGTCCCTTCAAAGTATGCGTCGTCGAAGGCAACAGAACTATGACAGAGTTTGATAACATCCATTCATTTTTCATGGGCTAACTGAGGTATGGGCTTTAGTTCTTTCTGTGAATTTTCTTTTATGCCTCAATCTAGTCAAAAGCCTTCTTCTGAGTGATAATTTTAGTTTTGGGAACAGGAAAAAGTCGAATGGTGCCATATCAATAAAATACGGTGCTTAGAAGAACCATATCAAATGAACGTAATTCTTAGAATTACCATGAGGTTCGATGGTCAATTAGCTAGCGCTCTGGCCTTTAGTACCACATGCTTCAAGTTCAAATCCTTGTTAGTGGTTCGGAATCTCCGTTAAACTGTAGATCTCAGTCTGTTTAAACCTCGTGTGCAACGTAGAGCGACAAGCCAAACCAAATCTAGAATTACCATATCAGGAAAGTACGCTGCTTACAGATCGTAGAAGCTCAGGAAATCATGTCTTCAGCGACCTGCTTTAGATGCTTTATTTTGGACAAAATCGAACTTTCGTATTTATGATCAAAATATCAGTTCTAATGTTATGAGAAAAATCTCTAAGACTCATGCAATTTTTGACCATCAACTTCTTGATTTTGTCGATGCTTTAGTCGGTCTTAGCAGTTTCATGTCAACAAGAACGAGGCAAATCAACCATCATTCTTCAACTTCCATTGAATGTTTTATACTAATCCTACACTTGAGTTTTGGAGATATATGAATAACCACAGATTTTCTCCAACATTTTTAGAGAATCGGCACACAAAATTTTGTTTGAAACACAAAATTTAAGGCAAACTCTTTGTTTAATTAATTTTTCGTTTTAAAAACCGTAGAGGGGTTTGACTGCTGAGTGACTAGCAATCTGCCACTTGGTTACACTGATTTCGGGTTCGTGTCCCGGCGGTTCCATGAATGCTTGTAGTGGTTCGAAATCCACCTTAAGCCGTAGGTCCCGGTTTAATATGACCATAAAGCGTTAGGCGTAGGGCGGACAATCCTATCCCTTAAAAAGATAACCTCTCCTGTCTCAAAATCTGCCAGTAAGCAAACGGTCTTGGCTCACGGTGGGCTGTTGGATAATGAAGAAGAAGATGAAAAACCGCAGAGCATTCGAAAGGTTTGATTACAACAACAGCTGCTGTTATCACACTGATTGACCGATCGCAAATTCAAATTCCTCAAATTCCCCATAGAAACTCAGTATAATGCTATCAACTTACAAAAAAAAATTGTAGCAACAATTTATATGCGCGAGTTTTAAATTACAAATTCCGCACACTTTTTACGCAGAATGTATATATATATATCTATATATATCGAAATATTCCTCGACAGTTGAATAAATACGTCTTGAAATAAACGTACAACGCAATAACAGATGTTTTAACATACGTTATCACTCAATTTCTAAATTTTTAGTTTTGCCTTCATTCTGAATTAATAATAATCTTTCGTTAGCAAAAATTTAAGATTTATTTTAGTTAAGATTAAGTAAAGGGATCCAATAGACTTTTTTTTATGAATATTGCCTGCCAAAAAAATTATGTTCTATTGTTTATGTGGAAATATGCTAAGAAACATCGTCATAAAAAGAAATATGAATTTTTGTAACAGTTATTTTGATGATTTATGATGATGACTTGAATGCAAAATATCATAATATCACCTCAGAAATAAGAAAACTTTTCCATTTTGTTTTTAGAACTTAAAATAAAATATGTTTTTCTGAAATCGTTAATTATGGATTATATGTTAAATAATATTCACCAAAAATTTATAGATCATTCTTTATGTAGTTTATCTTTAAATAAGTCGATGTTTTTGTTTAATGCCTGCGTTTGGATTGTAGATTATATGGTAGTTGTAACGGATTCAACATTTTCCATAGTGCATCCTAGGGAAGTCTGCTGCACAACCAACGTCCTGGATATACCTCCTATATTACCTCCTGGAGATATTATTCTTTCCTTCTTTATAAGAATAATATCTCCAGGAGGTAACTGCCAGGCTTGTTGTGTTGATTAGTGGAAAACAAGGGAACTTTCATCTAATAGTCTGACTGCAGATGTGATATTTTGTCACAACATATAGCGTTTCAAATAAATTATTGTTAGTACACGCAATAAGGACGAATGAAATTGTCGTTCTTTTCAATGTGAAATTAATGAAGGATTTTTTTTTTATATTTCATTTAAGAAAGGAATATTTCTTATAGAAGATAAAAATAAAGTTACCTGTTACAATTCGGCACATTAAAGGAATTGTTTCAGTATTTCTTCTTCTGCATTGGCCCAACAGCCCCATGACATCCTATCTGGTGACAATTTTTGGGTTGTGCTTGTTTGAACATGCACTATTCAGTGCAGCATATTTCTAACTGTCGATTATAACCTGTTTCGACTTGTTCAAGCATACATCATTTCACCTACTAGTTTTCTAGATTAAGCTAAATGACAATTTCTGGTTTGTGCTTGTTTGAACATGCACTATTCAGTGCAGCATATTTCTAACTGTCGATTATAACCTGTTTCGACTTGTTCAAGCATACATCATTTCCCCTACTAGTTTTCTAGATTAAGCTAAATGACAATTTCTGGTTTGTGCTTGTTTGAACATGCACTATTCAGTGCTGCATATTTCTAACTGTCGATTATAACCTGTTTCGACTTGTTCAAGCATACATCATTTCCCCTACTAGTTTTCTAGATTAAGCTAAATGACAATTTCTGGTTTGTGCTTGTTTGAGCATGCACTATTCAGTGCTGCATATTTCTAACTGTCGATTATAACCTGTTTCGACTTGTTCAAGCATACATCATTTCCCTACTAGTTTTCTAGATTAAGCTAAATGACAATTTCTGGTTTGTGCTTGTTTGAACATGCACTATTCAGTGCTGCATATTTCTAACTGTCGATTATAACTTGTTTCGACTTGTTCAAGCATACATCATTTCCCCTACTAGTTTTCTAGATTAAGCTAAATGACAATTTCTGGTTTGTGCTTGTTTGAACATGCACTATTCAGTGCTGCATATTTCTAACTGTCGATTATAACCTGTTTCGACTTGTTCAAGCATACATCATTTCCCCTACTAGTTTTCTAGATTAAGCTAAATGACAATTTCTGGTTTGTGCTTGTTTGAACATGCACTATTCAGTGCTGCATATTTCTAACTGTCGATTATAACCTGTTTCGACATGTTCAAGCATACATCATTTCCCCTACTAGTTTTCTAGATTAAGCTAAATGACAATTTCTGGTTTGTGCTTGTTTGAACATGCACTATTCAGTGCAGCATATTTCTAACTGTCGATTATAACCTGTTTCGACTTGTTCAAGCATACATCATTTCCCCTACTAGTTTTCTAGATTAAGCTAAATGACAATTTCTGGTTTGTGCTTGTTTGAACATGCACTATTCAGTGCTGCATATTTCTAACTGTCGATTATAACCTGTTTCGACTTGTTCAAGCATACATCATTTCCCCTACTAGTTTTCTAGATTAAGCTAAATGACAATTTCTGGTTTGTGCTTGTTTGAACATGCACTAGTCAGTGCTGCATATTTCTAACTGTCGATTATAACTTGTTTCGACTTGTTCAAGCATACATCATTTCCCCTACTAGTTTTCTAGATTAAGCTAAATGACAATTTCTGGTTTGTGCTTGTTTGAACATGCACTATTCAGTGCTGCATATTTCTAACTGTCGATTATAACCTGTTTCGACTTGTTCAAGCATACATCATTTCCCCTACTAGTTTTCTAGATTAAGCTAAATGACAATTTCTGGTTTGTGCTTGTTTGAACATGCACTAGTCAGTGCTGCATATTTCTAACTGTCGATTATAACCTGTTTCGACTTGTTCAAGCATACATCATTTCCCCTACTAGTTTTCTAGATTAAGCTAAATGACAAATTCTGGTTTGTGCTTGTTTGAACATGCACTATTCAGTGCTGCATATTTCTAACTGTCGATTATAACCTGTTTCGACATGTTCAAGCATACATCATTTCCCCTACTAGTTTTCTAGATTAAGCTAAATGACAATTTCTGGTTTGTGCTTGTTTGAACATGCACTATTCAGTGCAGCATATTTCTAACTGTCGATTATAACCTGTTTCGACTTGTTCAAGCATACATCATTTCCCCTACTAGTTTTCTAGATTAAGCTAAATGACAATTTCTGGTTTGTGCTTGTTTGAACATGCACTATTCAGTGCTGCATATTTCTAACTGTCGATTATAACCTGTTTCGACTTGTTCAAGCATACATCATTTCCCCTACTAGTTTTCTAGATTAAGCTAAATGACAATTTCTGGTTTGTGCTTGTTTGAACATGCACTATTCAGTGCTGCATATTTCTAACTGTCGATTATAACCTGTTTCGACTTGTTCAAGCATACATCATTTCCCCTACTAGTTTTCTAGATTAAGCTAAATGACAATTTCTGGTTTGTGCTTGTTTGAACATGCACTATTCAGTGCTGCATATTTCTAACTGTCGATTATAACCTGTTTCGACTTGTTCAAGCATACATCATTTCCCCTACTAGTTTTCTAGATTAAGCTAAATGACAATTTCTGGTTTGTGCTTGTTTGAACATGCACTATTCAGTGCAGCATATTTCTAACTGTCGATTATAACCTGTTTCGACTTGTTCAAGCATACATCATTTCATCTACTAGTTTTCTAGATTAGCTAAATGACAATTTCTGGTTTGTGCTTGTTTGAACATGCACTATTCAGTGCAGCATATTTCTAACTGTCGATTATAGCCTGTTTCGACTTGTTCAAGCATACATCATTTCCCCTACTAGTTTTCTAGATTAAGCTAAATGACAATTTCTGGTTTGTGCTTGTTTGAACATGCACTAGTCAGTGCTGCATATTTCTAACTGTCGATTATAACCTGTTTCGACTTGTTCAAGCATACATAATTTCCCCTACTAGTTTTCTAGATTAAGCTAAATGACAATTTCTGGTTTGTGCTTGTTTGAACATGCACTATTCAGTGCTGCATATTTCTAACTGTCGATTATAATCGAACTACTACTACTGTTTGCTACTAACTATTTTAGACAAGGCAAGGATTTTGTTTTGAAGAGTTCCTAGAAAAGAATATCTCTGTAAGAATTAAAATTTATTTCAAAAGACTAAAATGCAGTGAAAGAAATTAAAAAATGAAATAATTAAGAATGAGTAACTTACTCAGTAAAAATTTAAATTTAATAATTAAAAGATTAACACGCAATATATAAAACAAAAATTTTAAAGTCAATTCCTTCTTTTTTTTTCACTATATTGCAGGAAGTCCTTTATAATAATTTTCATTCATCTTTTTAAGTTTATCTGGAGTCATCTATTTGTAGATATATGCAACTTAAATCTAAAAAAAAATTAATTAATTAATTAAATTTACTGAATTAATATTTGAAAAACTGTATTAGCATCAAGTGTTATCCACAACAAGTTAAAAAATGTATTTGAATTTGAGTGGATGAATAAAACGTATTTTATGAACGATTGAAAATTTGAACAAGATATATATATAAGGAGAGTGTGAGCTAATAGAAGGAATTGAAAAAAAACAGCAATCTTGCATTACAGCAAAATTAATAAAAGCAAATATAATAAAAAAAAGCAAATACATACGATAAAAATAATAAAAGCAAATATATTAGGCTATATTTCAAATTTAATTAAAAACTTTTTGATCATTTAAAATTAAAAAATGTAGAATACATTAACAAGAACACTCAAACACGATCGTTTCAAATTTCAAACGTAAAAAATTAAAAAAAAAAATAATTTCCAGAAAAATAAGCTAAATTAAAATCAGACGATTTTTATATTAGCGCCAATTTATAGTTACATTATTTTAAAAATTGAACAATATATATTAAATGAATAATAAAAATATTTGATAAAAAATAACAATAATTAATTATTAAATGAATAAATTAAAATCAGACGATTTTTTATATTATTGCCAATTTGTAGTTACATTATTTTAAAAATTGAATAATATATATTAAATAAATAATACAAATATTTGATAATAAAATAATAATAATTAATAACTAAATGAATAAAAATAATTAATAATTGAATGAATAAAATAATTAGTAATCATTAATTAATTAATAATTAGTTACGAGAAAAAGAGATTATTAACTAATTATTAATTAATTAATTATGAGCAAATGAGAAGAAAGAGCAGCGCGAATATATGAATATTTTCCCATATAAAACTAAAATTGATTAATTAAATTTAATTAATGAATTAATATTTGAAAAAACTGCATTAACATCCAGTGTCATCCACTACAAGTTTAAAAAAAAATGTATTTGAACTTGAGTGGACGAATAAAATGTATTTTATTAACAATAGAAAATTTGAACAAGATATAGGGAGAGTGTGAGCTAATAGGAAGAATTGAAAAATTAGACAAAAATTAAATAATATGGAAGTTAAATTGACCTTTGCACATTGTAAGAAGTATTAAGTTTTAAGGGGTGGGTTCAAAGTATACATTATTTTCCTTGCTAGTTTTCTAGATTAAGCTAAATAATAATTTCTGGTTTGTGCTTGCTTGAACATGCTATATTCAGTGTTGCACATTTCTGACTATCTATTTGAACCTGTTTAGACATGTTTAAGCATACATTATTTCCTATTGGCTCAGCCCATTTTTTCTGTGTTTAATGTTTAGTTAATGAATAAAACGAGCCTTGATAGATTGCTTTTATACTTATAGTTTTTTTGATCGGTTATTCCAAGTATTAAATACATGCTGATGAATTTTATGATCATTTTTATAAGCCTAACTTATCAGATTTTATTTGCTCAAACCTATATGATATAACTGATTCAAAGAAATATAAGAAAATTGATTGCTTTCAATTAGAGCTGCATGTAGTGATATAGAAAAAAAAATGTTCCTTTTTCATAAATATTTGGATAGGTACTTTCCATGCTTAGGTGGAAATGATATTCCAATCTTTACAATGTTCATTTAAAACCTATTAAAGATTCATCCGTCAATATTTATGACTTTTATGAGCTATTGAAAGGGATAACATTTAGTACAAAATGCTCAGAAAAAACTCAAAATCCAAAACAAAGTTCATGTCATGCCAATGAAGTTGTAAGTTTCTGATTTTTATGGACCATTCTTCTATAAAAAGGCAAAAAGGTACCTTAAAGATAAACAATTATTGATAAAAATAAATCAAAATAATTTTTGATTTTCAGTATTTCAATTGATGATAAAGATATTTCATGGAAGAAACAAATCAGTTTAGAGAGCAATCAATTCAGAAATGAAAAAAAAAAAAAATTAAAGGAAAAAAATTTAAATATAAAAATACAGCTTTCTCTACTTAAAATTTCAAGAAATTACAGAGTGTTTAAGGTAGATTTTTCTAGGATACTAAAATATCACGTCTTAGAACATCAGCCAATCGGAAACCTGATCTCCTGCCTATTCAGACTTCCTATTGGATGCGATCCTACGACGTGCGAAATTAATATCCAGTGGAAATGCACCGTTTTTACTATTTTATTCCTTACTTAAAAATTATAATAATAATATAAAAAAGTGATAATAAAAAATTTATGCATATACAAATTTAAAAATTAACATGTTAAATTTTTTAAATAAATTAATAATATATATATCTTACTCTTTTTCTATCTAATCAATAGGTTTTGCTTAAGAAACTTCTCTCGTTCACAAAGCAGGAGATAGAGGTTGCTAGGCAACCAAGGCTGTCAACCTGACAAATCGTCGTCATCGTCGCCGCCGTTAGTATTAGTTCCTAATTCTCCACATTAAAAATGTAATGTAGGAAAATAAAATTCAACCACAAGAAATGGATAAAAGAACTTGAGGTTATTTCAGTCAAAATATACAAAATGATGAGTTTCTATTACATTATTTGATAGAAAAAAAATTAACATCCAAAACGAGTTAATTTTATGTAATTGTAAAAACCTCTATGCATTTTTTAAAAAATTCTCATAGACTAATCTAAATTTGTGATTTGGTTTGGTTTGTAGCTCTATGATCATTTTTTGCACACTTTAGACAAATTAGGACGGGACTTACTGTTTAACGTAGATTCCGAACCACTCACAAACATCCATGCCCCCAACAGGATTCGAACCTGGAGCCTATGGTACCAATGGCCAGAGCTCTAGCAAATTGGCCATCATTCCGCCTAAACTTGTGAAGCTGACTCTAAAGTTCTGCATTGTAATCATATTGGTAAATTTTTAACTTATAAATATGAAATTTGAACCCATATGAAAAATATTTTAAGAATCCTTATAAACTGACGTTAAACTATATGTCCCAATCTAATTAGTCTGAAGTGTGCACAAAATGACCGTAGAGTGACAAACCAAAAATTATAAACTGAGTTGTTCATTACATTTACTGAAATATTTCATAATTTCTCATCAAAGTTGAGTGTCTGTTTGCTATGTCTGCTGAATATAAAAATAGCAAAACGCTAAGTTTGACAATAAAAAAATCTTATTAAATTATGAATTTTTATTTTTGAGTTCTCTTGAATTTCCATAAATTGTTTTTTTATTAGTTTTAAATAACCTGTTTTATTAATTGCACTCCTATCTAAAATTGTTTGTAAGAAATATAAGAAACTATTCGGTGTTTTTGAATATTACCTACCAGATTTCATTAAATTCAACAAAGGTGTGGAACATTTTTTTTCTGAAATGTTGATTTTATAGTATATGAAACGACTCTTGTTTTTCATTCATTTTTCTGTGCACATATAATTTCTATTTATTGAATATTGGCTTTAACTGTGTAATTTATTGTATTATAAATAAATATTTATATTATTCCTACTTATTTTTTTAAATACGAAAGTTAATAATTTTTATTGAATTAATTTGTTAATTATTGTTTTAGGGGCCTGATGGCCGAATAACTAGCACTCGGTGCCCCAGATTTCGGGTTCAAATCCCGGCGGTGCCATGGATGCTTATAGTGGTTCGGAATCCATTTTAAACCTCGGATTCTGGTCTAATATTACTGTTCGGCGTAGGGCTGACAACCCTACCCCTTAAAAAAGAAAACATCTCCTGTCTCGAAATCTGCCAGTAGACAGACGGCCTCGGCATACCATGGGGCTGTTGAGCCTAATGAAGAAAAAGAATTATATTAATTATAGTTCAATATAATGTAATTTTATGCTGTTATAAAAATATATTGTTTGCCAATTTTTTTATTAAAATGATTGTTTAATATATTTATCAAGTTATGAAAAACTAAATACAAATTTTTATATAGAATTTCAAAATTCATGATTCTAAACAAAACTTTTTCTAAAGAGAATCACTTATTCAAACGTTGTCTTCACTTAATTCAGTGTCATTTACTTATTGTCTCTTTTTCCTAAATTCATGATCACTTTTTAAAGTATAGCTTTACCAATCATTTTTCTTCCTTATCAATTCTAACTTGGTTGGATTTTCCATGTTGTTATGTATTACCGTACTTGCGAAAGTTATGATAGACCTAGAGGATACAAAAAACCTTGTCAATAAAAAATAAATGCCATATATTTTGTTGTTAAATAGCATCATCATAAACTTTGAACTTACTTAAAAAATGACACAAAAAAATTCGAAATTCTGTAGTTAACATGTTTTGTTATAAATTATTTTTCGAAGCCAAGACTGAAAATAAAGCAATGGGCTTTTTTTTTCTACTGTAAAGACATTCATTTCTGTGAAATCCTGGTTCATTGTTTTTTGCAAATAAATAATTTATTTTTAGTACAAACTTGATCCTACACTGTATGAATATTTCAATAGACCTGCAGAATAAAAAAATTAACATATAGATTGCTATGCAGTAAAGAGAAAATATATTTTTTTATAAACACGACACTTAAGATGATCCAGTCTGTTGCAACAAACAGTGAAACTATTTCACGTCTATGTGAAATAAGTTGAATGGACAAGAGTAAAATAATTTACAGTAAAAAAATGAGGAACAAGTTTTATTAATAGACACTAAAAAAGGCAGGAATTATTTTGATGCTGGCTTAAATGCCTGCCTTTCAAGAATCACCTTATTCGACGTAAAATAAAAACATTGGTCTTAAAAATTGTATGTTTTAAAAATTATACTAATATACTATTATCTACTATTAATTTTATTTTAAAATTATACTATTAAATACTACTAATAATATTTTAAAATTATACTATTAAATACTACTAATAATATTTTAAAATTATACTAATATATACAACGAATTATATTTTTAAATTATACTATTATATGCTACTAATTATATTTTTAAATTTTACTAAAAATATACTATTTATTTACTATAAAATTATACTAATACTAATAATTTTAGTATAATAATATACTATACATATTATTATACTAAAAATTACACTAGTAGTTAATATCAATAACTACTAAGCAACAAATCGCTGTCGTAGAATATCTAATATAAATATCCATATGCTTCATAAAATATTTATAAAAAAATTAAACATTACTCACTTTCAGATTAAGAAAGTAATTTTTAAGTCATTTAATATAGCCTAAATTTTGTATTTAGTTCATTTTAATCAAAAGTTGTTCGTTAAATTTATTTTTTCATTTTATGTTTATTAATTTTCAGGGTATTTTTATAATTAATTTTACTTTATGAAACAGATTTTGTACTCTAATTTCATTTCTTTCCTTTTCTACTGGAGAGTGTGTGCGACTAATCCTCAGTGTCCTGTTGTGCGGGACGGACATCCCAAGAATAATCTACTCATTGATGGAAGGAAAAGGAAGCTTCTGTTGTGATGGAGCACCCGTAGATAGAAGTCTGATTTGGCTCCGTGACGCTCTTACAGTCATATGAGACCGGGACGTACTGCTTAAAGTCGGTTCCGAATCACTACAAACACTCATGGCACCGTACGGACTCGAACACAAAATATGTGGTGCAAAACGCCAGATGCACGGCCATTCAGGCCCTGCTGGAGCGTTTTTAATAGATGTCGTACTGCCACTTTATTTAGAACAATCTGGTGACATATGCAGTCCATTTTGTGATTTACCCCTATCTAGAGAGCAATACACTTTGATTTTATATATGTGACAGCATGCATATACGTTGTTGAGACTCATGGCAAAATCATTGGCCCTATTCTTCATTTAGTAGTTCTGTAATTGAACTTAATTGAAAATTGTATTGAATTAGTTGGAATCACAGAAAATTAGCATTGTCAAAATCTACACTAACTGATAAAATGCATGTTTTTTTTTACATTCGCGAATATCAGAAATTGGTTTTTATAACTTCACGTATATTATCGTTTTGTACATATAATTTTTGCAATAATGATACATGTATACACTTTATTAAGGAGTTATTACAATGAGTAAATCGCGCGGGGCGAATGCTGATACTTTAAAGTGGGGCTCCCTTTCTAGAGAGATCAACTCAGCTGTTAGGAACCGACTCCTAGAAACAATGGCAAAGTTGCATGCAAACCATATTTGACCATTGCCGTATATTTCTAAAACAAAATAAATATATTTTTACAGTGAATTTAACTAATGATAATTAAAATAATAACATATGGCAATATTTATAAAAGAAAAATTGGCTTCATTTAGTATCGGCAATTTTTTTTTTCATCTTGTGAGTATGTTTCGCGGAAGCCTGATGGCCCAGTGACTGTCGTTCGGTGCTACAGGTTTCGGGCTCGACTCCCAGCTGTGTCATGGATGCCTGTAATGATTCGGAATCCACTTTAAACCGTACTTATCTGCCTAATGTCACTATTGGGAATAGGGTTGACAAACCTACTCGGTAAAAAGAAAACATCTCCTGTCTCGGAATCTGCCAGCAGGCAGACGGCCTTGGCCCACCATGGCGCAAGCACGAATGAAGAAGAAGAATATGTTTTGAAGTTTTTAAAACTAAAAATCAATCTCAATTGGAGAGAGGGAAAACAGACAATAACTGATATTGATAGCTTTATTTAATTATTTATTTTATTTATTTATTTTTGATCACCGAACTATTAACTCCCATGTAATGAAATGCAACAAAGCTCATAAATTACAGTTGAAAATTTACATTAAAAACTTTTTACATATAACTGTTCCTTATTTTAGCTATGACACAAAATATTGTGAGAAATTTTCCATAATAACTATTAGAATCAAATATGAAATTTGGGACGAAATTCTTATTTGAATATTGTAAAAGTCAGGCAAATACACTGAAACAAATAATTAAATCGGATATTAATGTGTTGTGGTAGATTACAACTTCAGAGAAAAATATTATTAAAATATTTATCCACATTTAGTATAATAGCTCACATATTTTTTAATTCGAATTGATAATTTTAATCGATTGTTCAATCAGAAAATATTTTTATATATAATAGGCATTAAAAAAGGCATTAATTCCTCATTTTCTTAAGAACCTCCGAACCTACAACTTCCACCGACGCCGAGCGGCTTGATTGGCTAGAGCTCTGGCCTTTGGTATCAAAGACTTCAGGTTCGAATCTTGGCTGTAGTATGGATGTTTGCTAATGGTTCGGAATCCCCTTTAAGTCATAGTCTCGGTCTAATTAACCTAAAGTGTGAGTAAAATGACTGTAGAACAATAAAACAAACCATTCCTTTCAAAGCACTATTCGGCGTAACATCCCATAGTGGGTCAAGGCCAGTCTGCCAACTGGCAGATTTCGAGGCAGAACATGTTTTCTTTTTATGGGGTAGGGTTGTCAGCCCAATGCTCTACAGTCATATTAGAGCGGGACATACAGTTTAATGTGGATTCCGAAACACTACAAACATCCACGGCCCCGCCTGGACTCGAACCCGAAACCTGTGGCACCAAACGCCAGAACGCTAGTCACTCGGCCATTAGGTCCCATTTGTAATAACATAACTCAAATTTACTGATGTACAAAGCATAAAATTTTTTTTCTAAATATGCAATTAATTACAATATATAATTAAAATTATCTAAAGCTCTAATTTCAATAAAAAAATAAATCACTTTGCTCATAAATTTGCGGTTAACTTTTATTTTGCTTAATCTCAGAACAACAATTTTTTTTTATCAGAAACTTCTAGAAGGCATCATATTGTATTATTTTAAGGATTGCAAAACAACTTTCCTCTGTATGCTTTCTTAAAAAAAAAAAATAATAATAATAATAGATAAAATTGCAATTTCCTCAAGAAATACCCAATGTAGTTGAAATTTCAACGAATTTAGCTTTCATTTCTTTATTTTTTTTCTGCTTTTTAATACTAAAACACATCGCCAGAATAATTTCGAAAGCGATGAGAATGTACGAAAGTGTGTGTTTGCACAAAAATTGGAAGTGGAAATGCCGGTTTGTAAAGATTCCTCTTTACAGAAGAGAATTAAAAAATTAATTCCTTTCGAAGGCACCCAGTGGTTCGGTTTCGACCTTGAACGTGAGGAAATGACATTTAAGAAGGGCACAGTTAAACGCGATTAAAGAGGCTTCTCTTTTCAATTCACTCAAGGCTAAAAGATTTTAGAGAGATCAGTCTCACTCGGATATCTCGATTAATAAAGATTCATCAAAATTGTTCTGTTTTTCTTGCTCAGAAGCTTTAGAAGTTTCGACGTGGGTTCAAGAAAAATTGCCACTGATTCCAAAATTATGTTCCGTCAATCTAAGATTAAAAGCTTTCTTTTTATCTACTTTGTTGGGTTTTAAATTTCCTTTATTCGCCCTAAATGAATGTGTTTTTAACATGTCCTACTTGTGATCCAGAGGTACTACGTGCTAGAAAACATGCTAAATACGTACTTGTCGTGACCCACTGACAATGTGAGCATGAAATTAACACTTATTGTCACTGAGCACCCACTCACATTGACACGTGAGCGTGAGCAGGAGCATTTCAGCTTAAACCCTCTTACTGACATGCAAGTGGACTTAGGTTGAAATCCACTGACGGTGTCCTTTCAGTCACTACTTTCAGAAAAGTGGTGGCAATGTGTACTAAGTACCTCGCGTCGACAATCAAGCTGCCAACAGAAGCTTTTTTTCCTGGTTTCTTTTCATACGACAAGCAAATGTGTGGCAGTTACCCATAAAAGTCCTCCCTAAAACTATGACATCAACCATTTTTATCCTATGCCAATCTCCGACCTCTCGATTATTAGTCGACGAACAGTCCAATATAATAAAGAACGACAAAGACATTGACAGTAACACAAAAAGGGATACAGTTAAGAATAATAGGGCATATAATGAGGTGCTCTCCAGTCATGGGCCCGCCATAGTCGCTAAGTGGGTAGATATCTGTAGCACCCAGTCCTATTCTAGGCAGGTGGCTCTGTAAGTAGTCATGGCCCGTGACAAGTCTAAAGTAGGCCACTCCGATCGGGGACTTGTTGACTTATTCAGTAGGGAATTCCACTATTTCTCAGAAACCTTCTCTCCATACAGGTTTAAACGGTTGGATTTAATAGAGAAAGATATATATCGCCTTATATGACGCAAAGGCAAATAAGGGTCAGGTTGCATTATTTGTGATCCATTCTTGGCCGACATATCAGCCTGCTCATTTCCACATATCTGTCATCAACCATTGGTGTTCATGACATAAGTGTAACACAAGGCCCATCGATGTTCAATAAAGAAAACAAATAGTGGGTACTTGTTACATACAAATACTTGAAAAATAAGGTCTGCAAGAGTATCGTATATATAAATAGTCAAATTGCATGGTTAGAATTTTTGTTTTCTTTTATATAACAGACATGGGAGTCAGACAATCATTTGGACTGGCTGAATTCCGGTCGCGAGAAAAGTTCCTATTGGTGAAGAACTGCCCTTTATTTACGTATACATATATGCACAAACAAACAAAGAACAAATATTTACAGATTCAAGAAAAGCTATATACGAATCTTCGTTAACCTACCCCTCGGTGTGGGTGGAAGTTGTAGGTTCGACGATGTCTAGAGAAAATTGACGGTGTCTTTCCTGATGCTCTATGTATAAATCTCTCGACCATTTGATCGTGTGACAATGTGCATAGCTGACATGCAAGAGGGTTACGGTTCAAATCCATTGGTGGTGCCCTTTACAGTCATTGCTTTAAGAAATGAGATGACAATATGTATAAAGTATATCAAGTCGACAATCAGGCAGCCTGATGGAGGTTTTTTCCGGTATTCTTTCATATGACAAATAAAGGGGGAAACAGTTATTCATAATAAGGACCCTCGAAAATTATGTCATCAACCACTGACGTTCATGACATATATAATTATAACACAAGGCCACTGATCTTCAAAAAAAAAAAAAATAGTGGGCACTAGAAAAATGAGGAGTGCACGAATATCGCATATCTAAATAGACAAATTACATAGTTAGAATTGTTATTGTTTTTCCTAATTTAACATATTAAGATGAATCAATCATCCATGTAGGTCTTCCTGGAAGGCATTGATGGATAATTTTTCTCCCATCCACTTTGTATACTAGGCAATCAATTTAAAAGTTGAAGGCAGCCGATCCATCAAGTCAAACCAAGAAAAATTTTAAAGCTGTATTTCTTTAATGTAAAGCAAGTAGTTAAATTAAAAAAAAAGAATATATCTAATTACATAGAAAACACACAAATGAAACATCTATATCATGCAAATAATACTAATATTAAATTATTAAAAAGCAGTCATATTTAAATTAAGAAGTTTGAAAAGATCACTGAACTGCATTAGCATAAAATAATCAATAATCATTCCAAAAAATTTTAATCTTCATTCTAAATACAGATCCTTACAATATATTTAGTATGAATTTAAAGCTTTTCAGGTTCTTTAGTATACTTACTTCAATTCCTTTCAGTTTATAGCTAATTTATTCGTTTTAATTATTATTATTTTTTTATTCATCATGGCCTTCGGTGAAACAAAATCCCAAAACTCGAAGAGTATTACGTCACTCATGCGTCCCAAGGGAACCCTACTCTCCCCTCCTGGCATACACGAATCCCGAAGAAATCTTCATTTAATCGGTCGAGAACCATAAACACAGTGCACTGTGATTAAAGCTCTGTTGCTGCGACGAATCGAGGTGAGTTGAGTCTTTTTTTTAATATCATTAATCGTCTGCTATCAATGTTTTAGAATATTTTAATAACTATTATTTATACTGATTGTTTTTAATTAATAATAATTTATATTTATGTATATATATATAAATAAATTTCTGAATAATAAATAAATAAGATGAATAAAAATGAAGGTCAACCTTATTTCACTATATACCGTTAGCTAATAAAAGAATAATGCAAAGAATAAAGAAGAACAAAGAATAATAGAACATTTTTTTTTTTTGGGGAAATAATTTTTTCAATGTTTTAATGCAATTTTTTATGCTTTATTTTTTTATATAATGAGTTGAGTCTTTTTATTTTTTTAATCATCTGCTATTAATGTTTTAGAATATTTTAATTATTATTATTTATACTAATTAGTTTTAATTAATACTAATTTATATTTATAAAAATAAATTTTTGAATAATAAATATAAAATTAAAATAAATAAAAGTAAAGGTCGATTCTATCTTACTATATACCCTTAGAATAAAGAAATAATGTGAAGAAGAAAGAATAATATATATATATATATATATATTTTTTTTTTTGAAAAAATAATTTGTTTTCAGTTTTTAATGCTTTAATTTTTTATATATACGTATATATAAAAAAAATATTATAAGCTTTTAAATGTAGCATTATTACTGCTGGTATTGTTTCATCAAAAAAATATATATATATCGTTTGCAATTTAATATCGTTTGCAATTGTAATATCGTTTGCAACTATAATGAAACTTTAGGGAAAAAAAAAGGAATGAAAAATAATAATTTTAAAAAAAGAATTCTAATTATTATTTTGTTAATATTATTAATTAATTAAGATTATTTATTTTCATTTATAAAAATAATCTCTGAAAAAAAATGTGCTATTGTTTTAAATGATATTTTAAACTTTTAAGATTAAGAAACAATAAGTTACTGAAAAAAATGGCATTGACTGAATGGCATGAAAAAAGAGTTTTGTTAACAAAATAATTCTAAATATTGCCACAAAGTTCAGAAACTGTTTTTCCGTCTGCATTTATTGTTTTTATAATGCATTTATTATTCAGCAAAGCCTCGAAACTTCCGAACAGAAGGGAGAAAAAAAAAAAAAAACTCAGATTCGGACCATAGCAACAAGAAACTTTGTATGACGTCACTGTTAAATAACAGGTGAGAGTTTGCGGAGGGAGTTGAGTCAAACTTCAGCTTCTGTGGCGGATAATCTTTCAGAAGAAAAAAAAAATCGTTTACTTTTATTCTTTCTACACGTTTTCACGTGGTCGATTTATTTTGAATGTCACCAGTTGTTGCCAAAATAAATAGTTTACAAAAGGAGAGAAAAATAGAATGTCTCAAATATTTTTATACTTAAAAAAAAGAAAAAAAAGTGAAGTGGAAGAAAGCACAAGAAAGAAATATATTCTGCTACTTGTCACATTGTTGTTCTGTTCTTTGCCAAAAAGCGTCACTTATATCACAACATCCTGTCAAACTTAGCAACACTTTTTTCTTATATATGGGAATAAGATAAGGGCGGGTATAACGGAATAGGATTTCAAGGATATAAATTTCATAATGATTTTTCTTTGTAAAAATGCTCTTTTCAATTCGGATAGAGTTTGTATCTTTTAGAATTTTAGCAATGCTTGACAGTATTTCAGGTTTCACATTCTCCTAACATGTAACTTTCCTTTTTTTTAAAAAAAAATAAAACGACACTAATTTAAATAGTTTTATTATACCAAAACAATTGTTAAAGCTCAATTCTAACAACTCTAATGTCGATACTACCAATATTTTTAATGCCCATAATTTCCAAGGACAATATTAATATTTAATAAACCGTTCAATACTGTGGGGATGATAGCCCTATGATAGTCCTTATTATAAGAAATGTACATAAAATTAAATGTAGTCTACGTACTCCTACGTACTCCTTAAGTATATATTCGCCATTTGTTAATACATAGCTTCATCTAAACATTACAAAAGATTACGGAATTAATAATTTACCATTATATTTTTACATTTAAAAGAATATTTGGGAACATCTTTGAAGACTTTTCTCAAAACGATGAATTTAAAAATATTTGTTTGGTGATAAAATCTGAAATTATGTGAAATATTTTTTGTTTTAAAACCAATATTTAAGCTTCAATTACTTTTTTTAGCTGGAAGGGGTCTTCCCCTATAGCTATGTGTGTCACATATAAAGAGACTTTAAAAATTCCCACCTGATAGCCTGACTGTCGATGAGAAACAGTTTGCATACTATGTCACAATCGCCATCGAGTCTCCTCGATTCTGATAGCAGGGATTATAGCTGACATCGTAAGGGGATTCTATTCTGAACTGTACTGCACGTTTGTTGTACATATTACCAATAGTCAAAGCTTCAACTAGCGGCCTCATGGCCAATTAGCTAGCGCTCTGGCATTTGTTGCCATAGGCTTCAGGTTCGAATCTTGACGGTGGTATGGTTGTTTGTTAGTATTTCGGAATCCCCGTTAAACAGTAGATCCAGGTTTAATTAGCCCGAAGTGTGCACAAAATGACCGTAGAGCGACAAAACAAATCTAATGTTTTAATTATTTAAAATATTAATAATTAATGCATAAATTAACCGGTAACTAATTAGTAAGTTTGAGAAAGTTTTTTTTTCTTTAAGATATCGTTAAAATATTAATTCTTTTATTCTTCTAAAAAGCAAAAAAAAAAAAAAAAAAATGTTTTGAAAAGAAGTTGTTGATAATTAAAAGATTATAACATAATCTCTGCGTATAAACCTTATCTTTTCAATTCATTTATTAGATCCATTAGCTTATCAAAAAAAAACATCGTAAATCATTTCCTCACACTTTAAATATCGTACTTCTATTGCTTGTTTATTTGTCTTTTTTTTTTTTATTTTGTCTTTCAGCTTTTTTAATGTGCTGATTCCTGTTTCATTTCAGTGAAAAAAAACAAGAGAAATCAAAACATAATCACCTTTGTTTGTATAAAGAGAACATTTAATCATCCGTTGATTGTGAAGTAAAAAAAAAAAAAAAACAATTCTTCATTATATGTCTCGTCGTCACACCTGGGTAGGTTTCTCCGTAGCTTTCTTTTTACCTTGATTGCTTTCTCGGTAAAACCTTGAATTCATTTTTTGTTTGTTTTCTCTGCAAAGCGAGCAATTTTACCGTCAAATTCTGTCTCGTGCACATTTTTTTACTTTTTTTTTACGAAACTCTCTTTGCTCTGATATAGGACTGAACAAAATGATTGCACTGGTAAAGTATTACAATAAATAACTAGGAATAACGGGTTTTTAATCAATAATTAGTGATGCAATGATTTTGTATGCAAGCAGAGTTAAGTTATGCTATGCGGAAAAATGTTGAAAAAAGGTGTTAAAAAAAGTTATGGTATGCGGAAAAAAGTTGCCATGAGTTACCAGTCAAGAATAAACGATAACCAAAATTCGGAACTTGAATTTGTTTTTGAACAATTGTGAGGGAAATTGGGAAAATATAAATTATTTATTCACAAGATATTTAAATATATAAATTATTAAAATAAATTATTAATTGAAATAAAATTAATTAACAATATAAATTATTTTATCACACAATAATTAGTGATGCATGGTTTTGTATGCAAGCAGAGTTATTGTACGGTATGCGGAAAAAATGTTGCCATAAGTTACCAGTCAAGAATATACCTAGATCTCGAAATTCAGAACACGAATTTTTTTTTTAACAGTTGTAAAAGAAATCGTGGAAATTAAATTATTTATTCACAAGATAATTATAAAAATGCACTTTGTTTGTTAAAATTTAATACAAAAACTGTTGTTGTTGTTTCTTATCCAACTTGGTAGACATCTAGACCAAGCCCACGAACCCGTGTGGTCTCATAAAAGGAAGGAAAGTGGGACAACTTCTGTTTTGGTGGAGCATCTGTAGGTAGAAATCTGACTTGGCTCCGTGACGCTTTTTTTTACGGTGTAGGGTTGTCAGTCCAACGCCCAACGCTTTACAGTCATATTAGACCGGGACCTATGGCTTAAAGGGGATTCCGAACCACTACAAATATCCATAGCACCGCCGGGACTTGAACCCGAAAACTGTGGCACCGAGCGCTAGTCACTCAGCCATTCAGGCCCTAATACAAAAACTAAAATTATTAATTTTTTTTTTATTTGTATTTGCCGAAAAACAAAAAAATAAAATACTAAAATTAAATAAAGTACACGAAAATACAAGATTATTATTTAATAATTTGATGAAATTTTTTCTTTCTTTAATTATTTAATAGATTCTTAAAATTAAATGGAATCTCGCTAATTATAATTATTTATCTCCAAAATAATATAAAGTAAATAATGATTAATTAATGAAATACATTTAATAATTTTATTAATAAGAATAATTATACAAAATAATATAAATACAAATATATATTTATTATAAATATATATATATATATATATATATATATATATATACATAATGTTAGTTAACAGTTTTAGATGCGTTGTTAGATGGAATTATTTTTGCAAAAAATATAAATAAAATAAAAATAAATTAAAGTTATTTAAAATTGTTTTTATCAATATTGTCTTATGGAATAAAACTTTTTTTAGAATGTTTGTCGTATCGTATTTTATTTGTCAAACAGTAAAATAATAATTAGCTTTTGCTTTTACTTTTAAAACATTCTCGAATAATTTTTTTTTATTTATTTGTGTAACAGAAATACTTCAGCGTTGTGAGATTAACGAAAACGAAAACAAAAAACGCTACGCAGAAAAAGACAAAAGAAAATCCAAATGCGAGCGCAAAACTTTCGACCAATCAGAACCCTTTCGTCACTCTCCGACACCAGAGTGAGCCACCGTCGTCCAAGCGAAAGGAGTCGGGCTATAGACGATCCAGAAACAATTCTCTTCCCACTTGCAACACACGTAACGGAACAAATTAGTCGCGCTATTAATTTTTTCTCGGTAGTCACAATGCAGCGACATTTGTTTTCTTTAATTTTATCGGACTTGATTTCCGAGTTTTTCGCGTATGCCTAGATTATTGATTTGTGATTTAGTGATCAAACGTATGCTTCCATACGCCAGCAGCTCTACTCATAAATTCGCAAACGATTTTTTAGCAACGTGTTTATCTTCCGCTCAACTCCGACTGAGGATTTGCAGGTTCAACTTACTAGAAAGAGGCGTCATTGTTACCTTAGCAACTGCAATTGTCGATTATATTACCATGGGAACCGGTAAGTCATGCATTATATGAACATTTTTTTTTATATATATGAAAAGTGATTGCATCATATGTTTATTTCTTGGAAATTAATCCATATAAAAATGCCATACGCAACAAAAGCCTTTATAATAGTAATAATATTATTTTAGTAATTATTATAAAAGTTTATTTAATTGGAATTTTATATTTTATAATTCTTTTCTAAATATAATATAGTATATATATATTTTTTTCTAAGTCATGCATTATATGAACAATTATAAGAGTTATTGCATCATATGCATATTCCTTGGAATTCAATACATGCCAAAATGATGTGTGCAACAAAAGCCTTTATTAAAATAATATTATTTAAATAATTATTTTAAAAATTTATTTAATCGGAATTTTATATTTTATAATTCTTCTAAATACATTGCTTAATTCAGTGTTCTAGAAGGTTCTGTGCCATCGATATCATATTGTATTTTTATATTATGTTAATTTATTATACGTTTATCATTTTATGAATACATTTTTTTTTTTATTCTAAAGAAATCCTTTACTTTTTAATTTTTTAAAATTCGTTGAGGTTTTTTACAATAACTGTTTAGAATTTTGTTTTTTTTTTTTTTATACTGTGATCTGAAATAAAATATGAAATGATCTAAATACATAATTTGAGAATTTCGTAAAAGTTTAATTTCTTCTAAAGAATAAAAACACGTATTTCATTTTACTTGTCTATACTTGCCTAAACAATGAAACTCAAAACTCTATAGGAATTTTCAAGTATAATGCAAATTTTTCTTTTTCAATAAACAACCCTTTCATTATTATAAAAAAAATATTCTTATCCAAAATTTACGTAGATTTAAATTTCGATAATTTTTATATACTGTCTAGTAATCGATAGGTTACGTTTAATCGATATCGGCATGTTCATAATAAAAGAATAAAATACTTTGGAACTAAAAAGATTTTCTTAATACTACTTTTCGTAATAATTCACTGAAATAAATTACAAATTTTTTTTTTCTATTTTATAAGAAGATATTTTTATTTATATGACATAGTTTCTGTATACATTCAATTTTTATTTTTTTTATTTTTCAGTGTTTTACAAATTAATTAATATTTAAACTAATCTGATTTATCGGAAATGTAATCATAAGAAAGTTATTTCTTGCATAATTTGTTAAATGCATTTTCATTTTGACGAAATACTTTTTAAATTGTAAAAAATAGAATATTACAAAATTCTAATCTACTCACTCCATTAGAAAAATAAATAATTGATTGACGAAAAAAAATGATTGTTATATTATGAAATATTTTAATGAATAAATTGTTTGTTAAATTCATTATAGCTTTCAAGAAATTTTTATAGCACAACTAAATGCAAATTTTAAACAATTTAAAAAGGCTTTATCTAATTTTTTTCATTATTAAACAATAATCCTCTAGGAAAAATTTAATTTCATTTTTTAAATGTTTATCTGAATAGAAAAATTTCACCTATACATTAAACAATAAGTTCCCATGCGAAGATTATCTGCTTAGGTATAAAAAATTTTAAGAACATAAAAAACAAATTTTAGCGCTATACCAGTATCTAAAGATTCATTAATCATAATATTTATAAATAAAGCATTATTTGTGCAAATAAATCCAAGTTTATCAACAGATGTTCTAAATACTGCATCTAATTTAAATTTATCTTTGGAATATACCTTGATTCAAATCTAGGAAGTTAACAGCATATTTTACAAATCAAGTCTTAGACGCCTTGAATATAAAATGAATACATTAGCAACCCATAAACTCGTTGACGCTAATTAAACTCGCTGACATTAATTCCGAAACTGGCTTTATAGTGATTCTCTTGCAGTACTTTTTTCAATAATAGAACGTAAAATAATAACGCTGATTCTTTTGCACCTTAAAATAGCAACAACTTGTATAATTTTATATAGTATAAAATATAATATTACAGTAATATTTATAATGGGTTATAGTAATAAAATATAATCAGTTTTGTAACATTTGTTTTTTAACTATCAAAAATTATTCAACAGACAAATTTGTAAAAATATTAAATGTATGAGGTATACACTTTTAGTAATAGTGTTTAACATTAAAAATAAGCATTTGATATAACATATCAAATGATAATTTATTGCAAATGGCTATTTTTTTCGGTTATAACAAGATTTGTTATACTATTATGATGAGTAAAGAAATAAACACGAAATTTTATAACTACTGGATTTTGATTACGTATTGTTCACCAATCTTGAAAAAATAAACAAACATAAAATTTTGGGAAGTTTAGATATTTTATAACTAAAGTATTGTTTTCCTGGTTAGAAATTTTATTATTAAAAAATAAACTGCCATAGACATTATATTGCCTTGCATATACATTATCACAGAATGATGACAATTCATTGCGTTTGAAAAGATCCGTATAGATATACCCTATGTCGTCATGCATATAGGATTATATGTAATAATATTGCTATTAGGGTATCAGTACAAATTGATTACTCATATCCTCCTACAGATTTCATCAGTATAATGCTCATAAAATAGTCATTCTTGTTAACAGATACCTTGGGTAACTATAGTCGTTAAAGATAAAGGTATGCTATTAAAATTTTACCTGGAATTATCGTAATAAGATGTTATCACTATTTTTCAAAAGATCCTTTTAGATGTGCTTCGAAAATAGGATTATACCTGATACTGCTATGCAAATAAAACGGGAACGCGCGATGTTAAGTGTACACAGATGTACTACATGCATATCTACCTACAGATTTCATCAATACGTTGCCCATAAAATAACTTCCTATTCACACACATTATTGGGAACTGCAGTTGCTGATCATTTCAGATGAAATCTAAGTTAGTGGTGAAAACTTTAATTTCCTCTTTCATAATCATTCGAAGGTTAAATTTCAGAAACTTCCAGTAAAGCCACAATTTTTCTTATCGGTCATTCTTGCTTCATCAAATAGAAGAAATAATTTGAGATTTATGTGAATTATTAAACTAATATCTGCGATAACTTTTTTTCCAATTTTTTAAAGAATTGGGTAAGTTTTTTAAACCATTTTTTACTAAATTTTGAGAATAAATACCATTTTTCTCTTGGAAGAATCTTGTACTTTTCACAACGAGAAATCTTTTCAAGAATGTTATACTTTTTGACACACTGAATAAATTAGGACAGCATGATGTAGAGTATTTGCTACTAATAAATATTAAAACAATATTTAAAAAACGGGCACACTCGCAGAATAGAAGCCAGTGTAATTTGGCGTCAAAACATATTTTCGCCAAAGTGCGCCAAGTAACGGGTTGCGATTGTGAGTGAAGTGAATTGCAAACAGTACAAGAACATTTGTCAATTTACTGATTGGTTTGGCAGTTTATTGCTTATTTGGCGTCAAAAAAAGACGCCAAATCCTAAAGACTCCTATTTTGAGATTGTGCCAAAAAACATGTATTACTACTATGGAATAATGCGAAATTAAATTAAATTAATGCAAATGCTAAATAAAATAATCTTGTTTATGAAAGTCATACATTTACGAGTATTTAATAATGTGTTGACTGTTTCTTTAACACTGAAATCATATTTTTTACCAGAAAAGAATGGAAAGGCAATATGAGAATAAAATTGTACTTTTTTTTAATGTGTTAACAAGCAATTTGGAAATTAACATAGATCATGCTATAAAATAATTTCCTGTAAAAATTTTTCAAAATTCATGTATTTATGTGCATTTATTTTGTTTAATTATCGTATCTTAATTAGAAAACCATTTATTTAATCAAATAATAAAAGAAACCTTTAGATGACTTTGATACTTAGCCAATTACTATTAATTTAGATGACTATAGTTTAATCTAATGGAATCAAACCAATTATCAAGTTTAACTCAATAATGCATATACTTTTTTTAAAATAAAAATGAAATCATAATTATGAATGAATTTACGAGAAAAGTAGTGATTTAGAAGTTAATTTCAAAATAAAATTCGTCGAAATACTATAAAAACAGCAGAAAGTGTGGAGCTAAAAGTTATTTATGTATAAAAAAAAAGTTCAGTTACTTACTGGTTTGCATGTAACCGTAATGAAAATAAAGCCAAAAATAAACCATTCAGATTTTCATTTTCACGTTTTACTTAAACGTGAAACCACACTTTCGATTGTGGTTAATGTGGGCTTCGTTCAGATAAATTATTCAGCGATCATATTAGCCGCTTGCGTTTTAGACACGTTTGCGTCATTTTATTTCAGACCAAACAATTTTTTTCTTTTCAATTAACTCTCACTCCGAGGAAAATCGGAAATTTTGTTGAGGAGGCGTTTATCGATATTTTATTACGCAATCAGCTTCTTTTTAAATAATATATTTTTTTGATTATATTATATTTTATTTTTTTTTTTTGCAAATTTGTCATTGATGAATATAAATTCGATTAAATACACCATTAATTTCTATAAGAGATTTTTAGCAGCAATTTTGGTAAGTAAACTCCTAATTTTTTTACATCTATATTTTTTTTATTATTAATCACAAACGTTCATGTAAATAAATACATTAGCTGAATTAGTATAAAAGTATGCGATTCTTAAGAGATTAAACTTTTCGTAATTAATGCTTAATTTTTTTAACTTTACAAACTTGCTTTTTATTTCATAACAATGAAAAAATATAGCAAATTAAACAATAAACAAATGTAGCAATAAACAAATATAGCACCTCACCCTGCGGCCAGATGGCCAATTGCCTAGCGCTGGTTATTAGTACCACAGGTTTCAGGTTCGAATCCTGGCGGTGGCATGGATGTTAGTGAGTGGTTCGGAATCCACGTTAAACTGTGGGTCCCGGTCTAATTCGCCTAAAGTGTGCACAAAATGACCGTAGAGCAACAAACTAAACCACACCTCAACCCTTAAACTTTATCAGACCGATTTATAGTTAGAAAGTTGTGAGTGGAACATCGGTGGACCACGGACTCATCACCGAAATGTTTTTAAGGGAATGCGGCGTCTTCCGGGAGGACTTTTAAGGGGTAACTTCCCTGCACTTGCGTTGCTGCTGCTTTAGAATAAGTGCATACTATATAAACTTGCTTTTTATTCAGTGTAATAATATGCACCAACCTGAAATATGCATGTACATAACTATTATGAGCAATTCGAGATTATATTGTGCTATACAAAGTACTGCACATGAGAGAAACTTTCTTTTTTGGTAATTAGCCTAAGAGCCTTTACCTAAATTTATTGGAACATTTTGGTTGATTTCATTATTCTTAATATTGGGAAAGTAATACCTGATGGTCGGGTTCCTGGACTTGGTATAGATGTTGCTGTCTACTAAATGGGATAAGAAACAACAAACATACCTTATGCTAGACTTTCAAGGTCAAAACCTCTAGCATTTGCATATTGTATAGAAAACTCCCATTGGGTTATACGGGACACTTTCATAGTTTCCACCCTTTCTACTGCCACCTGATGGCTGATTGGCTAGCTCTCTGGGCGTTGATACCACAGGCTTCGAAACCTGGCAGTGACATGGATGTTTGTGAGTTTATTCTTCAAAGCATAGATTTATAGCACTGTCAGGGATAAGATACGAGTGACATTTACTAATTCTGACCCCTATCAACTCACACAAGAGAAATGCAAGATAACTTACAAATCTTTCTTTCAATTTTTTGTTTATCAGTTTTTTAAACGTTCAATCGATGATATTTATGAAATTTAGATATTTATGAAAATCGATGATATTCTTGAAAATCATTAAAGATATGAAAGAAATTGTTATGTTCAATCGATGATATTTATGAGATGAAAATCGGTCATTAGGTAAATGTATGCAAACAATTCGTAAGAAAGTGTTTGTTGACTTTCCCACAATTATTTTGAGAAATACTGGAATATATATGAGCAAGCTTACAAACTAAAAATTATTTCTAACTATAGAATTTGTTACTGAAATAAATCATTGACTAATCTGCTCAAAACAAGAGAAAAAAAAAATACCCAAATGCTAAAAATTTTTTTTATTATTTTGGAAGTTACATTTGAGGTTGAATAATTTAATTCATATCATCTCTCCCTTCAACTATATTAAATTTCTGTAATGTATTTAAAGTTTAACTAAGATAGATATTTTTCGTTTAAAAAATAATATAAAAAACTTTTATAATTATTGAATTAGGATTAACAACACATGGAAAATTATTATAAATAATTTTCCATTGATAATAGTAACTATTAATAACAATAACATAAATGGGACATGAAACGGATTAATTTATATTTGAAATCTTTGATATTTATTACTTTGCGTGTGTTAAATATACAGTTTTAAAAACTCTTTGTGCCAGCAAAGACATATTCTTGAATTAATATGACGGTTGAAAATATTTGTCGGTTTGTTTACGTTCACAATTTAAATGTTTAAAAAAACTTACACAGGGTATAAGAGATTGGATAAATGCTAATAAATCATTTCTTTGAAATGAGTAGGAATAATATCAAAGAGGGGATTCTACACTTTAAGGTTCCTATTTCGCCAAATCTCTTTTCCGTGCCAAGTGAAATCGCCAAAGGCAGTGAAAAAAATACGGCCGTTGCCGTTTTGCTTTTTTGGAAAAGGCATGGTGAAAAAAAACCGCAAGGGGAAAAAATAGCCACAAAATAAGCTGAACCCTAAAGTGTTGAATTCCTTTCAAAGAAACAAGTAGTCAAGAAAACTTGTGCATAAAAGTGATGTGTAATTATTTTCGAATCCAAACATAATTGTGACCAGTCTATGTAATTTGCTGTCTATCAATAATCGTAAACATAATATTACGACAGCTTCCAATTAAGAGTACAAATGGAGTTGCCACAATCAGACAATAAATTGCAAAGATGAATCATTTAAAAAGTTAAGTGCTTTGTTTAATTATTGATCCGAGATGTTTTATGATATTGTTTTTACTGCTGTCCAAGATGTTTTGACATTTTCTGAAAGGTTGTCAGATTAAAGAAATGTTCATTACTAAATCATTAAAAAAATAACTATTCAAGCTTTGTAAATATTCATCTTTAAATTTTTTTAAATGAGAAAAAATTGGAATAAATTTTATAAATTTTGCTAAAAATATTTTCTACAATTTTTTTATACTGATAATTATAGTAATTTTTGGAAATATTTATATTTAAGATAATAAAGAAATATTAATGAAATATAATAAGAAAATATTAGTATTTAAGATATTGCATGCTATATGTAGTACTGAGAATATTAGTTATTAAATACGTTTTAATTAAAATTAATTTAAATATAGTTTTAATTAATTAAAATTAATTTAAATATAGTTTTAATTAATTAAAATTAATTTAAATATAGTTTTAATTAATTAAAATTAAGTTAAATATAGTTTTAATTAATTAAAATTAAGTTAAATGCAGTTTTTAATATAATATTTAATATGTAGTACGGACAATAATGTCAGTTTTTATTGTTTTCTTAAATTTTTATCATTTTGTTTTGTTTTATTTTTTAATTTAAACTTATTATTTTAATTATTGTTATCTAAGCTAAATGTTTTCCCGAGTAGATGAAATCATATTAAAAAAAATTAATTATCATAATTATTAAAACCCTTGTTTACCAATGTTGGTAACCACCGCTTAGGGAATGAAGTTCGAGACTACGTAATGAATTGAACGCCCATTTTTTTCTCGTATTATTTATGGATCCAAATTTTCTATGTTGATAGTTTTTCCTAAAATTACCCTTTTCGCTATGTAGAATGCATACTTTCAGTATAATAAGTGGTTTAAACGAAAAATATGTATAAAAACATTATTTAGCCTAATATCAAAGGTAATCGATGGAAAGTTCTTCAATAACAATAAAATAAATGGAAAACGTGGAAAAAGGATTCATTTATAGTTGAAATCTTTTTTCCAATAATAGGATGCAAAATGTGTTATAAATTGATCCAAACCTTTTCAGTAAATATAAAATATTTTAATAAATATTATAATATATTTAAATTTCTGCAACAGTCTGGCAAACTAAGTCAAATAATCAACTTCTCACTATCAAATCTACTTGTTAAAGGTTTTTATCTTAAATAATATAAAGGGAAATATTTAATGCAAACAGCTAAATCTACTTAGATTTTTTTAATGATTGGATTACTGAAAGTGAGAAATCTAAACATGAGAGATGATCTCACCTAATTCAAACAAAAACATAAAGTTGACTAATGTAAATCGCAGCTTTATTTTAACTTTTACGAACTATTATGTCAGCTGGTGGCCAAGTGACTAGTGCTCAGGTCTTTGGAATCACAGCCTTCAGGTTCGAATCCTGGCGGTGGCATAGATGTTTGTTAATAGTTCGCAATCCATGTTTAATTGTAGGTCCTGGTATAATTAGCCTAAAGCATGCACAAAATGACCGTAGAGCGACAAACCAAACCTACAATACCAGCCGTTGTAATGAAGCTATATACTATATCCATATACCATATATACAGCTGTATGCCGTAATATTGTAATTTTCTACACTCTCATTGCAATAAAATTTTCCAACATCGCCGCTCAATATAGCAAGCATCTCATGAAACAGTTAAAAACATAATTTTCAATGAATGATTTTTCCCCCTGTTTTTTAAAAAACTAATCTTGAAAATCTAAGGCCCGAACTTTTCATTACTACGGCAATATTGATTTATGTAGATGTTAAAAATCATGGTACACTCAATTAGGAAATGAAGTTTTAAGAGTTTTGAAGAGTACCATCTCAGTGATTTTAAACAAATTAATTTGGCGTCCTTGAGTTAAACTCATGTGCAGTAAAGGCTTAGTGTAAAGTTTTGGGTTACAATGACGAAGTAAAAGCATTCTATTAGCTTTCAAACAATTTCTTGTGTATTTCTAGTATTTAATCCAATTTTTAACACAATAATTTATTAAACTGTAGCTTAAAAATAATTTTGATCCTCACTTGAAATAATTTATTGCAAACAAAAATCTTTTAAAGGCCGAGTGACTAGCGCTCTGTTCCACTGGTTTCGGATTCGAGTCCGGCGGTGCTATGGATGTTTGCAGTGATTGGAATCCACTTTAAACCTTAGGTCTCGGTCTACTATGACTGTAGAGCATTGAGCGTAGGAATGACCCATAAAAAGGAAACATCTCCTGTCTCGATGCGACCTGGGGGCCAATTGGCTAGCACTCTGGCTGTTGGTGCTTCAGGTTTGAATCATGCCGGTGGCATGGATGTTTGTGAGTGGTTCGGAATCCACGTTAAGCTGTAGCTCCTGGTGTAAATAGCCCAAAGTGTGCACAAAATGACCGTAGAGCTACAAGTCTAACCAAACAAAACTAAACCTGTCTCGAAATCTGCCAGTAGGCAGAAAGCCTTGGACCACCTTGAGGCTATTGCGTCAATGAAGAAGAAGAAAAATCTTAACTAAAAAGCCTTAACTTTAAAACATAAAAAAAGAAATTTGTTAAAAATTAAATTTTAAATTATTGTATACCGTCTATCAGATCAATAATGTGAATAATAATAATAATAATAATTATTATTATTATTATTTATTATTATTAATAAAACGGTGCAATTTCAGCAGTGTTTTCATCGTCAGAATTAAATTTTTAAACTGTTTCTATAATATGACCAAAAACTTAAATTGTGTTTGGTAATAAATAACAATTATTTATATCAAACCACGATTTAAATTACTTTAAATACCAGTTACGATATAATTATTTACCTGAATATGATAATAAATATATGCTTTATGCCGCAAACCTTCATAGTTTCTTATATCACAGAAGTGATAGTGTCTACGTAATTTGCAAACAGAAGGTAAAAAAAGCACATCTCGGCCATTAACTTTGAATAATATGTTATGCCTAAGAAAATCCCTTCGCCAATAAAACCAAAAGGACTCTGAGAAACAATTAAAGGTCATATGTGCCTTGACAGAGATGTGATTGATGTCAAAACGAGGACAGGAGAATGAATAAAAACAGCAGTTAGCGTTTAATGTGTTGTCACTCACATGCAAATAACAGACGTGCCTATAAATGGACAAGATACTAAATTGCAACAGCGAAAGCTTTTTGGTTTTTTTGTGTTTCGTAACAAACTTTTCTGTTTGGGGAAGTAAAAAAAAAAAATAGTGATCAAAATGCAATTTAACTTGTCTTTTCAACAAGGATGTTCCACGCACGTTTGTGTCTGTAAAGTATAAATTAGATAGTTCGGGCATCAATTTGTTTAAACTCTGGTTTTTGTCACGTGTTTTCTGGCATGTGTGGCTTGATATAAAATATTCAAAATAACTCAAAAACGCCTATTTATACTACTGTGCCCAAAAAGTAAGACCAATTTTTTTTTTTCAAAAACACTTTATTTATTCTTCAGATTTATTTCATCGCCTTCAAAGTAATCCCCTCCGGACACAATGCACTTTTGTCAACTTTTTCCCAATCCTCAATGCATGCTAAAAAAACATCGCAGTGATGACCTTCAAAGCGCGCGGCGATTCATATTGAATCTCTTCAATCGTCTCAAACCGGTGTCGCCGGAGTGGTCTCTAGAGTTTAGGGAATAGCCAGGAGTCACACAGTGTAAATACGGTGGTTGTGGAACGATATGGGTTTCATTTTTGGCGAAAAAGTCACGAAGAATCAATGCAGTGAGAGCTGGCGCATTCGGTGTTTTCGGTACCAATCGATATTCGACGCGTTTGAGGCCCAAATTGGAATTGACCGATCCTTTTGAAATTCCAACCTCATCAGCAAGGTCTCAAATTGTAAATCGACGGTTTGCAAACAACAAATCTTTAATTTTTTGGATATGAACTTCGTCGGTTGAGGTTGAGGGTCGACCAGAGGGCTCTTCGTCTTCAACGCGTTCTCTGCCTTCTTTGAACTGTTTATACCACTTGTAAACATTTCTTTCCGATATAGGAATTCTCACCGAATGATTTCTGCAACATTCTATACGTTTCCAAAAACAAAATTTAATGCAAGTTCTTTGCTCAATTAATTCAGACATTTCAAAAATCGCCGGAAATCAGTTTTAGCGTCTCACAAATCCAAGCGTAACTGAAACACTAATGAATATTTTGATGTCAAATTTCACACAGATGTCAAGGACAGTGCACAGCAGCCTAAAAAATAAAAAAATAAATTGAAATCCCATAAGTCCCGGGAATTTTAAATTGAAAATTGGTCTTACTTTTTGGATACAGTAGTATAACTTTCTTCATGTTCCAAAAAATCACAAAAGCAGTTATGTATTTTAAAAATCAATTGTTTCTTTTTAAATAAATAGGATTTTCATTATGAAATATGGATTCAAGTCATTAATTTTTAAACACTTTAGGATTTATAAGATTTATGGTAATCTTAAGATTTAAATATGCCATCGAGCATGAAGGAAATGAGACATAATAGGATTTAAATTTAATAAAAGTAAATTGTAACTGGCAACGTTATTAAAAAATAATTCAATGAATTAAGAATTAGGAAAATTAATTCGATGAATTCAATGCATTACTATTAAAAACATTAAATACCATTTATTGTTTTAAATTTATAAATAAAATTCTAATTAAGGTTTGCCGCTCTGTGTTTTTTTGTGCTCACTTTAGGCTAAATAGACCGAGACCTACAATTTAACGTGGATTCCGATCCACTAACAAAATTCATGCCACTGCCAGGATCTAATTAAGGGCAAAATATTGTTTGCCTTTATTTCTTTAGAGTTAGCACTTTTCAAATTTTGCTTGCAAACTTTAGAGATATATAGAGAAATAATATAATGTCAGTTATATTTGAAGATGATTTATAAAAATATATAATAGCTATTTTATCTCGAAATAAAAGATATGTAATTCAACAAAAACTATAGTAAATAATTTACAGTACGTAGTATTGTCGGTTTGTTTGTGCAGCTCGATCTGGGTGTAGTTGGGTTGAGACATAGGTTTAAGAACGCACAAATACCACCTAAACACCACAATTAACGACAAACACTATTTAACACACAACATATAACACATTCGGGGAAGGATTCACTTCTAAGCTGAAAACCCTCTCATTTCCTCTTGGGATGAGAGATTGTAACTAACGGCAGCGCCGTACTTTCTCTCGAGTGAGAGTCACGATACCTACTGATTATTTCTCCTGGACGCCACAGAGGGCGTTTTTGTAGTGCGTAGGAAGGAGCACAATTATTGGACAACAATTTGATAGTAATTAACAAATGTATGCTTTAGGAGAATGGAAAATGAGGAGAAATATTAATATTTTAGATAGATTAATTAGTTTTTAAAATTAGATAAATTAATATAAATTAATAGAAAAATTAATTTTTATATAAGTTAATAAATAGATAAATAAAAAATAAAAAATAGATAAATTAAGATTAGATAACATTTTTCTCATGTTTTTGTTATAATTTTTTTTTTTTTTTTTTTTTTTTTTGTTAAATTTAGTACAACGAATTTACAAAATTGGATCTTTTAAACTGTTATTTATTTATTTTACAAAATAAAATTTTTTTGGAAAATATTTCGATCCGGAATTAAAGATTTGATGTATTGGAGTAATTGCATCACGCTATATTTAATGTTCTATAACCTTGGTCTCAAATTCAAATAACGCATTTAGTTTCAGTTCTGCGGTTAGACGGATATGCTTCAAAGAGCGTGACCGTATCGCGGAAACTTTTAATAGAAAAAAGATATCAAAAAGTGGCTCTAAAAATAACATTGCATGGTCTTCCCCTATATTTCATTGATATTTCTTTAATTTAATGTCATTAAAGGTAATAAGTTACGCACTGAAAGAAGCTATGGTTTTAGGGTATTTTATTAACAAAACTATATTTTATTTAAAAAGATTTAATTTGAATCATTAGAAACTTATCTTAAAAGGCTTACCGTTATAACAGTTACTTTCTTCTAAATCAATGATTGGCCAATTGACTCGCGCTTTGGTCGTTGATACCACAGGCTTCAGGTTTGAATATTGGCGATGGCATGTATGTTTGTTAGTGGTTTGGTATCCCCGTTAAACTGGAAATTACAGTCTAATTAGCCCAAAGTGTGCAGAAAATGACCGTAGAGCGACAAACCAAACCAAGGAAAACTAAATGAAGGAACTTTCACTTGAGATATTACGCTATTAGCATTCATTCTCTATTAACATGGCTGGATATATAACAGCTCCAACATTACACAGTTTCACCACAGAGAGCCTGCTACATTTCTCTAATTTATATCACTACAGTTTGGGATTGCACACTCTTTTCACTGATAACATTTAGACATTCGATGCTCAATGGAAGAATTTGTTGGCCACGGGTTTTATAGTGTCCATCAGTGGAATGAACAAAGAAACTTTTGGACCAGTTTCACTGGTTAAGTTTCGAACCGAGCTGTTTTAGTGATTTAAAACTGAACATGATATTTTACCATGCCTATCCAGTCATAATAGTTGTAAGAAAATGAATTTGAGTAACTGAAATGCACTGCAATATAAGGCTAGAAAAATGATACTAAAGATAACCTGACCTGACTTGATAAATGAGAAATATCTAAGGAAATGGATAGAATTGAAAGTCTGTTTTTAACCTAAAGAACAAACAGGAGGATTAAATTTAAACAAGATAACCATCCTTTGAATAAATTCTCAATACATAGTTATTAATTTGATGAATACTTTAAATTACAATATTTCTTCCTGCCTCTCAGTAATCAATTTTCAGCAATAAGGCACAGAAATGTTTTTTTAAAAATATACACAATTACAGAAATTTTTATCGGGAAAAATATTTTGAACATTACTCCAGTACAAAATATAATTAATGAATTTTTTTTTTAGGATTTGCGTAGAGAAAGGATGTACTGTCTTTTTAAAAAACGTTGATTTCCATATACGAAGGATATATTATACATACAAAATTTATTTAAATGTAGAAAGATAAAAGTAGATATCTTTTGACCTGGTCACCTATGACTGCAATGTATTCTGATCATGAAATAAGTCAAATGTCATCACAAATCCAATGAAATTGTATTTCAATTATCATAAATTTAGCAAATAAAATCTGACTTAATCGGCACGGAAAAGAATATTTTTACTGTAACGACAAGATTTTATAAAAATATTTAATATATATTTACTTTTAGTTTAGGTAAAAAGGTATAGTACAAAATTGAATGTTTTTTGGCATGTATTGATATTTTTGATTGATATAATTTATAAAAATGTTCTTAATTTATAATTTAAAAACTAATCCAAGAAGAAATGATAGCTTTTAAGTCAATTCTATTTTTATCTGGTCGGCAACTAAAAACCACATAAAATTAGTTGAATATTTTTAATTAAATAAAAACTTATAATTCCAATTTGCTTTATAATAATACCAATGCTTAAGTTTTTAGAAACATAATATTAAAATGATTAACTTGGAACCTTTCTCTAAAAATTTTTTTCCAGAATTCTGGTTTTCAAACTTTCTAAATATTTTCCCAACGAAAGTTTTTCAAAATAAATTTATATTTAAAGAAATTGTTCAATGGCAGCTACTTTTAATTTAAAACTCTACTTTACTTTCATTAGAATGGTATTCCAATGCAGAAATTAATATATTTTCTTAGAATTAAGAAATCAGAAAATGTTTCGTTGAATAATAAGGGGAAAGAATAACAGAAGACAATTGTAACCCAACTCACGAAATTTGAACAAAACACAAGCATGAATGTAACATATTAAAATTTAAAATTTAAATTTTTCTTGAATTCACTTATTGCAACAGTTCCGCTATTATAATGCTAAGGATGTTGCTTTTTGATCGTTGAAAGGACTGCAGCCAAGATAAATAAATAGACAGCACCTTTGAAGAATTTTGCAATTGCACTTTAATGTCTATTGTTCCGTCTGAAGTGACCTGGTGTTTTGTATGAGCAGCTGAAAATGAAACCTGAAATTGCTTTCTTTTTGTTCCTCTGACGTTCGCAGACGGTGTTGAAGAATTTAAAAAGATAAAAGTGAGATATTTCAGTAACAAAAGGGGAGAACGACAGGAATTGAGCAAACTTGTCTTAATTTTTAAAAGAATATATTTTAAAGCTAAATTTTTAATTCAAACTGTTTTTGTTTGAATTTGTTTACAATTATATTTTTATTTTTTAGTTTTATTTCAAAGTGAAAAACATTTTTTTAAAAGAGGCTCATTTGTCAAAAAAACAAGTAATATATAAAAAAAAAAATTTTAAAGTCAATCCCTACTTTTTTTTCACTCTATTGCAGAAAGTCCTTTATAAATAATTTTTATTCATTTTTTTAAGTTTATCTGGCGCCATCTATTGATAGATACATGCAACTTAAATCTAAAAAAAAACTATAATTAATTAATTAAATTTAATTACTGAATTAATATTTGAAAAAACTGTATTAACATCAAATGTCATCCACTACAAGTTCAAAAAAATTTGTTTGAACTTGAGTGGATGAATAAAAAGTATTTTATGAACGATTGAAAATTTGAACAAGATATATATATATATATAGGGAGAGTGTGAGCTAATAGAAGGAATTGAAAAATGTTTTTCTTTTTAATTATGCAAATGAGGGTAACATCTGTAAAAAAACCCGTTAAAATTTCAATTGTTTTGTCAAAATTTATTGATTCGTCATTTCTTATAAGTACTAAAAAAAAGGTAAAATTTTTAAGCAAACATATCATTTAAATAACTGTTTTATTAACTATGACATCTGTAAAAAAATCAGTTGCGTTTTAACAACTATGTGTCAGTATTTTATTTAAGGAAATATTAAAATTCCTATATTTTGAAAATGAAAAGCGCTGGTTACATTAATAATTTATACTTTGAATAAAATAATCCTTAAATTAATAAACCTTTAAATAAATTAATCATTAAATTAATAAACCTTTAAATAAATTAATCATTAAATTAATAAACCTTTAAATAATTAATCATTAAATTAATAAACCGTTATGTTTATTAATTCTGAATTCATCATTAATGTAATAAACCGTTATGTTTATTAATTCCGAATTCATTATTAATGTAATAAACCGTTATGTTTATTAAATCCGAATTCATCAATGTAATAAACCTTTATGCTTATTAATTCCGAATTCATTTTTTATGTCTTAAATTTATGAAATTAATAATTTCTAATTATTTAATAATGAAATTAATTATTAGGTTTATTTTCAATGAAATGGGTTACTTGTTTTAGGAAAATGAGTTTTGTTTTGAAAGTGTTTATATTGCTAATTTATTGCAGCTTTGCCAAAAAAAAAAAAAAAAAAAAATCAGATGTTGGCGACATGTGTGGTGGGCTGTTGTAAAAGTACCAAAACGTACACCAGAAATAATAATCGAACACCGTAAATAATTATCACAAAAAAAAAAAAAAAAAAAAAAAAAATAAAAAATAACAATGGAAAATGAAATTTACATTTTGGGACGATTTGAATAAAATCTTTATGTAAAAAAAGTCATTTTGGCTCCTATATTTGTTTCGAAGGTTGGATTTCATTCTCGCCTTATCAGACAATTTTTGTGGAATGTTGTTTCAAGTAATGAAGTGCTTTTTATGTTTTAAAGATACAAAAAATAAGATTTTTTTAAATATATTTGTTAACAATTTTGTCTGCTCAAATCTCAAAACGGCATAAAATCTTAGTCACTAAAAATAATAGAGAAAGAAAACGTAAGTATGACGTTGTTGTGTCATTTTATATCGCGTTATGTTTAAGAAAGGTTCAAGTTAAAAGGCCTTCCAAAAAATTCAAATTGTTACGTTGCTCATAAAATAGTTGAATTTTATGAATGAAATTTTCTAAAGGCTGTGGAAAATAGAAAATACTGGGAAAAAAAATGCTAACTTAATGTATAAAAACTGCTTTGCTGTTTCCTGAGATTTATGAATCGTCATTCTTTCTTCAGGTAATATTTTGTATGTGTGTATTAAATAAGCTTTATTCGTTTAAGAGATTTATTTGTTTTATTAAATAAGCTTTTGATTAAACAGATGTTTTTATTAAGCTTTATTTGTTTTATTAAATAAGCTTTTGATTAAACAGATTTTTTAATTAAGCTTTATTTGTTTTATTAAATAAGCTTTTGATTAAACAGATTTTTTTAATTAAGCTTTATTTGTTTTATTAAATAAGCTTTTAATTAAACATATTTCTTATTAATCTTTATTTGTTTTATTAAATAAGCCTTTGATTTAACAGATGTTTTATTAAGCTTTCTTTGTTTTATTAAATAAGCATTTGATTAAACAGATTTTTTAATTAAGCTTTATTTGTTTTATTAAATAAGCTTTTTGTGTGCTTTTAATTATGTTTGTTATCTGTAATTTTGTAAAGAAATTTTACTAGATAATATATATTTTTTAGATATATAAAAAATAATATATAATAAATTTATATATAATAATATAATAATAATATATATAATATATATTTACTAGATATAATATATTTCATAGATAATTGCTCTTAAAAAATATTTCAACATAAAAACATTTATTTTGTTAATGTGAGTTTTTCTTCTATAGCATTGTTTAGATTTAAGTTAAATGATTATCCTTTGAAAAAAACCACAATGTATAGTATTTAATTTGATGAATATTTTGATTTCTTTAGCAATAAAGCAAAGAAATGTTGTTGTTGTTTTTTAAATATGTAGCATTGCAGAAACTTTTATAAAAAAAATTATTCTGAACATTAGCTTCTCTAGCACAAAATATAATAATGATTTTTTTAGAATTTGCTTTAAAAAAAGGATCTACTCTCTTTTTTGAAAAAATATAGTATTTTTTATAAAAATACAATAAATAATTATAATATGCTTATAAGAATATAATAAATAATTATAATATGCTTATAAGAATATAATAAATAAATATAATATGCTTATAAGAATATAATAAATAAATATAATATGCTTATAATATAATAAATAAATAATACAGTAAATAAATATAATAAGAATATAATAAATAAATATAATATGTAAATAAATATATAAGAATATAAAATAAATATAATTATAAAATAAATATAATATGCTTATAAGAATATAAAATAAATATAATATGCTTATAAGAATATAAAATAAATATAATATGCTTATAAGAATATAATAAATAAATATAACATGCTTATAAAAATATAATAAATAAATATAATATGTTTATAAGAATTCATATTTATTTATTATATTCTTATAAACATTTCATATTTATTTATTATAATGTTTATAAGAATATAATAAAAATGTTTATAAAAATATAATAAATAAATTTAATATGTTGATTAAGGTATATTCAATAAACGTAAGAAGAGAAATGTGAATTTCTACTTTACCTGATCAACTATGACTGCAATGTATTCTAATCTTGAGATATGTCAATCGGCATGGCGAATCCAAACAGATTGTACTTCAAATATAATAAGTTGAACTAATAAAATCTGAGTGAAGTTGTCATTTTACAACCTACAGGTTAACAACCTGGTTTCAAAATAGTATATTTACTGTAACGACAGAAACCCAAGATATTTATTGTACTTAATAAACATTATTTTTTAACTTCCGTAAAAAAATTATAATATTAATTTTAATGTTTTTGCATGCATGCATCGATAATTTATAAAAAAAAATTCCTTAATTTATAACTTAAAAACTATCTCAATATGAAATCATTTTTTAAATCAATTGTGTATTTATTTGTTGGACAACTAGAAATCACATAAAATTAATTATTTCTAATTAAATTAAAACATATAATCACAATTCACTTTATAATAATACGAATTATTAGGTGTTTAGAAACATAATATTAAAATAATAGTATATTCACCACCTTTCTCTTTGAATTTTTTCCCTGTGAATTCCGTTTTTCAAACTTTCTAAATATTAGAGAGTTTTTGCATACCGTATTTTGGACGTCCGTTAGCTTTTTCTCCCTAGCGCGCATGCTCATAGGAAATTGCGCATGCTTATATGTAATAATATTTCCTATGAGCCTGCGCGCTAGGGAGAAAAAGCTAATGGAACGTCCAAAATACGGTATGCAAAAACTCTCTATTTTCTCAACAAAAGTTGTTGAAAATAAGTTTAAATTTGAAAAAATTGTTCAATGGCAGCAACTTCTAATGTAAAAATCTGCTATATATTCTAATGTATAAATTAATATATTCTTTTAGAATTAAGAAATTGGGAAAATATGCCATTCTTGAATTTTAAAGGAAAAGAATAATAGAAGACAACTGTACCCAACTCATGAAATTTGAACAAAATACACGCTTGAATGTATCATATAAAATTTTAAGTTGAAATTTTGCTTGAATTCACACATTGAACATTTCTGCTGTTATAGGGCTAAGGATGTAAATGTTTTTTGATCGTTGAAAGGACTGCAGCTAAGATAAATAAATACAGCATCTTTAAAAAAATTTGAAAATTGCACTTTAATGTCTATTGTTTTGAATAACATGTTGAACGTCTGAAATAACATGTTTTGTATGAGCAGCTGAAAATAAACCCGAAATTGCTTTTTGTTTCTCTGGCGTTTACAGACGGTGCTGAGAATTAAAAAAAACAAGTGAGATATTTCAGCAACAAAAGAAGGAAAGGCAAAAATTGTTTTAATTTTTAAAAAGAATACTTTAAACTTGAAATTCATGGTAGTGTTATTTTATGTAATGCAATCGCTTTGTTAGAATTATATTGACTTTCATTTATATTCAAGGTGAAATCCATTTTCAAAAAGCTTTGTTTGAAAAAAAAATGTAATGTTTTTCTTTTTAATGGTGTAAACCAGTGAAAAAAGTCTTTAAAACTTCAATTGTTTTGACAAAATTTATTGTCGCGTCATTTCTTATAAATACTAAAATAGAAAACTTTTTGATTAAAATATTCAAATGATTAAGTACAACAATACTAAAAAATTAGTTGCGTTTAAAAACAATGTGTTTGCATTGTTTTTTAAGGAAGTATTAAACTTTCCATATTTTGAACATAAAAAGCATTCATTAAATTTCTATTAAATTAGTGAATATAAATTTAATGTTCACACACAGTCATCAATGACTTTGCAACAATGCTTCATACAGTTGTAAAGAAACTTGTTTGATGTTTATCAAGTGAGCACAAAAATTTTATTGCTTAAGTCTATCACATTATTAAAGTCTTATTTACGTTTGCAGAAAAGATTAAATAGTAATAATTTTAATTAATTTTAATGTAATAACATTTAATTTTTTTAACTGTCTTGACTGTAGTTTATATAATTTTGTTATTAATTCAAGTTAGTTGATACATTCATTTAATAGTTTTTCTTTTCATCATTTTTATATTTAAACTTTTTTTGTTTTCCCAAACTATTTTTTAAAAACAATTCATTTATCATTTTAAATTTATTTATCATTTTTAATTATGCTGTAATTAATATTTGTATCATTTTTAATCAATAATCGTAGCATTTTTATTCAAATTTTATCTCATATTCTTTTGTATTACACATTTTAAATAAATCTTATGAAAATTATATCTTCACGTCGACAGCTGCTATTTAATGTTAGATTTGAATTTAAGCCCCTGCAGATGGATCAGTCTTACATTTTGTCTAATATATTTCATAATATATAATTTTGATTAATATATTTAATAATTTATACTTTTTGTCTAATGTATTTGATAATTTATAATTTATTTTATAATATATTTGATAATTTATAATTTGATAATATATAATTTTTTATTTTTCTAGTGAATTGATACATTCATTTAATAGTTTTTCTTTTCATCATTTTTATATTTAAAATTTCTTTTTTTCCCAAACGATTTTTTAAAAACATTAATTATTCTGTAATTAATATTTGTATATTTTTTAATCAATGACCGTAACGTTTTTATTAAATTTTATTGTACATTCTTTTGTATTACACATTTTATTAAATAACAGGTGTTAAAATGGAAAATAGCTTTCATTTTATTGTATATGTATTACACATTTGATGTAAAATCTAACTTTCATGTTAGATTAGAATTGTAGTCTTCGCAGTTGGATCAGCCTACCATTTTATTTATTTTGTCTAATATATTTGATAATTTATAAATTTTTTTATAAAATATTTGATAATTTATAATTTGATAATATATAATTTCATTATTGATTCAAGTTAATTGACACATTCATTCAGTTTTTTTCATCATTTTTATATTTAAACTTTCTTTGTTTTCCCAAACTATTTTTAAAAAATTATTATTCTGTAATTAATACTTGTATCACTTTTAATCAATGACCGTAACGGTTTTATGCAAATTTTCTTATTATTTTTATTTTCCCTTTCTTTTGTATTGCACATTTTAAGTAAATCTTATTAAATAGCAACTGTTGACGTGAAAACAAAACTTCCATGTTAGATTTGAATTTCAAGTCCTTGCATTTGGCTCAGCCTTACATTTTATTTATTTTGTCTTAATTGCTTTATTTTTCCAATCCTTCCAAATATCTACTTGGTTCAATCGTGGCCACATTGAATATGACCGTCACCCATATACGAATGTTGCAGTCCATTGGAAAAGTTTCCGTGTCACCCGATTTCGAACGGCAGAGCAATTAACGTGTTAAATTATGTGAAAAAGGAACGATTCAATCCATTAAATTCAACCCAGTCCACATTGAAATTATAAGTATTTTTGTCATGCAAACTGAAATCATATGTTAGCAATATTTATATTTTCTTTTTAAATATTATTACAGGTTGTAATTACAGTACAGTAATAAGATTGTAATATACAGTAATTTACAGTGCTCTTTTTAATTATTATTACAGGTTGTACTGGCATTATTGATTAAAAATTTTTATCGGGCTATATTGCTGTTAAACCTCAATCAATCACTAGTAGTTAAGTTATTTTTTTTTCGATTTAATTAAATAATTAATATGTTATCAAAACCAAACATATTCGAAAATATTTTAATTTTTCGAATCCTTTATTTTTTTTTATAAGGAATTATTTTTATTTTTCATTTCTGATTATTTTTATACAACGTAAAATTAAAAATTATTTCATTTCTAAATTATTTTGAAATATATTTTAGAATTTGAGTTTAGTTTTATTAATAATTACATGAGATTAATAATTGGAGTTCTTCATTTCATTTAACAATCTTGCCAATTGGCTCTGGCAGCTGGTACCACATGCTTCAGGTTCGAATCCTGGCCGTGGCATGAATTTTTGTGAGTAGTTCAGAATCCACTTTAAGCTAATTAGACAGGGATCTACAGTTTAAAGTGTGCACAAAATGACCGTAGAACGGCAAACCAAACCAAATCTTTAACAATCCTTTCTTTTTAAAGTTTTTTATCTTAAAATAGAAAAAATTTACAATTTCATTTTTTTTATCAGCTTTACGATTATTTTTATACTTAAAATAAAGGATAAATAATAGAAATTGCTATTTCTCCTTCGAAAAAAAAAAAAACATGGAATTTTTATAATGTCACCTTTTACTCATTTTACGATTATATAATATTTTTTTACAAATAAAAAAATATTTATTAATATTTTATAAAAAATTATAATTGATATTTTAAAAAAATCATAATTCTTTTTTATAAAATATTAATAATTATTAAATATTTTAAAAAAAAAATATTAAATATTTTTATAAAAGAATTTAGAATTTACTTTTTTATAAAAAATATTTTTGTAGTAAAATATTTTTTGTTTTGATATCTATTATGTAAACCAGGACTGGCCAATCCGCGGCCCGCCTTAGCACAATTTTCTGTCCCGTGAGATTTATCACACTTTTACAAATGTATTTATTTTATAATGGCCAAAGTACCAATGTATTAAAAAAAAAAACAATGTACTAAAAAAAATATATCTGTGCATCCATATATTCAAAAATTAACTGCCGAGATTAGAAGCAATTAACTCTGATTTTAAAATAATATCTTTGCGAATATATGGCAGATATTGCCTGTCTTATTTATGAGTTTACAGTTATGAGTTCGCAGAATAATTAAATTATATTCTGCGAACTCATGATGTGTGAAGAAACAAATATCGCACTAACAAAATGAATATTTTTTAATGATTTCCTTTTTTTATTTCATTTATATTTATATAATTTTTACGTTCCATTTTTAGTGTTATATATTTTTTTACAGTGTGCGTTTAGTATCATTATTATTATATTATCTATGTTTACATGTAAGAATAACAGTAAACACAACAATAATAGTTTTTGCATACCGTACGTTAGTTACCGTAGGACGTCCGTTAGCTTTTTCTCCCTAGCGCGCATGCTCAGTTTCCTATGCAAAAACTCTCTATTATCTCATTATGTTTCAATTTTTCACTCTAAAACAATGTCTGTAGTGGGTCTACATGTTAATATGGGGATCTATAATTTTATATGCGGCCAGCGAAGTTAGGATGCATTTTCAAAGTGGCCCGCGAAATCATTTGGGGTTGGCCACCCCTGCTGTAGACTGTTCTTGACATGCATAAATGGAACACGAGACATACCGCATTAAAACAAAGAATTAAAATCCGCTTTTCTTATGATGGCGATAAAGGTTTCTCGGTATTTATATAATCCGAATGAATTTTTCTCCTTTGCTAATTCCGGAAATTAATAATGTAGGTTTTCCTATTTGCTTACAAAGTATATATTTTAAGCATGATTAGCAGCTGTTTTGAAATTAGTGATCAATTAATAATAGTAAACACAAGAATAATAACTCATCATGTTTAAATGTTTCACTCCAAAAAAAAAAAGGTTTATAGTTGGTCTAACTCTAATATGGGCATATATAATTTTATATGCGGCCCGCGGAGTTGTGATGCATTTCTAAAGTGGCCCGAAAGATCATTTGGGTTGGCCATCCCTGATGTAAAGCATGCCCTGTTTTAAATAGTGTGAAACACTATCTTATATACATAGTTGCATATCGAGAACATACATTGAAAAAATACATTTTAGCTTATTAATGTTTGCTTATTTCAGTGTGAAAAATAAAAAAAAACAGTTGTTCGATTTCGCAATAACTGATAACTGAAACATTTTAGTAGCTTATTCGTGTTGCTTATTTCAGTGTGAAAGGGAAAAAACATTGATAACAATAGCAGACCGCAAGATTATTTGGGTTGGTCTGTCCTGATGTAAACCATGCCCAGTTTTAAATGGTGTGAAACATTATCTTATATACATAAAGTTGCATATCGAGGACATACATTGAAAAAATTATTTTAGCTTATTATTCTATTTGAAAAAAATAAAAAAACAGTTGTTCGATTTCGCAAATAACTTGAATATGATTTATGAGTTGCTAGAAGAAAACGGAAGAAAGGAGTCCAGCGAGGAAGTGAGAACATTATCCATTCAAAACAAGTAAGCCGCCCAGTCGGACGGGGTGTAATCTTCTAATGTTTTTTCGATCCCAGATTGAAATGGAAGCCGCCGAAACATCCTCCCTCAATTAAGAGCCGGCGATCGGATTGCGGTTTGTCCTACTTGGAGAGATTGCCAGACGCATTTCGGAAGGCGGGGCTGCCAACAGAGAGAGAGCGCGAAAGGTCACAGCACGTGCCTTGGGGAGTGTGTTTGCAAAAAAAAACAAAATCAGAGTTGAGATTCCTACATATAAAAAATTGTTGAAACATAAAAGTCTTCAAAATATAGGGTGACTTCAGAAATTTCAAACATACACTTCTTTTTGTTTATCATTCAATTTCTCTATAAAACTGCAAGTTTTACGAATTCCAAAAGATCTTTTTAAGTATTCCAATGCTTCTTTTATTTCGATGACTGTATATTATTTTAATTGATTAAGTTTAGAATTGATGTACTCTTATTTGAAATAAATATAAATTTAGAAAAAAAAACACAGCAACTACCTCTAAAATTGAATTTTAATTTTCTATTGAAATTAAAATTCAATTTTATTAATAATAAATTTTATTAATATTTGAATTAATAATAACTAACTAACTCCCCGGTACTACAGTCCATGTTAGACCATGGCTGTCTGCCTACTGGCAGATTCCGAAACAGGGATATTTTTTGATGGGGTAGGATTTTTAGCCCTATGACCAGCAATCATATTAGACACGGATCTAAGTTTAAAGTGGATTCTGAACCACTACAAACATCCATAGCACCGAGCGCAAGAGCACCATTCATTCGGCCATCAGGCTCTATAAGGTATATCTAGGCATGTTAAATAAAAAGCTGACCCAAATTAAATTCCGTAGACCTAGGAAGAATTATTTTCTTCAACAATATGATAATCCCAATCATATTTCAAAGAATTTCACAGAGTAAACAATAACTATACGTATTCCTCGTCAGTTCTATTCAATTTAAATTCATAGGAAATTTCTAATGTGGTATTGAAACAGCAATACAAAAACATCTAACATCATTTCGCAATTTTCTGGTGCAGACATTTCTTTCATTTTCTACAGCTTACTTTATTTTCATGATTTATGAACTATTTTTAATTTTAACTGTACGTGACAACAATTTCTAAAGATTTAAACTATTTAAAATTATCATCAAATTTTAAAAATTCAACAGACTTACACAATAATCAGTAGTCAGTTCTACTCAACTCCAAAGCATATCTTTTCTGCTGCATCTAATGCAATATGCGATGAAATTAATTCTGAAAAATTCTTGCATTTTAATGTTAGCTACCACATTTTTGAACGTTATATATTTTTTAAAAAAATCATTGTTGTTGCTTTAGAATTTTTATACAGGTTCAGAATCAGGAAAACCTCGATGGCATACAAATGAAATAATTGATGTCCTTGCTGATTGCAAGAACTTGTCCTTGCGACAGGAAGGACAACTTGTGTTGATTTAAATAGTATTGCTTCTATTGTATATTTTAGACAATATTGTATACAAATCCATATGATGCTTCTAAAGTTCAAAGGACTTTAAATTTAATCATTTCTTCTCATTGTACATTTAAATAATCTCGTTTTGCCTTGAAATAAAGGTAGAGCATCAAATTCTTAAAGAGCGGAAGCTATACTAATGAATTTTTGTATTGGAAGATCATTGCTTTCTGTCCTATGTTATACAGAATTTGTTAAAAAAAGAATTGTGATTTTCAGTATTAATAGTTTAATTAAGTTATATAAAAATAATAATTTTGTGATAAAATAAAACTTGCATTAATTAATTGTGCTATTTTTAAAAATCCAGATTTTGACTGCATGTTTTAAGCAGCATGAATAAAAATATCTTATTTTATATTTAATCAATATTGTTTAAATAATTTATCCTCAATAAATCAAATTTTTTCTTTGTATGCATATTGATATGCTTTGTATATTTGTATGCATAATGCATTATGCATTATTGCACTTATTATGCATTGTGCATAATAGTTTTAATGCATTATGCATTATTATATAATGCTATAATGCATTATGAAACTGAATTATTTTATTTTCAATAATTACTGGAAATGAATAAAGATCACTTTAAATAGAAATATCGGCTCTATAAAATTTCAATGGTCCCGCATCTAAAGGGGGAAAAATTGAATCACAAGAACTTGAATAACTGTTACTGGCAAGTGCATAAAGTATAACTAATAAATATTAAGTAATTATGTTACTAAAAGTGCTTGATTATAGGTATAAAATTAAGCCAAAATATTGTGTCATAACAATATTTAATTTCTTTCGAACAAGTGAAAATTGTTTATTTTCGTGGATAAAAAAAGCACATGTTTGATAAATAAAATAAAAACCTTATTAATTACAAACTTTTTTTTACATTTAAATATTTTCATGTAAGTATTATCAAGAAATAAGTGCATTAAAATATCAATATTTTAAAAGAAATCATAGTTTTAAGCTGGGTATGCATGTGACACGAAATCGTGAGTTGAATAGCTAATGCTTCAAAAGAACACGGTAACAAACATAATAATAAGCCGACGCTAATTAGAATCTGTATTCATGCCAATAAAAAACACCTTAACTGTTGTAGATGACAGCACAGTTGCATATGCGATGCACCAGCGCATGTAGATTAGGGAGATAAAATTAACTTAAAATTTTAACTGATTTTACTACTTGATTTGAATTACTGTCAGGCTTTATTTTACTTGCACTGTGCTTAGTTTTTAATTTAGAATAAGTATTTATACTGTTTTAGACATGCAATGCATTTTATAATAACACATTTTATTTCTGGCACTTTTTTTATTAAAACCTTTACAATATTTTGGGTTCAACTTTTGGGAAGAGCGTTTTGGAATATTTCGTTTTATTAGCGCTGGTATAGATCTGTAACCAACTGTTTGATAGACCATTGCAAAAGCTGGTTCTAAGCCATGAAACATAATTTACTTGCAACAAAATAACTATTTTGTAAAACACACTGTTTCTTTTTTAATAAAACATTTACAATATTTTGTGATTCAACTTTTCTGACGAGTGTTTTAGATTATTTCGTTTTATTGATTTCGTTTCATTATAGCTGGAATAGATCTGTAACCAAACGTTTGATGCACCAGATCAAAAACTGGTTCTAAACCATGAAACATAATTTACTTGTAAAAAATAAAGATTATTGGAAGACGCAGTTTCTTTTTTTATTAAAACCTTTATAATATTTTAATGTCTGTTTAACCCTCGTGGGCGCAAAATGACCGTAGAGCGACAAACCAAACCATTTACAATATTTTAGGATACAAACTTTTGGGGCGAGCATTTTAGATTATTTCGTTCCCTTGATTTCGTTTCATTAGTGCTGGAATAAATCTGTAACTAAATGTTTGATGCACCAGCGCAAATACTGGTCCTAAGCCATGAAACAAAATTTACTTGCAACAAAATAACGATTATTGTGAAACACATTTCTTCGACTCTATAACTAAAATTCATTAAAAAGACCAATCAATTGAAGTTATTTCAATTTCACTTAAATCAAAACGAATATTTTAATTAGAATTATTAGAATTATTTAATTAGTATTATTTTAATAATATAATTATTTTAGTTCTCATTTAAAAATATATTTTGTGAACATAGAAGTACGAATCAAAACATAGCTATTTGGCGCATTATAATTCCAGTTTGTGTCAGTCACTTTTATCAAAGTAGTCTTTCTTATTATACTAAAGGGTGTGCCTAATTTTCCCTGTATCATTATGTATCTTTCTTTCCTTCCATCCTGACGATGCACCACCCTTTCTGTAAACACACCAAATGTGTATGAAGCATGAACTAACAAAATTTGTACTTTAGACACGGATGCTGTGTTGAATCTCATTACACATAAAATTACAAATTTGTCTGCCATGTTGCAATTGCAGACAGACTTAACACCTTTTCATTCACAGTAGGAAATTGCAGGAGAAAAAAAAAATCACACACGCACTGCAATCTGTCAATGACGTTAAAGGGTTCATAACATTGGTTCGATTTTCTCTGACGTATGACTTGTGTACAGCTGTCTCTGTTGTCGACAAACATTGGTTCGATCAAGTTCACCTACCTATGAAGAAAAAAAGTCTGTCGTTTGACGTATGGTGCTTCAGGAAATATCAGTTTGTAGAGCTATCAACGCCAAACGGCGCCTATTTTCGGTATAATTCAATTTGCAGTGACGAGTCGCATCTTCCCAGTTGGATGAGTTGTGAATTATGATATGGATGTGACTATATTTCGTTCTTGTGTCTCTATCTACTGAATGGACGCTGTTGGCGCGTTGATTAATTTATGCAGCAGTAATACGTAGTTTGTCCTTGTATATCATGTTTAAACCTCGCCTTTTTAGATCTTTTTGAAAGGTTTGATTATTTTATCAAACCTTTCAAAATTGATTATTTATTTTGATTTTCAATTTGATTACTTTATCAACTTCAAGATTTTATTCTCCTCTTTTATAAGAAACAGAATACACTTTTACATAAATTAGAGAATTCCTTTAGCATTTTATTTATATTTTTTATTGATTTTGAATCTTTCATTATCAATGTTTTTTATTATAAAACACTGTGGTAGTACATGTAATAACTTCCCACTATTTGTCAGTTTAGTTTTTTTTGTCCGAATAGGGTTTTCTTTCCTTCAAAATCTTTCAGATATCTGTATAAGGATTTAATTATTCTGTATTTTTAATTATTCGAGAAATATTTTTTTTCCGAATGGCACCTCGTTCTAATCTTTTGAAACAGAATTGTTTATTTACAATTTTTTTGTTATGAAAATAAATTTATTCCATTTGACACACTTTTCAAGCATTAAATAATTCAGGTTTTATTCTAAATATTTTTTTAATTTTAGGAAAAAAAAAAAAAATGTACCAATTCTTACAGAAAAATAAGTAAAAAAGTAAAACAAATATAATTAATTGAAGATAAAAACAAACAAGTCCAAATTTCAGTGATGCCATTTAAGTTTTCTAAATTATTTTTAACTAAGGAAAAAATATTTAACTATATGTTCTGTGCAATTGGTTTTATTTTGATTCAATAATGTAAACAAACTTTGAGTCTTGAGATGTTGTTGTTGCTTTAAATCAGAAATAATATTTTGCATATATTCTTATTGTTATTATAAATGTAGTAATTCGTAAATTCAGAAATTTGACAATAAATACTATTTGAAAATAAAGTAATTGTCCGATTTGGTTTGATAGAAAGTGATAATTATGACTGCAATTCAAGCAAACAAAAAATATTTATTGGTTTGCTTTTGATGGCAGCAACTATTACTTGCATGCGTTTAACCCTTAATTTATTATGTAATAACAAAGAAACTCACTTCAACTCATAAATTTAGAACTTTGAAAATAAAGTAATTGTCCGATTTGATTTAATAGAAAGTGATAATTATGTCCGTAATTCAAGCAAACAAAAAAAATATTTATTGGTCTGTTTTTGCTAGCAACAAATATTATTTGCATGCATTTAACCTTTAATTTGTTATGCAATAACAAAGAAACTCGCCTCACTAATTGATAACTAATTATTGAAGTTCACCCATGTAATTCGGTCACTCTTTGAAGTACTTGGAATTTATGCTTTTAATGTTTTATTTATGTTTAATTTATTTTTGTACAATAATACTAATTTAAAAATATAATAGTTTCTAAAACATTAAGTGTGAATTTGGTAAGCACTTCGTTGCTTCTTAAGGTAAATGGTTAGTAGTGGTAGACACAAAGTTATGTAAATTATTATTCGCTGCTAGCGAAATCGTACTCTGCCAGGACAAATGAAACTATTTAGGTTATTGAGGTCAGAATGATGAAATGGTCTGCTCACCTGATTATATAATGTGCTTTGTAAAAGAAGGAAAAGTAAATAACAACAAAATATTTATTACTTGGTTCTGTAAGACGAAAAACTCCTTGGAAAATATTTTGGGTCCGAAACCATTGGCACAGAATGCTAGTCACTCGGCCATCAGGACTTAGATTGGAAATAAAGAATTTTAAAATAAAATTACTTTTTTGCCAAGGCATGATGTTCTGAAAATATCTTTTTTGACGTCATCTCGTGGCCTAGATAGTAGGGACGTTCTTATTAATAAAAAAGGGACTGTTCAGGAGAAACTAACTTACATTTGTGTATCTTCTGACATACTTTGACTTTAAAATTCATCTCTTCCTTTACCAAAACATTCTACACCTAATTTTAAAATCTAGCCATTATAAATGTTAATAAACATACATTTCTATTGTAAATAAATATTCATCTAATTAAAAAAAATCTACCCAACTCCAAGATGCATCTTTGCAATATTTTGTGCAAACGTAAAGATTGTTAACTGGCTTGAAAATTTTATTTTTTAGACCATTTTTTTTTACCCAGTTGGACAAAACAAGAAGTCAATTTAATAAAAAATAACATCATAAAATTCTATTTATGTCTAAAAGATACAACTGCATGTAGCGCGAATATCGACGCACACTTGACGAAGGCAACTACTAGATACAGTTTTCTATTGGGCATGACAACTAGTAATTTTCCGAAATGTGTGGAATGCAAAGGTTTCTCCGGTAATTAAGGCAAGTTTCACAAAAGTTTTTCCCTTCTGAAAGGGAAACGCCCTGCATTGTTGCCATATCAACGGACTCGGAGCTGCGTGTTTATCCTTTCCAGTCCTTTCAATTTTTCTGCTCATAATAGTGAATGGTATGAAGTTTTCTTTCTCATTTTGTGGCGTATGAATGAATTATTTGTTTGTTTTTTAGCAAAAAATAAACCGCAATTGAAACGATACAATAAATAAACTGCTTCAAATTATTAATTTTAATTAAAATAAACGATCCCCTTTTTTAAATGGATAAGTAAAAGAAGTTTTTGAATATTTTTCAGCAAGTTTTAATTTTCTCTTTTACGAAATTCACTCGTATGTTTTCTTTTCTCAAATGACGAATAAATTTTTTAGTAAACGTTTGTGTTTTGTATAAATAAAAATTAATAAATATTACGTGCATTATAAGTTGTATTTGTTAGTTATAAACAGATAATATATTTGAAATCATTTACGATAAGTGCAATTTTTGTTGTAGAACAAATGGTTTTAATAGAATGGTGAAATTTGCTGGTTTGAATCCAAGCGGTATATGGGGATGCAAAGCAACAAGGTCTATAATCCCCTAATCACTTATAGGAACAGTTCGTTTTCCAATATTTAATATATCACTCTCCACAATCGTGTCATACCGGGACCTACGGTTTAAAGTGGATTCCGAACCACTAAAAATATCCATGGCACCGCCGGAATCCGAACCCGAAATCTGTGATACCGAGCTCCAGAGCGTTACCACTGGACCATAAATTTGCTGGTGTCCTAGCGAAAGTTCTGTTAATATGTACGTTATTATTGTAACCGTGGTTCTACATGTAACCCTGTTCCTCCTACACACTGAAAGAGCACCCCTTGTGGCGTCCCGGTGAAAAGTTGAGTTGACATCGAAACTTCCCGTCTGAGAGGACGCAAGGCGCTACTAGCGCAAAATAACAATCTCTCATCCCGAGAGCTAGAAGTTGAATCCTTCAATTCATCTTTTAGTGTATATCGTCAAATATACATGCCGTGTGTTAAATATTGTTTATTGTAATTGTAGTAGTTGTGCGCGTTAAAATAATTGGGACTCGTTTTAACCACACCCAATCAAACTACGACACATCTACTACATTACTAAATTAAATGTGGTGTATTTATAAATTATTTTACTACTAAATTTGTTTTTTTTTATTTGCAAAAAATAAGTTATCAAAATAATTATTTTTGATAAATAAATGAAGAAAATACAATATTTAAGAAAAGATGTTTCTTAAAAGGTTGTATCACTGATCATTATGTTAATATTTTTAAAACTTTTGTCGTTATAAAAAAATAGGTAAAAGAGCATTAAAATTCACAACGGTAACTATTGCAAGTGTTTTTTATCTCTGGAAATGATTAATGCCTTTTTTACCTGTGGCAATAATATTCTAAGCTAGCAGAAAGCATGCGGTAACACATTAACCTGTGGCATTTCCGCAATTTGCACTTCCTTATTTTAATTTACAACAGTTCCAGTAAGTTTTACGAATAGTTTTTCGAATCCATAATAATAATAATAATAATAATAATACTTTCATTCACTTTAGCTTTCGTGTATTTTATATTTTGTACAAAATTGTTTTTATGGAAGTCAAAGGTTAAAATTAAATAGGTTTTCACTAATTTGTTTGTACCAGAAATTCATTTATGTGTTTTGAATGTACAATATTTAATACAAAAGAATTTAATTATTTAACGTTGATTTTTTTTGTGTGTCTATAATTGGTTTTATAAAATATATTTTACTTTTATAAAATATTACTAGTAAAGGTTTTTATACTATTTTAATGGTCTTTTATAAAGTATATTCTACTTTTTTTTATTTAGTGCTTTTATGTTTAGAGGTATTGGATTGCATTTTAAAAATTCATCTGATGGATGATATTTTATTATTAAACGGAAGGCTTTTTGCTGGGGGTTTTTTCAGCATATGTTTTATGCAACTAGCTGGCATGTTGGCAACTTTACGAGACCATTAAATTAAGTCAATGCTATTTGTTTAATATTTTAAAAAATGGGGCGATATGTGGCTGAAAACTTTTTTTTAAAATAACTAACTTTTCTTTTTTTTATAATAACTAACTTTTTAAATAACTAACATTCAAAATAAAAATAATCACAAAACTGCTGAACTTATACAGAGTAATAGATTCATCTGCCTTATATGCATAATAATGAAAAAAAATTTTCCTTGCTTCAAAATCATATTATATCATTATTACAAAGCATTAGGCAAAATCAATTTTAAAAAAAGATATCTTATTTTCAAAAAAAAAACTTTAATAATAATAATTATTATTTATGAACGTAGGGATTTATTAGAATCGTTGACCAGTTTTGTGGTTATTTTTATTCTTAGTTACAAACTTATATGGAGTAATAGATTCATCTGACTTATATGCAGTCCCTCTATATCAGCATCGTAATGGAAAAAATCTTATCCTTGTTACAAAATCATATTGTATCATCATTATTACGAAGCATTAGGGAAAAACACTTTAAAAAAAAATGCTATCTGTATTTTAAAAAACCTATTTATTATTATTATCATTATATATTAATACACGGATTTATTAGAATCTCTGTAATCTGAGAATAAAAGTAACCACGAACCTGATTAAACTTATAAGCTAGGTGAATCTATTACTCTATATATGCAGGCCCACTATATCAGTATAATAATGGAAAAAAAACTTTTCCTTGTTTCAAAATTATACTACTACATCATCATTATTACAAAGTATTAGAGAAAATCACTTTAAAATAAAGTTAACTGTATTTTTGTAAAAAAAAAAATCTTTTTATTACTATTATTATTACCACCATTATATGAACGTAGGGATTTATTAGAATCTTTGTAATCTAAGAATAAAAATAACCACCAAACTGGTCCAACTTATATAGAGTAATAGATTCATCTGCCTTATATGCAGGCCCACTATATCAGCATAGTAATGGCAGAAAAAAACCCCTTCCTTGTTTCAAAATGATTTTATAACGAGCTTTTAGAGTTTCGAGGTCAGCTTTTAATTATAGGTTTCAGAGCAGCGATGTAAATTATTTCTTCGTGGAAAAGAGGGATCCCAGTTATGTTGTCAAACTGGTACAACGGCGCGGTACAGAGCAGTTTCAGGGAGTGTTTTCAATTGCGCTCTAGAATATCGAGACAATCTAATATAAAACATTAAGAATGCTTTTGAAAATGATTATTATGTAACTGGAAAAAATTTATTTGCGGTTACGATTATGTGATATGGATGCACATATTTTCCTCACGTGAGTAAAATAAAAGGGTTTATCTTTTTCTCTGCTTCAAAGAAGAATGGGGGGAAAAGTTGTATATGTTTATTAAGGTCAGAAACCTGATAATAAAACGTTGAATGCATTTGAAATTGTAAGCATTATATGTGCTTTAAATTTGTTTTAAATAATGTAGGCAAACAAGAAAAAAATGAATTTAAATAAGTTTAATGAAGTTTGGGTTTTTAAGCGAATTTTATTGCCATAAATTTTAAGTTGATTGATAATTTTTGCTAATAAATTAAAGTACATATGTTTTCGCTTTATATAACAGTATCTCATTTCTTAAAGCTGTTCATTCAAAAACATTAATTTTATACAAAGCAATGTATTTATAACGTAGTATAAAATTTCCATTTTTTTTTTTTCTCAATGATGAGTTTGATTTTTATTTAAACTTCTATGGGTGTTTTTAATTCAAACGCACTTAAATACTTTTTATAGTAATTCTTCTGATCTGATTCTCGGTACCACAGTTTTCTGGTTCGAATCCTGGTGGTGCCATGAATTTTTGTAGTGGTTCGGAATCCACTTTAAGCAGTAGGTCCCTGTCTAATAGGATCGTAGAGCGTTGTGGGATAGTTAACTCACCTTCATAGTATATCTTCATGATGCACGTGCCCCATGGGTAGTGCTAAATAAATAACGTCGGTGTAGCCCTTGCTTATGGTATATAACTATCTCTGTATCTATATATTGCCAACTGCATTTGAACAACAACAGTAATTCTACTTTTTCATTACCTCAACTACCCCATGGTGGGCCAAGACCGTCTACCTACTGCCAAATTTCGAGACAGGAGATGTTTCCTTTTTACGGGGTAGGGTTCCAGACCGACGTCCAACGCTATACAATCTTGTTAAAACAGGTCTTAATCTGTAAACATCTATACAATCTTATTAAACCGTAGATTCCAGTCTAATAGGATCGTAGAGCGTTGTCTTGAGTTTTAGTCAGTCTTCAGCCCTCGTGGTTCCTCGCTAATGTGAAGCTGCCTATTACCCTTAGTCATGGCCCTGTCGCCTGCGACGGGGTCTTCTGGACCTGGTGTAGGCTTCCCTGCACCAGGGGGATTAGTGACAAAAAAAGATAATATTTATAATAATACTTATGGAGGAGGTTTTTTTTTTATTCTTATCTTCGATTCTTAAGAGTTTATTCTTTTTTTTTTTAATTTTAATTTATTGCACATACATAAGTTAATAATTTACAGATAAAAAATTGGCTGTGGGGGAGAGAAAAGCTAAATAAAAAAAAGTTTACCCAATTTTTTATATTTGGTATAAAAAATAAGAATCGAAGCAATTAGCTTATATATTAAAACGAGCATACGAAATGGAGCCGCATAGTTCAAGATCATGCACCGGATGTCGGCTTATCCGCGTGCTTTTTTTAAATCGAGATTGGTTCCTAATGCCCGATAGATAAACTATAAATAGCCGGCCATCCCGCTTGGAGATAAAGGGTTAAATTACAGAACACAGATGTTAATCTCTGCCGTTCTTCCACCAGTTTGAATTTTAATTGGAAGCCTCTTATTTATACATTTATTATTTTTTTGCAGTGTTTTCGATGAAAGAGTGTTATTCTTCACCGTACAAACTTTCATTCGCGATGTTAATAAATAAATAGTCCTTTATTTCCAAACAAAATATCAGATGTCTTGTTTGCTGTGTCTTGCTTAGCTTATCTTTTCAGTTGCGTATAAGAAACATAAGATCTTGACCTTTATTGAATTGTAATCAATCATTCTCTGGTGTTATGTTGCAGTAACATTATAAATATGCATTTGAAAACAATAAAATACTTTTGGTGGAGAAAAACATTTGATTTTTTTTTTAAATTTCAATTTAAATAAAATGAGCATGCATTTATAAAAACACTTCAACTGTTTTTCCTTTTTTCATAATTTTTCAATGTCAATTCATCATTTTTCAATTTTTCAGGTTCTTCATTTTTTTTTTTTTTTTTAATATCGTTATTTTTTTTTCTAAAATTTATGTTATTGTGACATTGCAATGCCATTTGCTTATTGCTATTGTTATACAAATTTGCAAGTTTAAATACGAATTAAAAATATTTTTGAACATTAGATTTGTATCATGAAAATCTTAAATTATATTTAAATTATCATATTTTTAAATATTAGATTAATATTATTATAAAAATCTTAAATTATAATTTAATTATCACATTTTTAAATATTAGATTCGGAATCCACTTTAAACTGCAGGTCCCAGTCTAATTAGCTTAAAGGACCGTAGTGCCATAAATCAAACCAAACCTTTATCAAACTTTTTTTAAGTTTTCATTTTTACTCCCAAAAAAAGTTAAATATTCGCTTTAAATATGTAAGAGGGAATTAAGGAGAAAAGATTAAATCTATGACTTACATTTATGCAATTAATTACAATTTTTTATTTTTCCTAACAACAATAATAAATGTAAAAAAAAAGTCTAAAACGTGTTATCGTCTTGAATGAATTATATGGAAGCATTTATTAAATATATATTGGATTACTTTTTTAATACTATCGTATTACCTGCAAATCGAATATTCATAATTGTTTCTGAGAAAGATTCTCAGAATTTCTATGAAAGTATTCGCTTTTTTGGCACAAGCGTTGATAATGTTGCTTGCTCATCTGCCGCAGGTGCTCCAATAGAATTCTGCGGGATTTATTGCGAAAAGATAAAACTTTTCCGCAACTGAATCAACTTTAAAAGTCGCCAGATTGTCAGTTTATGCCTTCACAAAGAAAATAAGCTGAATATAAACATAAACATGGCCTTTGTTTTCCTTAAAGGAATGTTTCCCCTGAACTTAAATATCTGTTTTCCAAGACAAAAATAAAATTACGCTCTTATTTAGCTGTTTTCAATAACATTTCTTGAATTCCGGACACTTTTCTTGTCATTCGTCATAATCATGGCAGGATATTCAGCGTTACCCAGGATACACCAAGGAAACTTGCACCTACTTTAGAAAAATTCTTTTCTGAATATCTTTTAAAGTAAAAGTAATTAAAGTTTTTTTCAAGTTTAGAGAAAACCAGGAAATGACGCATATATGTACTCAATGGTAACAAAGTAAAGCGCATATAAATCTATGATTTTAAATGGCCCATGTTAAGGAAATCTTATTCACTGCCTTCGAAACCTTTGTCAAAAAAAAAAAAAAAAAAAACTAACCTAGTGATCACTTAGTTCTAACTTAGTGGTCACCCGAGTTATATAAATCCTCAAAAGTCATATCTATAACATTGTTAAAGGTCGCTTAAACCAAGTTTAGATAATTAAATCTTATTCACTGCTTTCGAAGCCTTTGTCAATAGTCTAGTCTAGTGGTCAACCGAGTTACATAAATCCTCAAGATCCAATATCTATATTGTTAAAGGTTCTTCGCTATAAGGGATGAATTAAAAATACCCGATAAAAATAACTTGACAATGTTAGGAATTATATAATAAGTCTTTTTTTTTAATGAAAACCAGAAAGATTGTGTTATTCTTGTATAAATTATTTTATTATTTATTCCTATAATCGTATATGGAATGTTAAAAAAACCTCTGTCAAGAACAAAAACGTTTCTCTTCAGCAAACCAAATACAATATTTATTTTGTTAGTTTAATAATATATAGTATAATATTAAAACATTTAAAAAATAAATAAACTTTTATAATTACGTAATAGTAGTGGTTAAATAGAAAACCAAAAAATTCTTGAAGAGTTCGACGATCCAGGAAGTGTACCACCTCTGCTCTAACCAATCATGAACTGAACATTATATATTTTTATTTTGTCTAAGATTTTAAACTAGTTATATTATCTATTATACTTATTCAAAAATACAGTGATTAACTGTATTAGTTTTATTTCTAAAATTGATGTATAATATACTCTAGTGGAAACTAAATTTCAACACCAAAAAGAAATTAATTTAAGGGAATGAAATTAAACAAAGAATTTGCTTATATTAATATATTTTTCTTATTTAATATTAAATAAATAAATATTTATTTGATTAAAGTTTCAAGGTTACAGGTTAAAGTATTCGAAAAAGTTAATTTCAAATGTGAAATTGTCTACATTGGATGATTTTGAAGGCAAAGCAAGGATAATTTTGAAGGCAAGCGTGCATTATGTCGTACAGATATCGTATTTCGTTTTGTGGGACGATATTCCATGGCTGTTGCTCTTGTTCAGTCAAATCAGCAATGGTCATACTGATTTTGTATGACTCTGGATCTGTCATCCAATAAGATCCCGTACGTTCTCGATGGCAGAAAGATCTGATGATCTCACATGCTAAGGCAATGTCGACAATCTGTAGAGCACATTGGATGACTACGGCAGTATGGAGACCAGCGTTATCCTATTGGGAAACGCCCCCTGAAATATAGATAAAAAATGGCACATTAACCGGCTGTTTAGCATACAAATTTGCTGTAATGACGAGTGGGACAGCAAGAAAATGCTCCTGCTGTCATCTAGTGTTGTCATTTAATTAGTATGTTCTTGTTGTCATCTAATTTATTCCCAGACTATAACACCTGATGCAATTTCATTGTGCCTACGAGGCAGACATATTGGTTCCAAGAGCTCAATTCCTTCTAACCAACATATGACCATCAACGCTACTAAGACAGAAATGTTTCACATCTAAGAATACAACAGACCTACACTCCGCCTTCCAATGGGCTGTAGCTTAATACCACTAAAGTCGCAGATGGCGATAATTTTGAATTAGCAGCAGGAAGCTACTGTCTCGGAACCGTCCTTTTAAGTAATTGAATTGCTATCGTTTGCTTCTCACGCTGGTACAAACAGAAACTGTGTTGCAGATGCTTCACGATGCTCTATAATCATGCTGCGAATACGGAGGTCATCCCGGTATAATCAGTAGTGGCCCGTGTACTGTCAAACCCTGAACTTTTTGAGACAATACCTTCCCCTGACTATTGTTGCCATCATTCATGCACAGTGGATTAGCGTGGCGTGATTTAAATTTATAATGAAACAATATATCATAATTTATGATATACAGTTTCATAAAAAAAAACATTTTATGAAGCTATATACCATAATTAAATTTATTATGAAGCTAGCTAGCATTAAATTTGGATTTTCGATATCATTACCATTTTTCGATATCATTGTCACTTGTCATTGGATATCACTGTCACTATCACCCATACTAACTACCTAATTCGTGATCCAGTGGCAATGTGCAAGAAAACTCAGTTCAAATTCGCTAGCGGCGTCCTTTACAGTTATTCTTTTCAGAAATGACGATTCTTTGGCGATTGTAACAATGTATAAAGCTTGCATATATGGGAAATTTTTCCGGGTTTTCTCTCGCCGAAGAATGCAAATGTGGGAGGAAGCAGTTGTCCATCATAAATCCTTCCAAAAGACGCTCTCCTCTCATCAACCATTCGTGGCATGCATAAGCGGAACACATACCCACAGATGTTAAACACAAAAAAAGTAATTTTGATTTAAAACTACACTAAATCTTTTAACAAGGCAAATTAACAATATTAAATTTTTATATATAAAAAAAAATAAAAAACAATTAATTTGAAATTATCATGTGAATTAATTAATTATGTGGACACCAACACCGATTTCTTCCAACAGCAACGACTTTAACCAAAGATCTTAAGGTCATATTCATTAATACTATCACCGTCTAGAAGTATAAGAGCTTATATCTTATTAATTGAAAGTTTCTCACTGTTTATGCCTTTCTTTTTCATGGCAACTGACACTTTGGTATAATTATTTTTCAAGACGTCATCTTTTAAAAAAAACTCTTTAACTTTCTGAACTTATGATAATTTTTATGCTTTGTTTATGATCCTATATCTGGTGATTAACTCCTTCGTTAATCCTGCTGTTGTGCATAGATTTTAATTGATAAATTTAGTAACCATCATATAATCCAAGGTCACTATGTTATATCAAAACGGTCGAAGTGTTTGTTTAATTGTAAATCCTTCACCGCTTCTTGAACTTTTCACTTACGGCTATTAATTAATTTTCTTGCCAATTTTCACTCCAAAAATGGATTTAGAGAGATTGTGAGTGTTTATTGAAACTCTTTGAAATTGTTTACTTTTACCTCAGCTATTATTATAAGTGAATATTTAAAATTATTTTTGTTTATTATGAATGCAGTTTAAAAACAACTTTATATAATTTGTAAATATAATTAAAATATCCTTTTTTCAAGTTATGACTTTCATTGTTGCTTTCAAATACTAATATGTAAAATAAAATATGGTAACCCTTTAAATAAATAATCTAAAAATTTTAAATTGTTTATTTTATTTGATACTGTGTATTTTTAATGTATGTTCATATCTATCTTTTAAACAAAATTGAAGATAAAAACGATAGATCAGTTTATAATTACTTATGACAAAATTATAATTTATAAAATAATATTAATAAAATAATCTGTAGCCAATTTGATATAATGAATTAAGTAGATAAGAGACATTAATAATCAGCTATAACTAAATCTTCCAATACAAATAATCTTCCAATACTGGAGGTTTCAAATTAAAAAAAATATGAACTTCTCATGAGTACTTTGTGTAGATGGAAAATTAGGAAAACAGGGAAATTTTCAAAAATGTTTTTAATCTACATTCACAACTATTTACTTCATGTACATAATTTAAAGAAAAAATTATTTATTTTTTCCGTAGTTGATCTGTATCCAATATAAAAAAAATACTTTAAAAATTGCACACAAGTAAACACCATTAAATATTCTCAAAAAATTTAGTGTTTGGTTCTTTTTAGTATAAATACCGAAAACTGTATGAGAAATATAAGTTTTTTTAGAATTATTAATGATAATCATTATTGCATATAATATTTCATTAATAATGTTAACATATTTTGGTTTTACTTGATGTCTAAATATTTATAAAGAGGAGTTAAACGTAAATTAAATATTTACTTTTAGACTTAAAGTTAATGGGCGATTGTTTGTTAATCACCCATTAATTTAGTTATGGGTGATCATCCCAGTCTTGAGTGCTAATGAAGGTATTGGCCGTTTTGATGCATAATTTTAAAGAGTAGGATTCTTGTTTAATAATATTTTAACTATAGCTTAAATTTAATGCACCCTACTGCTTTATTTCCTACAAAAAACCTCAAAGGCCACATGAATGGAATTAGAATATAGTGCAAACTGCCATAACTACCATGAAATGCCTAAATCAGTAGACTCCGTGAGAAAAGATAATTTTAATAACTTTTTTTAATTGGAATTCAAATGAATACACATTTTCTTGCTTCTAGAAATGCATGTAATAAATTTCAGTTGTATTCTTTATTACTATTGTTCATAACAGATTACCCCTATTACGTCTCTAAAAAAACATTACTTACCCTCACTGGTTTTTTCAAGTATGTGGGCTATTAACAGTAAATGAATGATCTTGCAATCTACCTATTATAGAATATTATTTGACCATTTATCAACACTAAGTATGGAGTCACTAATCCGATAATTGAGTTCTCTCATTTTCCTATTCTCACCTTCCCATTTATACAACAGTAACTCTTATCGATAATAAGCATCAATGTTGAAATCTCACTTTAGTTACTCTATAGCTTCATTATTTATAAGTATTTCTTACCTTGTGCTCGTGTATTATTATATCCTTTTGAATTACATTAATTGTATTTTAAATTAGATGGGTTATTCTAACTTTTTTATGCATTAAAAATAGTTTAAAGGAGGTCTGATGACCGAGAGACTAGCTCTCTGGCAATCGGTGCCACAGGTTTCGAGTTTGGTTCGGTCCGGTCTAAAATTACTATTGGGAGTAGGGCTAACCCTATCCAGTAAAAAGTAAAACATCTCCTGTCTCGAAATCTGCCAGTAAACAGGAGGACTTGGTCCACCACGGGGCTGTTGAGCCAATGAAGATCGGTTTAGGTTGTAGCTCTACGATCAATTTTTGAACACTTCAGGCTAATTAGACCGGGATGTACAGTTTAACGGGGATTCCGAACCACTCACAAACATCCATGCCACCTTCAAGATTTGAACCTGAAGCCTGTGGTACCAAAGGCCAGAGCGCTAGCCAATTGACCATCAGGCCGCTAGAGCCAATGAAGAAGAAAATTATTTTATAAAAGAACCTGTCGAAATCTATTTCATTTTGAGAAAGATTATATAGAAGAAAAATAATCTCTGGTATAGAAACTTACATCAAAACCTAGACAGAAAATTTTTTGTCAGTTAATGCCATATAATATCCAGCTTAAAAGGTCTGGCGACATCACGGCTGATGGAAGGATCTGGGAAATTCTGGGTACTGTTTGTCATCGATTTTTGCTTACTTTTTTGCGTTTCCACTGAATTTCTGCTGAATAAAAAGGTTTTCATTACTATTAGAAATGTTGGAAATACCACGACAGAGTTATGATGTCCAGAAGACAGAGTTATGTGTCATTAAGAAGGGATTAGTAAGTTGATTCTGTCTCCCATTTCTCATGCTGTTTATATAGCTTTTTTTCCTTTTCAACATTCACCTATAAATAATGCATTGAAAAAATATTAAGTTTATAAATTCGTGATTCTTTGCATATAACTTAGAAGATATAGATAAAGAAATTTTTTATCATTTGTATACTTTAAATCGATACGTTAATAATTAGATTCATATCTGATTGAATCATTTCTATTGTTGTCTATTTAATAAAATTCAAGAAAAAACAGTAATAAATAAATAAAGAAATACCGTAATAATTTTATTATGTGAAATTTTTGGCTCTATTATCATTAGATTGCATGTTTAAATGAAATTAATAATCTTCTTCAATCTCTCTTGATCGTCAACTTGTTACAATTTATTTGGATAATCATTCAAACAACATGATACACAAATTAACTAGAAACAATAAATAACAGAAATACTGAATAATTTTGTTAATATTATGTAAAATTTATGATTATCATTAGAGGGCATATTTTAATGAAATTAAATAATCTTATAACAAGTTGGCGATAAAAAGAGATTACATATTATATTTGTATAAATCATTCAAACAACATGATACACAAATTTCAGAAAACAATTAATAACAGAAATACTGTGATAATTTTATTAATATTATGTAAAATACATGACTCTGTTATCATTAGAATGCATATTTTAATGAAATTAAATAATCTTCTGTAATCTCTGTTCATCGCCAACTTGTTTTGTTGTATTTGGATAATCATTCAAATAACATGATACACAAATTAACTAGAAACAATAAATAACAGAAATACTGAATAATTTTGTTAATCTTATGTAAAATTTATGATTATCATTAGAGTGCATATTTTAATGAAATTAAATAATCTTATAACAAGTTGGCGATAAAAAGAGATTACATATTATTTTTGTATAAATCATTCAAATAACATGATACACAAATTTCAGAAAACAATTAATAACAGAAATACTGTGATAATTTTATTAATATTATGTAAAATACATGACTCTGTTATCATTATTTAATTTCATTAAAATATGCATTCTAATCTTCTGTAATCTCTGTTCATCGCCAACTTGTTATGTTGTATTTGGATAATCATTCAAATAACACGATACACAAATTTAGTAGAAACGATAAATAATAGAAATACCGTTATAATTGTATTAATATTGTTATCTAAAATTTATGACTGTTATCATTAAAGTGCATATTTTAATGAAATTAAATAATCTTCTTCAATCTGTTTTTATCGCCAACTTGTATTGTTATATTTGGATAATCGTTCAAATAACATGATACACAAATTTACTAGAATCAATAAAATCATTCCACTATTTCTGTTATTCTTTAATATTGTGTAATATTTAAGATTCTGTTATCATTAGAGTGCATATTTTAATGAAATTAAATAATCTTATAACAAGTTGGCGAGGAAAAGAGATGTTATATTTGGATGATCTTTCAAATAACATGATACAAATTTACTAGAAACAATAAATATATTTAATATAATTAAAAACATAAAACTACATTTAAAAGATATTCATTTATCAAATATGATCTACAAGATTAATTTCAAAGATATATATTCTTTTACATTATTTATTTAACATTAAATGTATCAAATGGGTCAAACGACTCGTTTTACGTTATTAAAGTTAGGCCAAAGCATTTAAGTTGGCAAAAATTAGGGTTAAAATCATATGTATTTCAAATCTTTCCCTCCCTTTCATTCATAAACGCATAATAGATTACATTTTATTGGGAAAACTTAGTTGACAGAATTTTTGTTGGCAAACACAGCTGGCTTAACATCGGAAATTGGTGTCATGCCTGCTTAAACTAAAGATTTTTCGGAAAATATAATTGTAAGAAAATCGACTTTCTTCACCTAAAAACCGCAATACGGATATAGTTAACTGAATAGGCTCGTAATTGTTGAAGTTTCTGGTATTAGTTGAGTAGTTTTGCGCAATCATGTTTCGCATAGGCTTTGAAATATTTCGCTTGCATTTTGTCTTTCTTTTTATTAATATTTTAAATTTCGTAAAATGCTTTTAATTGAAAATAATTTAGCTATATATTTATTTACTATAATTTAATTCTTGCTGCTTATTATATTGGCAAAAGGCTAATTTTGTGTGTGTGCCCCATAAAATTAGTGTGACGTTAAATTCCTCATTTTACAAATAATTAGAAGTATTTCATCTACCGTTAGTGTTAAATAATTTTTAAAAAATTGCAAATTTCTAATGTTACATATTAATTAGTTTGTAAAGGGATTTTCATTTCGAATGTAATAAAACTATCATTATATAAATTCCATTCTGATTTACCTCTGAAATTTTTGCCCCTTTTATGTTTGTGTATATCCAATAATTTTCATTTTCATCTGTGTACTGTAGTCGGTATGAGTACAGGTATGCGCGAGTCGGATCTTTGTTTTTTTTTTTTGTACGAGTATTAGTATGAAAAATTATTAGGGCCCTGATGGCCGAGTGACTAGCTCTGTGGCGATGCCACAGATTTCGGGTCCGAGTACCGGCGGTGCCATGGATGATTCGAAATCAACCTTAAACTGTAGGTCCTGGTCTAATATGACTGTTAGGCGTGGGGCTGACAACCCTACGCCATAAAAATGAAGCGGCCTGAGGGCACTGTGGCCGTTGTTGCCTCAAACCACAGGTTCGAATCGGGACAGTGGCATGTATGTTTATGAGTGGTTTGGAATCCACTTTAAACTGTAGGTCCTGGTCTAATATGACTGTTAGGCGTGGGGCTGACAACCCTACGCCATAAAAATGAAGCGGCCTGAGGGCACTGTGGCCGTTGTTGCCTCAAACCACAGGTTCGAATCGGGACGGTGGCATGGATGTTTATGAGTGGTTTGGAATCCACTTTAAACTGTAGGTCCTGGTCTAATATGACTGTTAGGCGTGGGGCTGACAACCCTACACCATAAAAATGAAGCGGCCTGAGGGCACTGTGGCCGTTGTTGCCTCAAACCACAGGTTCGAATCGGGACGGTGGCATGGATGTTTATGAGTGGTTTGGAATCCACTTTAAACTGTAGGTCCCGGTGTAATTAACCCAAAGCGTGCATAAAATGAGCGACAAACCAAACAGTAAAAAATAAAACATCGCCTGTCTCAAAATCTGCCAATAGGCAGACGGCCTTGGCCCACCATGGGGCTGTTGCGCTAACTAAATAGAACTATAAAAATGTATATATTGCGGGCTCATTTTTGGCTTTGTTGTACAAACTAATTGCATTTCTTAAGAAGCCCATTTTCTTTACTGATTTTTACGTAACATATTTATACACAGTGTGTGTCCCAAACAATGCATCGATAGGATGAGAGAAAAAGGAATAATTTCCGCAACATTTGTTTGTCGTCTGGGAGGAAACCCGGAACTCTTTTCGCATCGAAACACTAGTTGTTTTTTGATGTTCACATTGCTATCGCGACCTCTATCGAATAGCTTCGTGTCTGTTTGCACTGACAGCAACCCATACATTCAGAATTTCTTTGATCACCACATCGTTCATTATCTCATTTATCTGCTCGCGTTATTACTGTGCTTAATTAATAACGAACGCAGAAATAAAATAATAATCACCCATAATTTCAAATTTAGATCTAGAACTCATTGTATATGTAATAAAAATATAGTTATAATAAATTACCAATTCGGATATTCAACTTTATTTATTAATCCATAGTTCAAAATTTTTTTGTTAATTATGTATATCATTATCAGCAAGACTTTAGTATAGAATATAATAAAACATACCACACTAATTATCTGTTTATTCATTAATCTACTAACTAGAAAAATATATTGACTGACCTGGTTTGAATAGGTCTAACTATTCAAACTATTCCCTGTCTATATTCAAATTTCTATAGAATTCATTCTTAGGTAGTTTACTGGTTGCGAATCTAAACAAATCAATGGTGTGAGTCACGATAGGGTTTTCCGGAGCTGCTCTGACCACTATCGCTCTCACTATCTCCCAATCAGAACTGTGTGTGGATCATTTGAGCTCTGCAGTAATTGGTTGAAGTGGCCGGGAGTCTAGACGGGATCGAAACGCTAATGCGTCTAGAATAAGTGAATCGGATAATGTTGGTATCGAGCTAGCAATACACAGTGGGGAAAATCGGGGGAATTTTGTGATTACGTGTGTTTGTTTTAAACACGTAAGGTGGATTATTTAAATTTTATTAAGAAGCTGTTTTATGGATTGAGAAAATATGGGTGTGAAGTTTATGTTAAAATTGTATAATTTGAAATCGTGTAGTTTATGTAATTTATTCAATGAAAAATGAAAGCAATATGGTAATAAATCGAAAAAGATATGGCGATCTGGATCTTAAGCTGTGCTTTAGAAGGTAAATTATTATTCAATTTATAATTGTGTGATCTTGTTCATGAAAGTTTGATAATTTTTTTTTCATAAAAATTTTCTGATTGTTTCTTAATTAATTTGTAATTGCTTGATTACTTTTTAATTGTTTATTAATTAATTATTAAATCTTTATATTTACATGCTAACATTTTTGATATATTAAAATTTATGTGCTTTAAAAATGCGAATAATTTGTTCAATCCATGCAATGATCATTAATTCTTACTGTCAGGAAAAATTAAAAAGTGTATCATAGTGTACATAAAAAAAAAACTTACAGTACTATATATATATATAGTATTTAATATCCTTTTTCGGTTAGCTAAATTTTCCATTTCGCTAGAATAATTATTTAAAAACGGGTTTTTATTTTAAAATAATGCAATGAAAATGAAGTTTCTCATTTTATGTTAAAAAACAGTCAACATTCCTGTTTTAAATTTCTATGTGAAAATAATTTTTACTGTAAAAAAAAAAGTAATAATAATTTTTTAAATTTTACATCAAAACCTTTCTCTTAAATTTATCTGAACCACTATTTAACAATTGTGTCATCCGTGACAATACTAATGTCATCTCAACGAAATATTTTTCATTTAGTGTGTATTTTGTAATAAATATATTTACAAAGTTTTCTAGTACATTAAAACTTAAATTCATTGTGCTAGTGACTTAATAAATGTACCTAATACGACTAGAGCCAGTTTCCCTTTTATTGCAAGCACTTACTCGGACATGAGAATACATTATTACCAAACATTTTAAAAGCATGTTAAATATTTATTTTTCTTAATACTTTAATAGTATTGAACAATTTCTGCCTCAAATAAAAACAAATCTAAAGTCATTTAATTTTGCTAGAACTAAATACATATTTTTTCATTATTCTTCAAAAAGCTAATGATAGTTACTAGCGATGATATTGTTTGCAATACTTCCGATCAATTATCGTTTAAATAAACATTCTTTTTTTGTCTTTAAAGATTAAATAGATTAACCATTATCATTTTATAAACCTTACGATGTTTTCATTCAACATCTGTCTTTAGTGGAACACGAGTTTTGCATGACAAAGTACTTTTTATCAATATGTCACCATGTTTGTCTTTAAACATTAAATACTACTCAGTCCAAAAAGTAAGACCAATTTTCAATTTAAAATTCCCGGGGCTTATGGAATTTCAATTTCTTTTTCTATATTGCTGGCACTGTCCTTGACATCTGTGTGACAATTGACAAATCAAAATATTCATTAGGGGCTTAGAGCCTGGTTTTGTGAGACACTAAAACTGATTTCGGCAATTTTTGAAATGTCTGAATTCATTGAGCAAAGAACTTGCATTAAATTTTGTTTGCGGAAACGTATAGAATGGTGCAGAAGGCATTCGGTAAGAATCCCTATATCGGAAAGAAATGTTTACAAGGGGTATAAACAGTTCAAAGAAGGCAGAGAACGCGTTGAAGACGAAGAGTCCTCTGGTCGACCATCCACCTCAACCGGCGATGCTCACGTCCAAAAAATTCAATCCTTGCAATTGCAAAAGGGCAATCCTGCCAAGGACTTTTTAGCATGCATTGAGGATTGGAAAAAAAGTTGGCACAAGTGCATTGTGTCCGGAGGGGGAATTACTTTGAAGGCTATGAAATAAATTGGGAAGAATTAAATAAAGAGTTTTTGACAAAAAAATTATTGGTCTTACTTTTTGGGCACAGTAGTAAACCTTACGATGTTGAATAAAAACATCTTTGTTTAGTGGAGCACAAGTTTTGTGTGACAAAGTACTTTTTATCAATCTGCCACCATATTAAATGATTGTGTGTTATCAATGCTGTTAGTGCACAACTAATAAATATCTCACAGCTGAGACACCAAATGGAAATTATAACCATTCTTCAGAATTATTCCATGACGTTAATACTGTTTCTTGTCGCATTCATCATTGACCTTCGTCAGAAATCAGTCTCCACAACACGATTTCTTGTTCTTCACGTTGCATGCGAAGCACGCGGTGACACCTGCTCAGTGGGAACACACGAGTGAAAAAAAAGAGGTAATTTAAAATTGGCAGGTTATAACTGGTAACTCCTGAGGTAATCATGTTTGTTTTAATGATCTATTTAGTTCTATTTAATCATGCGATTTCCTTTTATGGATTAATCTGATTTGGGTGCATGCTCAGGTGGTGATAATAATAAACTCTGTGCAGTTTGTGTATATTTCTGGCTGTGGACTTTTATCTCGGTTCATCTTAATATTATTAGTGATTCATTTGAATTAAGAAGTAATTTGATGCCTAACTATCTCGCTCTATCCCAACTGTAGTGTACATAGTAGACTGGCTTATTGATCAAGATTCAATTTCTACTAATGGCAAACATTTAGTACTTCCTTTTAAAAAAGTTCCGTTTCTCATTTCTTTTTATGGATATAAGGAATGTTTAATAGATTTATTATTGGAACATGTTTCCAAATGTCTCATTTTAGAAAAATAATCATTTTGTTGAGGATCAGTCACTAGAACTCCAGATATAACTTATGTAATGTTAAAGTTTATATTAAGTTAAGTTATATAAGATTTCTGTTGTTGTAAGATTGGATAAGATTTATTTCTTAATCCCACTTGATAGACAGCAACGTCTAGACCAAATCCGTGTGGTCTCATGAAATGAGGGAAAGGGGGGAGACAGCTTCTGTTGGGATGGAATATCCGTAGGTAGAAGTCTGACTTTTTACGGGGTAAGGTTGTCAGCTCTACACCCAACAGTCATATTAGACAGAGACTTACTGCTTAAAGTGAATTCCGAACCACTAGAAGCATCCATGGCAAGTCGGGAACTCGAACCCGAAAGTTGTGGCACCGAACGCCAGAGCACTAGTCATTCGGCCACCAGGCCCCTATATTAAGATTTAACGTTAACAAGTTGTTCTATATTTTCTTACGCTCTTTTTGTACTTTAAATTAAAATTAGATGCTTTTATATAAAATTAATTTGATAGAACACTATATTACTATAATTTTTTTTAAAAATTCAAAATCTTTTTTTTTTTTTTTCAAATGTCCTGTCCTGTTTTATCCAATCTTTTACCAACAGTTCATTTATTACTTTTTTAAGCATAAACTGTATCAATTAGTAATTTTTTTAAAAATGTTTTTAACCACGTCGAGGTCTGGGTCGTATTCTACAGATGCGAGTAACACTAATCCACAATGCTCTACAGTCAAATGAGACTAGGACCCAATGGCTTAAAGTGACTTCTGAACCACTACAAACATCCATAGCACCGCCGGGAATCGAATCCAAAACCTGGGGTATCGAGCGTCACAGCGCTAATTATTCGGCCATCGGGCCTCTTTAAAAAAATATTTGTCACCCATCGCATCTTTATTCGAACATGCTTTTTGATGTGCGAAAAAATCTATATTAAAAAATTAAAGATCTAAACATTAAACTTAGAACTGAATTTCATTTAAAAAGACGTTTTAACAAATCAATAAAAAAAGATGCACGCTCGAATAAAGATGCGATTAAACCTAAATCTTCACTGGAAAGTAAAAAATATCGGCGTGATCGTCTTCTGTTTGACCTTCGCAACTAGTTTAGGATTTGTGACATTTCGCTGAAGATTAGACGTGTTTTTTGTCTTGCTTTTCCTGTGTCCGTGAGTCTTTTATCTGGGATTGCTCCATGCGTATTTATTTTTAATTCAATGTCATCTGCATGCATTTTACCTTCAACTAACACCACGGAAAAAGAAATGAAAATATTTTATACTCACACGAGAATAAAACATCGTTAATCCTCACTGAATTTCTGTTACTAAAAGAAACTTGAGAATATATTAACAAATTTGTCTTTGCTGAAGTTTCATTGTGTCTTGGTGAAATCTTGGAAAAAGTAATTTACAACAACAAAAAGGAAAAGTGGTGATGTAGAAATATAATATAATAAATCTCCACACGAGATCCAATTTTAAATTTTACTTCAGACGTAAGTCGTCTTGACTTCTACGTCACAAGCTTCGATACTGATGTCAAGATTTAATGTTTTTTAGTTATAACTGAAGTTAAGAAAACTCTAGATCGAAATTTACTTCATAAATAGAGTTGAGAAATATTAAAAATGTACATTTAAGCTATAGTGACAATTCAAAGAAATCGTATAAGTGTCATTTAATCATGCTTAAGAGACAGCAGTTTATCATTCTTAGAATTGAAAGAGCTGAAAATTATTCTGAGAATTTTCTCTTTGAGCAGTTTGGGCAGCAGACGTTGTATCTTTTATCAATTTCGATCTTAAATGAATAATTGCTGTTATTTTCGAACAGTAGTGGCACAATAGAAACACTTGGAACCCTTTTCTAGGTTCCATAGGAACCCTTCCTTAAACCATCCTGCTTGAATTGAATCTTCTCCACCTATATTTTACCACCACAATTTCAAACAAAATACCTCGTAGATGGCACAAAAGATTAGATAATCAGTCAATATTGATTAATCAATTAGATTAGATAATCAGTCAATATTGATTAATCAATTAGATTAGATAATCAGTCAATATTGATTAATCAATTAGATTAGATAATCAGTCAATATTGATTAATCAATTAGATTAGATAATCAGTCAATATTGATTAATCAATTAGATTAGATAATCGGTCAATATTGATTAATCAATTAGATTAGGTAATCAGTCGATATTGATTAAGCAATTAGATTAGATAATCGGTCAATATTGATTAAGCAATTAGATTAGATAATCGGTCAATATTGATTAAGCAATAAGATTAGATAATCGGTCAATATTGACTAAGCAATTAGATTAGATAATCGGTCAATATTGACTAAGCAATTAGATTAGATAATCGGTCAATATTGATTAATTAAGAAGATTTATGTTATATTTTTTTAAGTTCTTATATTAATTTATAAAAACGCATTGCCTTTGTAATATTTAGTTTTGAAAATCAATGCGAGGACTCGTGTGGGTTTTCTTTTCTGTTAATTCTAAAAAAAGTTATTTAGATTCTTTTAGAGTTTTGAAAACAAATTACATTTTAACTACTCATACTTAATCGTGAGATTTCTCTGCTTAGTTATAATTTAAAATTAAACTAATAAATCTATTTGACTGATTAACAGTTGACTTTGAACACTTACATTTTAATATATCATACTTTTAATTTTTAAATACGCGATTGTATTCAATTGTACTAGATTTCTTGACTTATGTCGTGAGATACGAAGTTCTGAGAAAAATTGTTCGATATTGATATTACTCCTAAAAGCTTTAAAAATCTGTCACTCCAACTCTATTCAATGACAAATATGAAAATTAATTACAATATTGTGTTATATGATGGCTCGTTGGATTTCGAATTATGACAGCCGAGTTCGAAACTCGGCTTACTTAGCTGAACTGAAAGTTTCCATATCAATACCAGGTGTGGTTTGCCACTCTACAATCATTTTTTTTGCACAGTTTGGGATGATCAGACTGGGACCTACAGTTTAACGTGGATTCCGAACCAAACATCCATGCCACCACCAGGATTCGAACCTGAAGCCTGTGGTACCATTGGCCAGAGCTCTAGCCAATTGGCTATCAAGCCGCTATCGGCGTCAGAGGTCAGCACATTAAATTTTTAGTTTGATAAGCTCTGTTGGAATGGGGAGGAGGGTGAAAACTTCCAGAAACCATTTCTGCAAGGGTTCCGTTCCATATTGTGGTGGCTGAATGTGGATGTATTGTAACTAGTACTTAAGTTAAATTTGCTCAATATTCTAATTGATAATCTATGTGTGACAATAAAAAATAACATATTGCTTTACAAAGGAAGTACCAGTTGTTGAAAGATGGGAAAATATAGAAATCTTAAAGAATTATATTACCATGCATAAACTATTAATTTTTTTATATTTATGTATATTTTTTAAAATAAATAGCATGTAAGAAATAATGTTTATTTATTTGACAAAATAGCATCTAGTATTTCTAATAAATTCAATTGCAGAAAACAAAATTCAGATATGTCTTGTGATATTATAAAAATTTACAGCAAACTGAATATGTAATTGCTTTCTCATGCTTACATTAACATTGCGTGGTGTTTGGTCTCTTTTAATTGCCACTATTATGAACACTGCATTTAAAAACTGTTTTAATTATATTGTGCGCATATGAAATATAATGATAGCAATAATAAAACAATTTTTAATTATAATTCATTATTATTGTTCTAATTGGTTTCAATGTTAACATTTTTAACTGTTTAAAATTTAATTTTTCAACTTTGACATAAATGAGCAGCAAACTGAGAGAAATCTAATGTTTGATCTAGCATTTTTATATGCATTGATTACATAGAAAGAACTAATTTGAAATTTTGAAATTTATTGTTTTGGAAAAGGAAAATAAGGTCATTTACGATAGGCACAAATTATGTAACTTAACTTCAATAAATAATTGTTATGTAAAGATAAAAACCAAAGTTAATTACAAAAAAGAAAATGGAAGGTGTTACAGTAAAACTATATCGGAGTGTTCTTAGCCATTACTGAAGAAAACCGTTCTATTGATAGAGAGCACTGCTGTTGCGCTGCCGTAGCTGTTGCCACATATACAAAAGCAATAATTTAACTGTGATTAAAAATTTATATTTTCATCGCCGATTTCACCAATACTATGAACACTGCCTTTAAAAACTATTTTAATTGCATTTTCTGCATATGAAGTGTAATTAATAAAAAATGTTTTATTATCGCTAATTAATTATTATTGTTCTAATTGCTTTCTTATACTTATTGTTATTCTAATATATCTTTATATATTAGAACAATAATAAGTATATGAAAGCAATTAGAGTAATAATAATTAATTAGCAATAATATATATAATATATATAATATAATAATAATATTAATTATATATATATATAGCTTCTTTTATATACTAATTATTGCTGTTCTTTTTGTTGTAATATTATTGTTCTAATTTGCTTTCATTTTTTTTTTTCCTAATTGTACATACTACTGTTACCACTTATACTGTGATTAACAATTTATATTTTTTCATTATCGATTTATTTTCGACGATAAAAAATATTTATTTTCAAGAGTTCGTAATAACGTTTCAAATTATTTACCATATTTGTTATCCTTATTATAAATGCATTAATCATAATTTAAGTGGATTTTTTTTAATTCAAAATCTCGAATTATCTCATTTCATTGAAACAAAAATTTGAGATTCGTGCCTCTGTAAATTTGGTAATTAAATTATTATTTTCAAGAAAGAAAAACTATTTTTTATGTTTTTCATCATCTAGTATATATCATGTAATTACTCAAATAGCAAATAAAACGTACTTAAATTCCAAGATATTGCTTGTAATATCGTGTTTATTGTGACACAAGAAACATATCAATATGTTCTGAAAACTCTTCTAACCGCAGCTCCGAACTGATTTAGTAAGGTGATTTAAGTCATAAGAAACTGTGATTACAGCAAGAGGATTTGAAATATTAAGCATAAAGCTGTCAAAGGGAAGTTATAATATTTATAACGGTTTTTATTTAGTATGTGAAAGTGACTCAAAAATCTTTTTATTAAAAAAAAAATCCATAAAATCACGGAACTCTGTTCGTAGCCCATTGTCAATATCCGGATGGTCTCTGACCGCAGGTTATAAAATTTTCTTTTTGAGTCACAGAGTGATTCAACAGGAAAAAAATGTTACAGCTTTCTACTTTAGACTCATTGTTAAAACGTTTTATTTCTATTGTATAATAACTTTTTGAAAGAGGAGCAAAAAAAGAAAAGTTCGCATTTCTTTCATCTGCGATTTCCGTTCCTAAATCCGAAACGGTTCCAAATCTATTATTCATAAGTTTTTCTCTTTTACTTCCATTGTTCTTTTTTAGCAGTTTCTTCGTTGCAGCGAATTTATAAGGACAAGTTCAAGTAAGTATTTGTTTTTCTCCTAAAACTATGGCAGCCTGATAGTTAATTGGCTAGCACTCTGGCCTTTGGTGCTTCAGGTTTGAATCCTGGAGTTGGCATGGATGTTTGTGAGTGGTTTGGAATCCACTTTAAGTTGTAGCTCGCTGTCTAATTAGCCTAAAGTGTGCACAAAATGATCTTAGAGCGACAAACCAAACCTTAAACTATGCCTATTAGCATTTGTTGAGGCTTTCTTTTCAAATTAAACATTTTCGTTTGCTTTGAAATTAAGATATGTTTACTGTCCTCTGTGTCTTGCAGTGCGGACTGACATCCCATGAGTAGTCTACTCATGGATGGAGACAAATGGGCAAGCTTCTGTTGTGTTGTTCCCGTAGGTGGAAATCTAACTGGGCTCCGTCTCGCTGAAGAAAGAAGGCAGTGCCACCCCGAACTTGAAACTACCTTGAACTACCTCGCATTTGCGTCTTTGCGTATGGGAAAAAACTCCGAAAAACTCCCACCGCGTAGTCCGACTCAGGAGGCAAGAAGCTGAAAATCACAAACGCCATCGAGACTCCTCGTTTTTTGAAACAGTGTCTACAACAAAGGCGCCAGCGAACTTAACCTCAGTCCTAATGCTCCCCAGCGGCGTACGTTACCACTGAGATACGATTCGGGCTAAGTGTATGCGCATACTGATTAATTTACTTTAATTTTAAATAAGGAAAAATTAAACTTGGAACTTTCCAAAACAGCTATAATCCTGCTTTCTCATACACTCTGAAAAAACTAGGGATTAATTGAACAAAAGATTGATTTTAACACAATAATAAAATGCAGCTAAGGTTAATACCTATTAGTTTATTAATAGCAGATATGTCTAAAATCTTCCATGTCGAATAAAAATAATGTATGAGGTTTTATTTATTAGGGATATCCCCCATAATATCATTTTTTGGAAGGTTTGTTTCTTTCGTTCTTTTACTTGAATTGATCATGTATTATATTAGTAAATAACACTTCGTAAAGTAGATCAATGAATGAGTTTCGCTAAGTGAAATGGAATTCCCCTTTATTTTTTATTTTTTTTAACATAAAAATTTAAAGAATATTCATCGAAAATATTTCATTTAATTTGTACAACAGTAAATGGGAATTAAATTTCTGAATTATTGTCAAAAAGTAACAATGTACGATAATTGAATGTTGCTGAAAAAGACCAGATTTCAAAATTTGAAACCTAAGGAAGATCAACAAATGAATTTAACTAAGTGAAACGGCATTTTCCTTTCTTTTACTTCTCTCTTTATTTTCTTGCATAAAAATGTAAAGAATATTCAACGAAAGTATTTCATTCATTTGTACAGCAGTAAATTGGAATCAAATTTCTAAATCATTGTCGGAAAGTAACAATGTGCGATAATTAAATGTTGCTGAAGAAAGGCCAGATTTCAAAATTTGAAACCTAATGAATATTTATTTATCTTACGAAATGTGATATTTTTTTTTATCTGGAATAGAATTTACCTTATTGGATGAAGGCCAGGTGTTCATTTTGAGCGGGAATTTTACGACTATAGGTGTCTCCAAAATGGCATTTTCTTCCACTTGGATTTCGCCCAAAAACTTTCTACGTCACGCTATGTTCTCACTAATACAGTTACGCTATGCACAAGTTTATGGTGCATAAATCATTTCATACTATTCACGTAGTTTGCATAAGAACCAACGTACGCACTAAATTAAATAAACAGTTAAATAAAACAACAACAAAAAATTTGATGCGGACGTTTGTTTTGATAGTCTGATATAAAATTCGATTTAATTTTTTTTGTTGAACAAAAGTAATTGTTTATGAATTTTTGTTCAAGAATGAGAATCAAGTTCGAGATTATGGATGAGTTCTTGTTCAAGAATGAGAATCAAGTTCGAGATTATGGATGAGTTCTTGTTCAAGAAAGAGAATCAAGTTCGAGATTTCGGATGAGTTCTTGTTCAAGAATGCGAATCATCGAGATTTTGGATGAGTTCGAGAATTTTGGATGAGTTCTTGTTCAAGAATGAGAACCAAGTTCGAGATTTTGGATGAGTTCTTGTTCAAGAATGAGAACCAAGTTCGAGAGAATGAGAATCAAGTTCGAGATTTTGGATGAGTTCTTGTTCAAGAATGAGAATCAAGTTCGAGATTTTGGATGAGTTCTTGTTCAAGAATGAGAATCAAGTTCGAGATTTTGGATGAGTTCTTGTTCAAGAATGAGAATCAAGTTCGAGATTTTGGATGAGTTCTTGTTCAAGAATGAGAATCAAGTTCGAGATTTTGGATGAGTTCTTGTTCAAGAATGAGAATCAAATTCGAGATTTTGGATGAGTTCTTGTTCAAGAAGGAGAATCAAGTTCGAGAATTTTGGATGAATTTTTGTTCAAGTTTTTATCAACTATTTATAAAAAGAAAACACCATAAGCAATAATTGGGTCTTTTCAAATATCGCAATACTTATGATATATTATTTGCAACTTGTTTCTTTTTTTTTTTTTATCACGAATACAACTTTCTCAATCTTTGTTTACAACAATATTCTTTATAAATGTGCGTCAAACTTCTATTGAAGCATGATAAAGTGTGAAAAATAAAATTGGATTTAAGTCCAATAACGGTATTAGCAAATTTCAGCATGGTGCTACTTCTGCATTTCATTTGATTAACATATTACTTCACTTTTTTAATTCACATTTTTTTAATCATGTGTGAACAAGAAATTGTTCTGGCTTTTAGAGGTCCATGGCGTCTTCAAAAAAGTAAAGCTGTAAAATAAAAAATAAGTAACAGTATAATTTGTTATTTAAAACAGATTAATCTTCTCGCGCAACACGAGAAAGACTCATTTCAAAAGCTATTATTTAAATGTATTCTGATTTTCGCATGATTTTATTTGTGTTTGAAAACTGGCACGAAATATGTATTGCTAAATGTAACGATTGACCCATATCAAGTCACGTGTAATTCGTGTTGAATTGTCTGGCTTTCAAAATATAAACAGATTATTGTTTCACTGTCCTCAAAATAGTGTCTAAGGAGTAGTTTATATTTATAAAAGTTAATTGAACCAACACATAACAGACTTCTCTGTTTGAATTAGGTAGTGCTTCTTGTAGTATTTGAATAATTGCTTCTTCATAAAGTTCTAGAGTTATTTTATTTTGTTATATTCATGTCTTTATTGAATTTGATGGTTGTTGTGGGGATTCTGCACTTTAGAGTTCCGATTTCACCAAGTTTTTTTTCCGCGTCAAATGCAATCGCCAAAACGGCAGCATTTTGTATTCGCAGCGGCCATTTTCTTCATTTGTCGCTCTACGGTCATTTTGTGCACACTTTAGGCTACATAGACCGGGACCTACAATTTAACGTGGATTCCGAACCACTCACAAACATCCCCCCGCCAGGATTCGAACCTGAAGCCTGTGGCACCCAGGGCCAGAGCGCTAGCCAATTGGCCATCAGGCCACAACAAATCCACAGAGGTAATTCTAATAATTCTCAAAAATAACTATACCATGTATAGCATTTTAATGATAAATCCCTATACATTTTTTTTTTCACTTCTTTATTGTCGAAATATTTTTAAGATTTTGGTTTGGTTTGTCGCTCTACTGTCATTTTGTGCACACAAATATTTTTAACAAGAAATTTTAAAAAAAAAATTTTAAAACGGAATAGGTGATATCACCATGAAAGAAAATATATGAAATAAGATAATTATAAAAAATACATGCCAATTTTTTTTAACGAAATTCAATTACAAATTCTATTTTTCGACTTGGCATTAAAAAAAAAGGCTAGAGCGTTAGAGAACTGGCCATCAGGTCGCCACAAATCCATAGAGGTAGATTTTGCACACAATTTAGTAATGCTCAAAGATAATTATACCATGCATAGTAATTTAATGTATATGTATAACTATGCCATGTATAGCATAATTCTCAAAGATTACTATACCATATAAGCACTATACTTTCTGTTATTTCTGGGAAAATATTTTGATAGGAAAACATTTAAGAAAAAATTTAAAAAAATATTTTTAAAACTGAATAACTGATATCATCGTCTATGAAAATATATGAAATCAGATAATTATAAAAAATGCATGTAAATTTTTTTTTTTTTTTTTAATGAAATTCAAATTTGGCATTCAAAAAAAACGTATCGACGCCGTTCCGTCGCAGACTGCCAAAAACAAGTAGATGGCAAATAAAATCGGTGACAGTTGGTCGAAACTGTTATGAGGATGCGGGTTTTTTTAATGCCCGAAAAGAAATTTGACACGAGTAATCAATGGTAATTAGCCAGATATTCCCTTGCGATTGTGATTACACCATATCCCCCTGATTTACATTTTGATGATTACAGGGGGAAGTGGCTCCTTCAAACAATTTCATTCTCACTTGTTGCTGGGAAGCGTTGACCCAAACCAGTTAATAAAAGTCGGGGTTCAAACGCTCCTGCCAGTAGCCAGCCAGCATGCTATGTGCATAATTGGAGAATGAATCAAGATTCCCGACTGTCGGCAGCGTGGCGACTGTCAATTGTTTTTCTTTAAAGGGAAAAAAATCTTCTCTATTTACTTCCTTGATTATATAACTAATTATATAGCACTATGCCAGAATGGTATTGAATTAGCAGGTAGTTCAACTCCACGAAAGACTCCGCAATCTGTCAAAGTCGACTCCCGATCGTCTGGCATTTAATGGATGAGTGGTATAATCAAAACCATCGGAATGCATTATCAATTCAATTGTCTAAGTGGACAAACAATACATTTTTAAGAAGTAAAAACTGCAATAATTAATTTAATTGAAATATTACAAGTAAAAATAAAATGTGAAGTTAAGTGATGAGGTTTGGTTTGGTCTATCGCTCTACGTTCATTTTTTGCAATCTTTAGGCTAATTAGACCCAGGACCTATTGTTTACCGTGGATTCCGAACCACCAATAAACGTCCATGCCACGACCAGGATTCGAATATGAAGCCTATGGTAACAAAGGCCAGAGAACTAGCCAATTGGCCATCAGGCCGCCAAGTGATACGGAGATATACGGTGAAAAGAATAGAGACACAAAAAAAAACTTTTCTGTGTCATAGGAATTAATGTAACGTAGGCTTGCAAGTCATAAAGTGAGATAAAAGTAATGGCGGCAAAAAGGTTTTATGGGATTTAGTAATCCGAGACTTGCAGCCAATTTAAAGTTTTATATAACAGGATTTGGTTTGTCGCTCTATGGCCAATTTTTTGCAGACATTAGGCTAATTAGACCGGGACCTACAGTTTAACGTGGATTCCGAACCATTAACAGACATCGTGGATTACGAACCATTAACCATTAACTTGCCACCGCCAGAATTCGAACCTGAAGCCTGTGGTATTGTTTATTTAGGATAGAACTTGGCGAATACTGCAAGGGAAAAAATTCGCCAAATAGACAAGCGGAACCCTAAAGAGCAGAACTGCCGTTTTTGTAGTATTCTGACCAATTGCTACATAAATTTCTTGGGTTATTAAACATTACTAGACGAATACTCATGTAAGTATAGCAAAGTATGTTCTCACATGATAAATTGAAATTCTTGAAAGGATTTCAGTTTTTATAATTTTAATATTTTTTTTCTTTTCCTTTTGTTCCATTTGATTTCTTTTCTTTTCTTTTCTTTTCTTTTTTTATTTTCAATTCCTTCTATTAGCTCGCACTCTCCCTATATATATCATGTTCAAATTTTGCAATCGTTCATAAAATACTTTTTATTCATCCACTCAAGTTCAAATAAATTTGTTTCTGAACTTGTAGTGGATGACACTCGATGTTAATACGATTTTTTTAAATATTAATTCCGTAATTAAATTTAATTGATTAATTTTAGTTTTTTTTTTTTTAGATTTAAGTTGCATATATCTACCAATAGATGGCGCCAGATAAACTTAAAAAAATGAATGAAAATTATTTATAAAGGACAATATATTGCAATATCACTATATTGCAAGCGGAACTCTAAAACGTAGGAATTGACTTTAAAAAAAATTTTTTTTATATTACTTGTTTGTAACAAAGATGTAAGGAGACACACAATAATTCAGCTTATACGGAGGGGGACCAATCCACGGCCCGCCTTGAACATTTTTTCGGCCCGTGATATTTATCGCACTTTACAAAATATATTTCTTTTATAATGGTCAAAGTAGTGAAAACCAATGTATTAAAAATGCATTATGTGTGCATCCATATATTCAAATATTAACTTTGATTTTAAAATATTTTCTTGTGAATATATGACAGATATTGCCTGTTTTATTTATGAGTTCGCAGAATAATTAAATTACATTCTGCGGACTCATTATGCGCGCGCATCTTGGAACATCTAATATAACAGGTTCTATGAAATGATGGCAGTGACACCGAGACCAACCCTAGATACGCACAGTTGATTGTTGATAGCAAAACAAACCAGACTCTTAGTTGAAATTGTTATTGTTTTAGGCTCAACTTACACCTGCTAATCGTTTTTTTTTCCGAAAATGAAATTGACAAAACACAAAATGCACTCAACATAACGGACGCAACACCCGTTACGATGTGCAAATACCCAAATTGAGATCGATTTGCAAAAGCTATGTGAAAGAGTAGAGAAACAAATATCGCACTTGTAAAATAAATATTTTTTAAGGATTTCATATTTTTTCTATTTCGTTTATATTTATATATTTTTTATATTTCATTTTTAGTGTTATATTTTTATTTGCAATGTGCGTTTAATATCATCATTTTTATATCATCTACTGTCTCTGTGATCATATAAGACCTGGACCTACTGTTTAAAGGGGATTTCGAACAACTACAAACATCCATGGCACCGCCGGGATTCAAACCCGATATCTATGGGATCGAGCGACAGAGCGCTAGCCACTGCATTCCGCATTAAAACAAAGAGTTAAAATCCGCTTTTCTTATGATGCCGATAAAAGTTTCTCTGTATTTATGTAATCCGAATGTATTTTTTGCCTTTACTAATTCCGGAAATTAACAATGTAGTTTTTCCTATTTGATTGTCAAGGATCTAGTATAAGCATGATTAGCAGCTGTTTTGAAATTCATAGTGATAGATAATAAAGCATTATCTGTACAAGGCTAAAATCCTTGTTCTGGGTACATTAAATTGTACGATGAAATAGTTTTAGAGAAAAGTGCGAAAGATAAACTCTGACGTCACATCTGGTGTGTGTAAATTTTAGAAAGTATGAAAAACAATAAAATTTAAGGAAATAAAAATACAAATTTTAATTCTAGGCCTGCGGGAATAGCTTAAAGATAGATGGACGATAGATACCTCTCTATGATGGTGGCCTGATGGCATATCGGCTAGAGCTCTGGGCTTTGTTATCATTGGCTTCAGGTTCGAATTCTGGCGGTGGCATGTATGTTTAACCAAATCTTCAGGATGTAATTGGAACAGCAATCATTTGAATCTCGTTGCTTCTAACTATTGACAATCTTTGCGACTGCAATTGCAATCAATGCAATTTTCATGAATATTACAATATGTTCTTTTATCTACGGTCAGCGTAATAGTAATACATTACAAATTGTGAGCGAATATATTTCTCACTTTCATGACATGGTCCTTGTGTTGCCGTTACGATCACCAGATTTGACACATTTGAACTCTTTCCTATGGGAACATTTCAAGAAATTGGTATGTAGAACTCCATTAACTACCAAACCAGGCCTAATTGCTCGTCTGCATGTTGTTTTTGTAAAGCACCTCCGAGTTTTGAATTTAAAGCACCTCCGACTTATTACGAATGCTATGATGGTTTTGTTTTTGTTCCGGTTTTGGAGTTCATGTGTTGTGTTCTTATATTTATACAATTACAAAATCCATAAACTCTTATATAAAAGTTTCTGGATTTTGTTGGTGGATTTCTTTCCCTGCATTATTCATTCACATTAGGTTTGCTTCCGATATCTTGTATCATTGTGTTTAATCTGCAATTCGAAAATTAAAAAACAATCCTTTAAACTGTCATTATGTTTTAGAATATATATTGATAAACTTAGATTCAATTTAACATGTAAAATGCTTCAGAAGGTGCATTGACATATAAGATTTGTAAAGGATTCACCGTTTTGTTATTTAATTGGCATATAATTAACTATTTAATAACCAAGTACCAATATTGAAAAAATTTTCATAAAACATTTATAAACATTTAAAAGCATGATAACCATCTTCATTATTATTGTTGTCAACAAAGGATTATATTTAGCATTTGATGTACAACTAATCAACTATGTTGTTTATATTTCCTACTTTTGGTTTCCGGGCATTCGGATTTTCAACTCTGATAACATACTTATCTATACTTGTTTTCGTCTATTTCTTTTCAATTATCACAAACAAATCTTCTCTACCGCTATTTTCTTTGTGTTAGGGAAGCATTCAATAAGAGCGGGGAGACGAATCTGGTGGCACGTGAACAGCACGCTTACACCCCAGAAACGACCCTGCACTTAAATTGGCACTTACTCGTGCCAAATAAACAAAGTTAGTGCATATATCGTGATTGTTGGCTTAGGTTATCGCTTATCGGCTTATGTACCTAAGCTTACACAACACCTTAAAGAGGCCGTGCAAATTAACAAACACTTCTAAGATTTGCCAGCAATCGACCCCGGAGACCCAAGATTCTGGATACAAATAATAAAAAAAACAAAGGAAGCGGACATGGGTAGGCCGAGCCGGTAACGACCGGATTTTAAGCCCAAATTTGTTTTTCACTATTCGTCATAATCGAGATGACGTTGGCAACGGTCCACGATCGACCGTAATGGGTCTTTTATCCGAATCCACATTTGGATAACGATATACAAAAGGATATGAATATGCCCTTTAAACGTAAATACTCTGCCCTTTGAAGTGGCTGAAAAACAATGACTAAATGGCTCTCCCACTTTGAATAGTTTCCATAATTTACACGCATCGCATAGGCTATTTGGGGGATTCCGAATTATGCGAATAAAGCACACAAAAAACCCACGCAAGTGGTTGGATGACCCCAGGATGCTACAACCAAAGACAGTGTTTGTGTTCTTGAGAATGGATGGCTCTTCAAGAGGGTCTTTAAGTGTACTAAATGAATTTTAAATTCTTCAGGCGTGTGTTTAAGTAATGATATGCAATGTAGCATGCCGCCGCTTCTGTTTTTGTAGCCGTTTACTTGTTGAATTTAACTGAAACGAAATTAAATTCAATAAGTAAAAGACTTAGAAGGCAGACTGTTTTGATGAGTCTAGATTGTATTAAATACTTATTTGTCAAAATTTAATTTCCTCCTAATATGGAAGTCCAAATGACATTTTTACAAGTTTTATTTTCTAAACTGTCCGAAACGCATGTTAATTTCGACATCCTTTTTCATTTATTGGCGCTTGCCTTACAACTTGCCTTTTACAACTTGCCGAATTTTCAATGCTCCTTCTACCTATAGAGTTTATTGTTCATCAAAAATACATTTTTTTTTCCGTAAGTCATAACTATACAAATAAACTACGGTTTTCGAGAAATTTATTAAAAATTTGTATGTTTCATTATGCTTTTACAACGGTTTCAAAAAGTTTTCAACAATGTTCAACGGTTATTCAAAAAGTTTCAGCAACGGTTTTTGAGAAATTTGTTAAAAATCTGTATGATTCAGCATGGTTTTTCAACAACAGTTTCTTATCGGCTTATGTACCTACTTGCACAACCTTGGGCCTTTAAATGTACTAAATGAATTTTAAATTCTTCAAGCGTGTGTTTAAGTAATGAGATGCAACGTAGTATGCCGCCGCTTCTGTTTCTGTAGCCCTTAACTTGTTGAATTTAATTTCGTTTCAGTAACTTAGAACGGCAGCCTGTTTTTGATGAGTCTAGATTGTGTTAAATTATTAAATATTTGTCAAAATTTAATTTCCTCTGGATATGGAAGTCCAAATGACTTTTTACAAAGTTTTATTCTCTAAAGTGTCCGAAACTCATGTTAATTTCAACATCCTTTTTCATTTATTGGCGCTCGTCTTACAATTTGCCGCTTTTATAGAGGAGAATTTAACAATTGAATTGCTCCGCTTTATTGTCCATCGAAAATATTTTTTTTTTATCACAAAATTCTTAACTCTACAAATTAGCTACTGTTTTTGAGGAATTTATTAAAAATTTGTATGATTCACACAAATTTTATGATTATTTTATTATACATAAATTTATGTATTTTTTATAATTATACATATATTATAAGAGCGATTTATACTCTTATAAATTAATATATATATTATACATATATTATTATACACAAATTTTATGATTATGTATGATTACACGGTTTTTCAACATCGGTTATTCAAAAAGTTTTCAACATCAGTTATTCAACGGTTATTCAAAAAGTTTTCAACATCAGTTTTTGAGAAATTAATCAAAAATTTGCTTGATTCAACATGATTTATTTCTTGAATATTTGTGCCAATAAAGATTTTGTCAATTTATTGGATAAAGTTCTTGGACGTTGCTTTTGATTTCAAAGACGAAATCACTGTATTGAATGCATCGTATAATTCATCTACTAAATTTTTATTATTAAATTTAAGCATCTGGAATCAAAGCTTTAAAGCAAATAAATTAAAATGACCAAATTTATTTTTATAGTACATCATAGAATAATCCTTTCTGATGAGTATAAAATTTTGAATACTTTATTTTTTTAGTTAACTCGGAAATTGACACCTAGCTAAAACTAAACTGCAAAATATTATTACAACATTAAAACAGCAACACATTAATTTGTTCTTCGTCCATTGATATTCCTATTATATAAATAGGATAAAAAATATGCATTTTTAGCATTATTTGATTTGGGATAAACTTAATTTTAAAATGAAATAATTATGATTTCAGTTTAATTCTGATTGTTAAAAAATTCTTTCCTGTGAGATCCAGTACTTGCGAAAGAATATAGTGATGAAAACATTAACTACGAACGAATAGAAAATTAGAATTCATTTCAGTTTTCATCAGTATAGAAGAAAAGCTTCTTTAAAGAACATCGAAAAATCTTTTCTGGTTTTTAATATTTTACAATCAAATAAATTAAAGGTGTGAATTTTGTTGTTTCTTATCCCTCTTGATAGACAGCAATATCTAGACCAAGTCCAAGAACCCATGTAGTCTGAAGTAGAAACGGAAGGACAGCTTTTGTTGTGATGGAGCACTCACAGGTAGAAGTCTGACTCGGCTCCGCGTCGCTGATTTTTTGCGGGGTAGGGTTGTCAGCCTTACGCCCAACGCTCGACAGTTATATTAGACTGGAAGAAAAAAAAAGCTTTCTTAAGGAACATTAAAAATTCTTTTCGAATTTTTAATCTTTCCGAGCCCCTACAAACATACATGGGACCACCAGGACTCGAACCGAAAAGTGTGACACCGAGTGCCAGAGCGCTATTCATTCGGCCATCAGGCCCTGTTTTGAATTTTAAAATTCAAGACAAAGAAAGAAAAAAAAAAAAAAATATCAGACAAGACATGCGACAGCTTGTCTGATATTTTCCCGTAATACATGAATAATTTTACAATAAAACGTTTAGAAAATCTACGGAATGCGAAATTTTTAATATTTTAAAACTAACTCGGTTTAACAAGTCTAACATTTTTACGATTAATTCTCGTGCTTAATGCTTATTAATTATCATTATGTTCTGAAAATTGAGGTCACTTAGCAACCATTATTTCAGGTTACAGAACTGGTCGAAAAACAATTTAAATTTAAAAATAAACAATTTGTACCGGAAACCCCTTTATTAAAACTATTCTTCTAACAATAAAATTAAAGGTTATAAAATTAATGTACATCATATGCCCGAACAACGTCTTTCCTGGATCTATTTATTTTAATACGCATCATAGTCACTGGCGGAAAAAATGCATTCTGTTTCGTTATAATCAGCGGAGCTGTTAATTCTACAGTTCATCAAAAGAACATTCGGCTAACCCAGTTTTCTTCAAATCGTCTAATTGTTTTCGCCGTAAGGTTATGAAAGTGTTTCAGTCGTTGCATTAGCGTCTGCGAACTCGTGTTCGTTTAACGGCACAAAACCAGATGTTATTCGTTTACGGAATGAATCAGACTACTATCTAATGGTTAATTTGTAGTGAGCGATTCATACCACCTTGGTTTTATTACTCTTGCTAAATTGCAAGGTAATAATCATCAATTTTATTATCCTGTTTGTTACCGAAAAGTGATGATTCAAAATATTGGTTTAGGAAAGAAAACAGCCATTATATTTATTGTTGAAATCAAGGCCTTGATGACTACTAGTGAGTGACTAGCGCTCTGGCGCCGCGCGCCACATGTTTCGGGTTCAGATACAGGTGATGCCATGGGTGCTTGTAATGGCTCTGAATCCGGTAGGTTCCGGTCTAATATGACTGTAGAGCATTTAATATGACTGTTAGTAGAGACTACGTCCAGTACAGTTAGTACTGGACGCAGGGCTGACAACCCTATCCTTTAAAAACATCTCCTTTTCATATCTCCAGTAGGTATATGGCCTCGGCCAAGGGGCTCTTACGCCAATGAAAGTTTGGTTTGTCGCTATACGGTCATTTTGTGCACACTTTGGATTAATTATATCGGAACCTATAGTTTAATGTGGATTGCGAATCACTCACAAACATCCATGCCACTACCAGGTTTGAACCCGAAACCTGTGGTGCCAAAGTCCAGAGTTCTAGCCAATTAGCCATCAGGCCGCCTGCTAATGAAGGAGAAGAATATACATATATAATGTGATTGTTGGGCGTTGGACTGACAACCCTACCCCGAGCCACACGGAGCCAAGTCAGATTTCTACCTATGGGTGCTCTATCTCAATAGAAGCTGAACCCTCTCCCCCTTTCCCTCCTTCCATGAGACCACACGGGTTCTTGGACTTGTATAGATGTTGCTGTCTATCAAGTGGGATAAGAAACAACAACATTGATGAAATTAGTTGGCTTATATTCAGATGTGCTCTTGAGAAAATTGAATCCGACATCAGCACTTTTGCCAAAGTCAAGCTCATTTTAGAACAAACAAGGTATATAACATTTCGAAATTGAGACAAGCTTTGTCTATCAGTGACTTCAATTAGAATTGATGGACCAGTATGGCTTGATGGATAGAGTATAGTTTCTTTATTCTAGAAAATAAATGCTTTGCTTTACAAAATAAGGGATCTTTGAAAGCTTCAGAAAAAAATTCTTTACCTAGAAATTATTTTTTTTCCCGGAGGTGGGTATGATATAAAGTTATTCTGTTGGCTTCGCGAAGGAGTAAGATCTGAGTTGGAATCCCCAGATGCAGCAAATGTAAAAGTCCGTTGCAGAGTGCGGCACTAAAAAAGTCCAGTTGAAGACTTTTAAGTCTAACCAGTAGAATGGTTTACTAAAAAAGTCCAACCATTCTACCGCAGTAATTTTGAGTCTCGACTCAAAGAAGCTTGACATTCTTGAGTAGTAATATGTAAATAAAGGAAAATAAACTTTTCTAATATTCAATAATATGGGTCATTAATATGTTAATAATCATTCACAGGTTGTTCATATTTTTTCTATAATATTTCTTCAAAATGAAAATTTTAAATTACCTACAAATTTATCTTTTACGATCATTTTCAATTTACTGCATTTATTCGAAAACTGGCAAACCATAATTTATTTTTACAATTATAATTTGTAAAATGTAAATGTTTAAACATATTAGTTCGGTATAAGTAATCTTCAATTACTTCTAAACATTAGCTGCTTCTGTAACTAACCTGTTTTTAATGATATTATGTTTTGAATAAGTTTCCTGTTAAAAAAAATTTTAATTATTTTAAACGCCAAAGTATATACAATTTAAGATTTCAAATTATCTTTGTGGGAATTTTGTTATTGAAGTAAAACAATAGAATACGTTATCATCATTTTAATAAAATAATGCATTCATGTAAATTATATAACTTGATGCATCATTTTATTGATATAAAACACTTCGCTTTTAAATCATTAGTTTTTGTTTTTATCTTTGTTTTTTTGTTATTAGTCTAATTTTATAGTAATTATTATTTGTTTTGTACAAATCGCGTGCTTATATTGATCTTATATTCATTAGTTATTAAATCTTTTCATAATATTATCTTTTTACTTTTATTAAAGAAATTTAAGATTTGAAAGAAAAAAAAGCACTAAAATAATAAAATCCAAGTGAATCTTTACTTTAGATAATTAAAATATTAATTTGAAATTAATATATGTGAATAAAGTACTTACATTGGATTTATTTATGATAAATACTCTTAATTGTATAATGAAATCACTTACTGATATCCATTTCATTAATCATAGCGTTATAAAACAAAATAATTAAAATTTTTTTTTGATGAAGTTATTTTAACCTTAGTGAACTTGGAAATATGTACATTGCAATGGTCATTATCATTTGAGAACTCATTGAGTAAAATTGAGTAAATAATGAGGAAAATTACCGTTTATCATATAAAAAAAAACATAAAAATATATGTAAAACAAAATAATATAATAACAAAATAATTTAAAAACAAAATAAATCAAAAAACGGCGTTGTAAAACAAAATAATTTAATTTTTTTGATAAAGTTACTTTAACCTTAGTAAACTCTGAAATGCTACATTGCAATGGTCATTATCATTCAAGAACTCAATGGGTAAAATTTTCTAATAATGGGGAAAATTATCATTCATCATAATATAAACAAACTCATCCTCTCGTCCACTTCGTAGAAGCATGGCACCAACTTGAATACCATTACAAAAGAATGCCACCGTCCACTTTTTATTATTCAAGGAGGTTTACCAATTGAGTTCATGGCAAGAATAGAAATCTTTAACCACTTGTCATTCCAAAAAGTCATATTATTGTTAATACATCCATAAATTTCCATCTTTCCACATGATATCCAAGTGTCCTAAATGGAAGATTTCTCACAAATGAAGTGCTCTAATGTCAAGACCCAACAACAACAGCGACGGTTTATATATGAATAAAATACCGAATAGATACAGGCAATCTTTATTTTAGATAAATAAAATATTAATTTGCAATTGATATAATATGTGAATAAAATACTTACATTGAAATTATATATGACAAATACTCTTAATTATATAATAAATCACTTGGTGATATCCATTTCATTAATCACAGCATTAAAAAACAAAATAATTTAATATTTGTTTGTGATAAAGTTACTTTAACCCTAGTAAACTCGTAAATATCTACATTGCAATGATTGTTCTCATTCAAGAACTCAATGAGTCAAATTTTCTAATAATGGGTAAAATTATTCATCATAAGTGTATAAAAAAAATATAAATTTGCTCATCCACTTCACAGAAACCTGGCACCAACTTGAATACCATTACAAAAGAATGCCACCGTCCACTTTTTATTATTCAAGGAGGTTACCAATTGAGTTCATGGCAAGTAAAAGAAATCTTTAACCACTTGTCATTCCAAAAAGTCAGATTATTATTGTTAATACATCCATAAATTTCCATCTTTCCACATGATATCCAAGTGGAAGATTTCTCTCAAATGAAGTGCTCCGAAATCAAGACAGCGGCGTCGATGGATGGTAAGCGCTCTATTAGAAAGGATACCGCAACCATTAGAAGAGGGAGGGAGATGCTTAAAAAGTCATCAGCTCCGTCGCTTCCTCTTTGACGTCAGCATGGCAAATTACCCCTTTCGACACTGCATATATTTGATCGCAAGCTTCATTGGCTCGATTGGTAGGAGCTCACCCCCTTCCCTCACCCCTCAAGCCATTGTGTTGTTATCACCATGCACAAGAACTCACCTTTCGGACTGTTGGTGGCAGTTCATGGATTCGACTCCGGCCGATAACGACTATCGGATGTGGCTCTCTCCCTCTCTGTTACAACAGGGGATCGATAGCGTGTGAATTCATGCCCGAGCATGGTATGGTCCTTTGGTTTTTGCTTATAGTTGAAATTCTGACAGCCTTTTAGAATTTGTAGTTACTATGATAAAAGTTCTATAGAAATATTTTCATATTTATAGATAGTAAGATAGATAGTTCTATATAAAAATTGGTCACTACGTTTACAAATATGTTTCTCCTAATAAGCCTGCTGCAGCAACAGATTCTGATGTATTATATATACATGACATGCTCATGCTCTTGTATAAGCTTTCATGTTCATTTATGAGCGTGATATAGTCATTTAATTTCTATTTTTACTAAAATTTAACTGTCGAAGGTTGCTGCAATAACAAGGAATCGATAGCGTGTGAATTGCACTCATGCCCAAGGGTCATTTTGGTTTTTGGTTTATGCTTATTGTCGAAATTCTGACAGCTTTTTTGCAATTTGTAGTTACTATGATAAAAATTCTATAGAGATATTTTTTAAATTATGGATAGTAAGTTACAGTTCCATATAAAAATAATTTGGTCACTAAGTTCGTAAATAGGTATTTTCCTAAGAAGCCTGCTACAGCAACAGCATGTGATGTACATCACATGCTCATGTTCATGTATGAGAGTGATATAGTCATTTAAATTTTATTTTTTCTAAAATTTAACTGTCGAAATTCTAACAGCTTTTTGCAATTTGTAGTTATTATGATAAAAGTTCTATGAACATATTTTAAAAAGTTTAAAAGTTCTATATTGATATAAAAAGTTGGTAACAATAAAATTGAGTATTTGTAGAGAAGTAGATTAATATTCAGCTTTGAAAAAATAGTATAAAACAATAAACTAGGTAAGACGTATTTGCCACTAGGTTTGTAAATAGATATCTCTAAGAAGTTTGCTACTACATCATATAGCTTGTGATGTACCATATTTCATGTATAAGCGTGGTATAATTTTTATTTTTACTGAAATTTTACTGTCTAAATTATAACAGCTTTTTGCAATCTGTAGTTACTATGGTAAAAGTTCTATAGATTGGTTTGTCGCTCTATGATCATTTTGTGCATATTTTAGGCTAATTAGACAGGTACCTACACTTAGCGTAAGTTCTATAGAGATATTTTGAGATTTATGAAAAGTAAATTACAGTTCCTTATAAAAGAAATTGCTAATAAAGTTAAGTATTTGTAGAGAATTTATTCAATATTCACTTTTAAAAAATAGTATAAAACAAAATAAGTAAATAAGTATGTAAATAGTGAAAAGTATGTGTCAACAGTTTTGTAAATAATTTTCACTAAGAAGCCTGCTATAGCAACAGCACATGTCATGTAATGTACTGCAGTTCATATATGAGAGTGATATAATTTTTATTCTTACTAAAATTTAACTGTCGAAATTCTAACAGTTTCTTCCAATTTGTAGTTACTATGATAAAAGTTCTATAGTGATACTTTTAAATTTACAAGCAGTAGATTACAGTTCCATATAAAAAATTTGATTAAAAAATTAAATAATAGTAGAGAATTAATTCACTATCCAGCTTTAAAAAATAGTATAAAACAATGAGCTAGTTAAGAAGCATTCGTCACTAGGTTTGTAAATAGGTTTCTCTAAGAAGCCTGCTACAGCAACAGCATGTGATATATCATAATTCATGTATAAACTTGATATAGTCATTTAATTTTAATTTTACTAAAATTTTATTGCCGAAATTCTGATGGCTTTTTGCAATTTGTAGTCACTATGTAAAAGTTCCATAGAGATATGATTTGTTTAAATTTATGGACAGTAAGTTATATTTTGATATGCAAAATTTACATAAATGTTAGATATTCATAAGGAATAAATTCAATTTCCGACCTCAAAAACATAATATGAAACAATGATTTCATGCATTGTTTAATAAATTTTAAGTTTTCAGGATTATATAAACACTAGATGAACCTAACAATACGTTGTTGTACAATATTCAATAGTTAAACAATATGCAATTATCAATTTAAAGCAATAAGGAAGTAGTTATTCAAAATTGTACTCAAGAAAATCAAGTATGCACGAAAATACACTAAAGATATAAAAAAAAAATTCATCATTTTTTTTTTGCTTCATATCAATTCAAAAATATGTACACTGGCAGATCATTTCTTCGTCAAGGAGTAGTTAAGTACATATTATATAATTATAAGTACATATTTGTTATTGTAGATATTCATTTCTCACCATTGTCGTTTTTTAATTATCTTTTTTTTTTCAATGCATTATTCTTTTAATCTTTTGTCTTAATTAATCTTTAAAGAAAATGTATACCAAAGAATATATATATTAAATATACTGAAATGATAATAATGAGAAATTTCTTTTTCTAACGTTTGCCTGTCATGTAGCTGCTAATGAAAAATTTCTGATATTTTATAGATTGTCAAATATAGTTCCATTGAAATTTTCTTTTAGAAAAGTTAATTTTACTTAAAACTTTTTTATATTTATAAATGTAAAGAAAGTAAATTTAAAATGTTCTTACTTAACTAATAGTTTCGTTAAAAAATAAGCGATAATAATAAAAACTAAAAAAGCTATTGTAACTACATGTTCTTTTTATTCTTAACCATGATTTTTAAATTTTCTACAATTCTATGATTTTTACATGTAAAAGAGTGCTTTTATTATTACGTATTACCTGCTACCTTTTCAAAATTGAAGTATTTTTCATATAAGTATAATGAATATGTTTCTAGAAATATAAATAGTTTGATTTTCCTGAAACTGATAATTTAAGAAATAACTTTCCTCTTAAAGTTATTTGAAATTTTCTTAAAGCTTATTATTTTAGTTTTGGGAAATTTAAGTATTAACTATGTCTCGGTTGATAATAATGCTTATTTTATAATTAGATTGAATCTGGAATTCTAGAAATGACTTTGTTATGGCTATTGCCTATGATTTTATATTAAGTAATAAATAAACCTTTGTAGTCAAAAGTAAGTTTTATTACGTTTTGTTTTTACATTTTTATTGTGAATTTAAATTAAATTTGAGTTTTAAGAATATTTAAATCGATTTGATAACAATAAATTATTATTAAGTGGAACAACATCGTAATATATAAAATATATATATATATAAAAGTTTATATATTATATATAAAAATATATATAATATATAAAATATATATATATATATATATAAAAGTTTATATATTATATATAAAAATATGTATAATATATAAAAAAGATATTAATAGTAATTCATTATCGAGAATTTAAGGAATTAATAAATAAAATTCAGTATTAAAACATTATTCTTCCTTAAAAAAAGAAAGCAATTACGCAAAAGTGCGTTTTCTATCAATTTTAGTTTGGAGTTCTTATTAAATATTAATTTTTTTTATCTTATGTCAAGTGCGTGCCGCCATTTTTAATGTTTCGTGATTTTAAGAATCATTTTCGACTTTGTAAGTATCTTTTTGTACTCTTTATGTACTATTTGCTTAGTGGCCAACCACATCTCGTGTTATTTCAACAACTCGCAGAACAGTAGATTTAAGGAAACGGTAATTTGCCTAAAAGTAATTGTTTGAGAGGTAAATCCGTTGAGAAAGGTTTGTGGCCTGAGGAATTAGAATTCGTACAAGTTTTTAAAGTTGTGGACATGAATATTGAAATGATTAATCATTTGATATCAATCTTTTTCGTTTATGTGATTTTCAAATAACAAATCTTGGAAAAAAAAGTATTTTTATTATCAACCATTTTGTCATTTTTTTTTTTTTTCAAATTATTGTAACTTTATTTCATCGATATTTAAAACGATGAGAAAATGCATTTAAGGAAATTTATTAAGTTCCAGTCATAGGTCGATGGCAGATATGCACATCGTTAGATAATTCATGGAAATACACAAAGTTCTTTTGATAAACATAGTAAATAATATTTACTATTAACAAATTGATTAATTGTTCCATCTGGACTTATTTAGAATCAATTTTACATTTTCCTATTAGAGAAATCGATCCAAATCTTAAAACAATTATTGCATCAATGCAATGTTCGTCAATACGTTAAATTGGCTAGCGCTCTGGCCTTTGGTACCACAGGCTCCTTGTTCGAATCCTAACGGTGGCGTGGATGTTTGTGAGCGATTCGGAATCCACTTTAAACTATAGGCCCCGGTCTGTTTAGTCATCGGGGGAACAAGATGACCGTAGAGCGACAAACCAATCAAAACATTAAATTCTTGACTTTCGTTATTAGATAATAATAATCTGCACATCAGATTTTAACTTAAATATGCATATCTCAAATTATTAGAAAATATTTTCTATTCTTGCGATATCTGTGCATCTTAGTAGCATTAAGTGTCGAAAGATTTAAATCTATTGTGTTCGATTTAAATCTATTCGAAGATATTTTCGATAATTCTTTCTTTATGATTTAAATCTATTGTGTTCGTTTGGTGCTACGTAACAAACTCTTTATTATTTAAAAGAAAGCGTCAGACAGCTGAGAGTTAAATTTTTCCTGATGCATACTTGTTTCATTTAAAAAAAAAAAAAAAAATTCCTTTGTCATTTCATGTCTCGCATCAATTTGCGAGCTTTTAGATGTCATTCATCAATGCGAACAAATTTTATGACATTAAAATAATTATAAATGCTATCAGTGTCACATCCTTATACAAATCAAAATATTTAAAAATAATAATAGCCCATTCAATTTCGTGTGTGGTCTGATCTAGGAAAAACCACTTTTTGGAAACTTGTCTTGGAAATGTGTATTTTCCTTTACAAAACGAACGTGAGATAGAAGGAAGGTTTGGGTTTTTCTTTTATGAAATGATACTTTCTTTAAGGAAAAAATGTATGAGCAAATAAAAAATATTTTTATAATTTGGATAATAATGTTTAAGCGAGAAATTTAATTTGCTTAAATCTATTAGATGTAATTTATGTATTGTTATGCATTTTTAAGTAAAATTATAGTCCACTTTACTGAACTAAGTTAATTAAATGGATTTAAATTACTAAATGAAAATAAATATGATGCAAAAGTAGATAAAGATAACACTCAATAATTTATATCTAAATTGCTTCTCATTACAGATAACTTAGAGCACGTTAAAGTAAAAAGACTGCCTCTAGTAGGTGCATTCTGCAAATTTAATCGTTCATTTATAATCGGTGCCAAATATGTAACGATTTTCAATTGAATCTATTTGATTTTAAAAGAAAATCATACTTTTTACTTGTAGTCAAAAAATGTGTACAAAATGTTCAATGATTCTTAATGTTCTACTCGCATAGCATGCTAACACTTTGATTATTTTGCCAGTGTTAAGCAGCCACCAATCCCTCGTAATTAATTTAATTTCTATCTATCCAAGCCATCCCGCAAATGTCCCATTTTTTCTGAAATTCGTTGAACAAATTAGTTCTATGAGGACATGCTTTGTCGTCCATTAACTCGAAATCGGAGACATTTGCAACCCTGGAAAAATGAAGATAGGGCTCAAAGATCTCATCCCTATTCTTTATAGAAATCACAGAGTTTCTGACAAAAACAGTGGCATGGGTGCTTATCTTACATGATGACTTCCTATAGTAAACTATCAAACTTCCTCTGCTAAAGGAGTATCTTCTCCAATGTCGTAGACTAGGTAACATGCACTTGGTTCTTTCTTCAAATACGTACGTCAAGAATCAGTGGGCTGAACCGCAACTTATCGGTGAGCAAAACAATTTCTCATTGATCGAAAGTCTTCTGCACCATGCTAAATGGATTATCCTGTGAGCAGGTATGAGTGGAACGGTCAGCGACAGGTATTCTTGGTAGCATACCTCTGTAATGTGGTCGATAGTTTTAAAATTTGGGTTGCTATGGCCTCATGGAAGTCCTGAGGAAGTAAATAACCTGTTGCATTCCAATAATGCCTCTTTGTAACGAGCAATCGGTCGCAATTAGCCATTCGAGTTCTTACAAGACATCCTGACCTCAACAGATCCAGTATCCTCAGATTGTTTCCATAAATTGTACACAACGCTGGACGTTACATTTAAGTCTCTAGAAATCTGCACTTGAGACTACTTTTCTTTCAATCTGTTTACCATTTACCACCTCATTCTATCATCACAACGTTGGTGGTTACTTGTTTTAATCATTTTCTTTTGAATATCACCGAATGGTGCAAATTAAATAAAGAAAGAAAAATAATGAAACCTACCATGCTGTTCTTCGTGATGTGTGGTCCAACGTAACTCAGAAATTACCATGTGCGCTTATAAATACTGTTCTTCTATATACACAGTTTACACGCCCGAATATGTTTGCTTATTTAACTTTAAATATTTTCTTCAGAGCATTGGTGTTACCTTTCACTTAGTATGTTTCAAGAAAATTGAAAACATATGCGAATTCTTTTTATTTTGAACACCAGTGCGTATAGATAAAGATTTGTAAATAAAAACAAAAGTTGCTAATCGACGCTATTGTATAATCTGATAATGGGCAAGCAATGTTTAAAATGTAAAATTTCTTCAAAGTAGTCTGATAAAAAGATAAATATCTGATGTAAAACTTTTAAAATCTGAAAGTTGAATGAATTTTTTTTAACAAAAAATTCTAAATTCCGAATTTTATTATTTTGGATTTTATATATTTATTCAATATTAATTTTAAATTTAATGCTAAAAGTAAAAAAAATATGTATATTTATACAAAAAAAAATTATAAGTCGTCTTAAGTTGCCAATTTTAAATAGAAGATAATTTTGTATTATTTTTATCCCTTTTGTACCTATCAATGTTCGAAAAATCATCTTTACAAAAAAAAATTCTTTTCAGTTCTCAGTATAACCTTCATGAGCTGTACTGACATTGACTTTTTATTCATCAAGGTCAAATTTTGTCATGCGTCACATCTTTTTTCTGCCAGAAAAAATAAAACCATTAAATTGTTTTATATCTTTCTCTTTTTTTTTATTGGTTCAGTTGAGCATCGAATTTGAATATTTACCCAAAAAAATACAGCCGAAAAAATTTAGTTTGCCATAGATAGTCTTTTTTTATTATCCTTTTTCACTTTTGCTGAAAGTTGTTATGACATCACATAGAATACGTGTTATAAAAATATCCTGGTACATTCTTGGTTACTTATGTGATTATATTCTTGAAATGTATTGAAAAAGGGATTTTAATTGCTTGTTTACACGATATATTTCATTAATAGATAAGGATAATAAAGTCAGTGTTTGTACTGGCAGCTCAAATCTCAATTATATTAAATTTATTGTACTTTATAAAACATTTGTAACAAACGAATGAAATAATGGCGTTAATCTAATTATTTAACATCACTAAAGGATGTTACAGCTTAAGACTCATTTTAAGAATATTAATTTTATTTTAACCCAGCGTAAATAAGATTATCTTGCATTGAAAATTTTGTGTTGAATTTGATACTGAAGTATTATTAAACTATTTCACTCCCAAGATGCAATTGCGGCCTGATGGCCAATTGGTTTGCGCTTTGGCCTTTGGTACCACAGGCTTCAGGTTCGAACTCTGGCGATGGCATGGATGTTTGTAGTCGTTCGAAATCCACTTTAAACCATATGTCCCGGTCTCATATGACCGTAGAGCGTCAACTTAATCAGAGTTCCTCTCACTCATTCCCAAACTGTAAAGGGGCAACTCAGCTCTAGGCACTGTGGTGTGGTGTAGTAATAGTGGTTCGGAATCCACGTTAAATTGTAGCTTCCGGTTTAATTAGTTCAAGGTGGGCAAAAATTGACTGTAGTGCGACAAACCAAACCAAACCAAACAAAAGATGTAATTTTACTTGTGTTTGATTTGTCGCTTTATTTGGTTTGTAGTACCATTGATGGCAAAATTCATGGTAGATTCACTATGTTATTTTCCTTGCACCAGTTATTTCATGTTCGAATTCCATATTGACGTGTTTTTAATGATAAAATGATTTAATCGATGATTAAATGTTGAAATTGTAATAATTTTACTACATTATCATAATTTTATACTATGAATAATATCAAATTGGTGCACGCTTTTTACAGCAACAATCATAGAATTTAAGACGGAAATATTCAAGACATTGAAGACTAAATAAAAACATTTAATTTCTCGAAATATATTCCAAATAAACAGAAAATAAAACTTTCAAATTTATGTTGCAATAAGTTGATAACGACTTTCTTAGAATTGAGGATGAATGTCACAATTCATAGAAACTTTTGATCTGATTTCTTCACAGAGATTTGAGTTTTGTTTTCGTTCTGTTTTTTTATGCATGACACCAGTTTTCCGGAACCGTTGAGAGAAATCTATCAAAAAAACCCTATTTACCATAACTATTTATCTAAAATCCTTATCTAATCTTAATGTATAAAGCTAATATATTTTTGTCAATAAATTATATTGAACAGTTATTGAATTCGATTGATACAAAACTTATATTTATGAATATTAATTTTTGTTTTATTTTTGAAAAGATTGCGGTTTTCCTTCACTTGCGTAATCTATTTGTCTAAAAAAAAACTTCAAAAATAGTAACAGTTTGGTAAATTAATTCTGTGTGAAACCAATTCATGTGCAGTTTATTTATACTTGTACTGATTGCATATAAATTAATTGCTTAGTTCACACATAAGCTCTTGCATGTAAAGAAAACTATTTTCCTATATCGTTTTTTTTTCTTATGCAGCTGGCAAAATACTTAAACAATTGCCTTGTATGCCATAAGCAAGGCCCGCACCGACGTTACTCACTTAGCACTACCCAGGAGGTGCATGTAGCTTGAAGATAAGCTATGGACGCGGAGTAACAATACCCCCGTAACGCTCTACGATCCTGTTAGGACCGGGACCTACGGTTAAGTGGATTCCGAACCACTACAAACATTCATGGCACCGCTGGGATTCAAACTCGAGACCTGAGCGCCAGAGCGCTAGCCACTCGGCCATCAGGCCCCTTTTCCTATAATGTAAAATTACTTTCTCTACTTTAGTTCCCACATAAGTTCCCACACGTAAACAAAACTATTTTCCTATATTGTAAAACTACTTTCTTTTGACCTTGTTTCACTTCTTAAAATAGTTGATTGCCCTTAGTTAACTAGCTTAGTTGTTAGTTAACAGCCCTTTCTGGAAACTTAAGATTAGTTAAACATCTGAGGTATTTATATGGTTAATGTAAATATGTAGTTTACGAGGTTAATATGTAAATATTTGAGGTATTTTGATTAGTTTTAAATCTGTTCAATACTTGGATGTTTATAGACATTTACTGTATACATATGTAATATGTAAATGTTGATAAAAAGATAACATAATATTATCAATTATCACTGCCGGTTTGCATAAGGTTTGATAATACCATATAAATGTTAACTTCTAACATCAGATTGCTAAATGTCCACTACTATCATATTATTAACTTGCTAAATCGTAAGTTATTATTTAAACCACTCAAATTATTTCAAATATAATTAACATTTATTATTGCTCCGTCATAATATTTTAATAAAACTGTTTAAAAAAGAGTACAAAAATTCAAATTTATATTATTTATTCTGCAACTTGAAATGTAGTTCTTTTCCCTGTATGTTTAATTAAAATTTTCTGCTTATATAATATTTTCTTGTATTTTATGGGTATTTATGATTCTTTACGGTTTTTATAACTTTATTAGGAATTTTATTATTTCTACTTTGTCCTAATATTGAAAGTTTAAATTTTGATTAATGATTTGGTTAAGGCATAAAAGTGCATTTTTAGTGTTTGGTGTGAAAGAAGTTAACAACTATTTTGCCGCTATTTTAATATTTTTAAAAAATTCATTGTTTTTATTTTGTAATCGTAACGTTTTATCTTGTACTTATATTCCAAATTAAAATCGATGATATAATTAAACACAAGCATCCTTAATAAACATTAAAATTAACAAGTTTCCATGTACTTTTTTTTTTTACGTTCAGTTAATAGTTCTGATATAATCAAAGATATCACTATTTTGCTTTAAATAAGAGCAATTAATTTAGAGAGCGATTAATTTTAATTAATAAGAGCTCTTAATTTTCTTTGCTACAGCTACATTGTGTTGAATTTATAAATTTAAATGATATTTTCGTATTTAATAGTTTTATTTTTGTGTAATATTGCATTTTTTATTGGTTTTGTAAAAATATCAAATTCAAAAATATCACTTCTTCCTACAATTTTTGTTTAGTCAAACACATTCAAGGACAGCGGCCAAATAGTCAATTGACTAGCGCTTTGGCCCATGGTAGCATAGGCTTTTCAGATTCGAATCGGCCGTTCATGGAAAGAAATTAAATTTCTAGTTTTGCGTAGCTAATTCGTGTCGTAATTTTTACAAAGAAGAGCCTTCGAAAATGATTAGTTATGCTTTGCAAATGACGTGATTAATTAACATTTCCTGCTGTTCAACTGAATTTTCTTTGCCGATATATAACATGGATTAGCGTTTCCCGGATGATGCACTAATTTCAAAGTAATAGATTTAAGTCTATTTATGATATTACTATGAACCTAATGGCCGAGTGGTGCCCGGTGCCAGAAGTTTCGGGTTCGAGTGCCGGCGGTAACTTGGATGTCTGTAGTGGTTCGGAATGATATAGTTAACATAACACTTTAAATCATAGATCCCGATGCAATATGACTGTTTAGCGTTGGGTGTATGGCTGACAACCCTACCCCGTAAAAAGAAAACATCTCATGTTTGGGCATCTGCAAGTAAGCAGACAACCATGGCCTACCATAGGGCTGTTGCGCGGCCTGATGATCAATTGGCTAGCACTCTGACCTATGGTACCACCGGCTTCAGGTTCTAATCCTGACAGTGGCATGGATGTTTGTGAGGGGTTCGGAATCCACGTTAAACTATAGGTGCCGGTCTAATTAGCCTAAAGTGTGCAAAAAATTACCATAGAGCGGCAAAAGAAACCAAACCATGTAGCTGTTGCGCCATTGAAGAAGAACGATGCTGCTATTGAGTATTATCTTCATATGAGAACATTAACAAATTCTTATCGATAATGATGGTTCATTTAATTTTTACATACATGCAATAAGCCATTTTCTCATTTTGACAAATACATAAAAAAAAATTTAAGCAATTGCAAAATTTCAAGGATTTATTTCTTTTAATACTGTAAATTAAAATTGAAATTTTTGAAATTTCTGTAGCAATAATGTTCTGACGCTTGGTGCCACATGTTTCGAATTCGAATCTCGGCGGTTCCGTGGATGTTTATAATGATTTGGAATCCACTTTAAACCTTTTTCTCTCTCCATTCTTTTGTGCGTGTATCTCCTCATCACTTGGCTGCAAATTTATTCGTACTTGTAATATTTCACTTAAACTAATATAACTAATTATTGCAGTTTTTTCTACTTTTAATAGTTTTATATTTATGCTGAAATTTAGTGTTTGTCCACTTCAGAAATTGAATTGATAATGTATCCTGATGATTTTGATTATACCACATACCTCTCATCCATTAAATGCCAGACGATCGGGAGTCGACTTTGACAGATTGCGGAGTCTTTCACGGAGTTGAACTACCTGTTAATTCAATACCATTCCGGCATAGCGCTATATAATTAGTTATATAATCAAGGAAGTAAATAGAGGATTTTTTTTTCTCTTTGAAGAAAAACAATTGACAGTCGCCACACTGCCGACAGTCGGGAATCTTGATTCATTCTCCAATTATGCACACAGCATGCTCGCTACTGGTAAGAGCGTTTGAACCCCGACTTTTATTAACTGGTTTGGGTCAACGCTTCCCAGCAACAAGTGAGAATGAAATTGTTTGAAGGAGCCAGTTCCCCCTGTAATCATCAAAATGTAAATCGGGGGATATGATGTAATCACAATCGTAAGAGAATATCTGGCTAATTACCATTGATTACTCGTGTCAAATTTCTTTTCAGGCATAAAAAAAGCACACATCCTCGTAACAGTTTCGACCAACTGTCTCCGATTTTATTTGCCATTCACTTGTTTTTGCCCGTCTGCGACGGAACGGCGTCGATAAGTTTTTTTGAATACTAAGTCGAAAGCCGGAATCTGTTTGTATTTGAATTTCATTAAAAAAAAATTGACATGCATTTTTTATAATTATCTGATTTCATATATTTTCTTCCACGATGATATCAGCTATTCCATTTAAATTTTTTTTTTAAATTCTTCTTAAATATATATATTGGCGACATTATGGCCAATTGTCTAGCGCTCTGGCCTTTGGCACTACAGGCCAATTGTACCATTTGTCACAGGTGGCTAAGGGCCAGGCTACACTTGTGATACCGAGCGCCAGAGAAGAATAGTAATTACTATTCTTCTCTGGCACTCGGCACTTCTCTGGCACTGAATCTACTTTAAACCATAGGTCGTCTAATATGAGTAAAAGAGTAGGACATAAGGCCGACAACACTACCCTGAATAAGAAAACATCTCATGTTTCGAAATCTGCCAGCAGGTAGACGGCCTTGGCCCACCGTGAGGCTGTTGCGCCAATGAAGAAGATTTAGTTAAGTTTGTCTCTCTACGATCATTTGTACACACTTTAGGTTAATTAGACCGAGGCATACAAATTAACGTGGATTTCGAACCACTCACAAGCATCCATGCCACGCCAGGATTCGAACCTGGACCTGTGATACCAAAGACCAGAGCGCTAGCCAATTAGCCAATTGGCCAATAGACCGTCCAATGAAGAATTACTATTCTTTTTTAACTTTCTACAATTGCATTTGTTTAGGGGCCTGAATGGCCGAGTGTCTGGCGCTCTGCGCCGCAGGTTTCGGTTTCGAGTCCCAGTGGTGCTATGGATGTTTGTAGTGGTTCGGAATCCATTTTAAAGCGTAGATCGCGGTCTAATATGATCGTAAGAGCGTTGTCTTGAGGTTTAGTCAGCCTTCACTTTAGCGAGAAGTCATGAGGGCTGAAGCTGTATAAGCTTTAACCATAGATCCCTGACCTGTTGACCATTGGACCTGTTGTACGCTTTCCTATTCCAGGGGGATTAGTAACAACAACATTTGTTTATGCATAATTTTGATGAAATACGGTCAATATCAATATTAAAAATAATGAATTTGTTTAAGATCATAAATAAATTTCAATTAAAAAAATGAATGTTTTAACATAGAATTTTTGAAAACAAAGAATTATTTTACAGTCAAATTGCACTACAAAGAGCTTTATTAATATCTCACTAAAATGAAGGTATTCGTTACATAAACGAAATCATAATGCTTATATTTTTTTATAGTTATCATTTTAATTTATTCCTTTCGATTCGTTGTAGATTTTCGGAGTGCATTGGTCGCGCAGCGACCATAAACCTCCATCCTTGGAAAAAATAGGGTTCTTGTCGATTGGTCTAAGCCCATTGCCAGTGTGGAAAAATGTTAAATTTATAGAAAAAGTAGATAATTGAATAAAAATTACAAATAAATAAACTGATTTAAAAAAAAAAAAAAAATACAGAAGGATAGGAATTAAAATTACAAAATGAAAGCATACTGTAGTAAAAAAGAAAAGTTAATAAAAAACTGAGCACCGCTGTAATGAAAACCAGACATCCATTGCAGTATAGAAGAAAGCATTGGTCCTTCAGAACTTATTCCTTTGAATTTAAACACGTCAATGAATAAATTTGAATTGCAGAAAAATTCGAATACTACTCTAAAATTAAAGGAAAGTTGTTGGAGGATTGAAGTTGTTACTATATACTTTACATTACAAACAACTCAAAAGTTGTTTTTCTCGCCTTATGTTTTCCCTTGAACTTCTTATCAAAACGGAAACTCTTGACCGGAAATAACACTTATTCATTTTTTTTTTTTCTGCCCCATCTATTCTCTGCGATATCGCCTAACGTGGCTTTCTGACAGTGACAGAAACCTTCATTTCTTTCGGATGATTCATTGGAGGCTCAAGGTTTGGCGTGTGGGGGGGAAGGGGAGGAGTAAAAACTGAGTCCTAGAATATCGATCCTCGTGCATGCGTCCTTTTTATTAATTGACTGCTTTTAATTATCCTATGATGTCAACCAAGTGATAAACCAATTGCTCGCAGAACTGCAATAATCCAGTAAACGCAAGATTCGGTACGAATCGGATAGTCCGGTTTTTTAATGTTCGACTTTTCGTTGAGATTGTTAGAGGCGTACAACTTGTGCGAAGTTATCAATATTTTCATCTATTAAGTTTTTCGATGTTGATTAATCATTTTGTTTTTTTCTGTAATTTAAAACCGCATATTTTTAATCAGTAATTTTAACCACATTATTAGCTATCCCTGAGCTTTTGTATGCTAGCTTCAATTATAAATTACTTTGTCATACAAATCGAACACCAGAGTTTAAGTATTCTGCATGTTTTGAGCTTACTTCCTAGATGTTAAATTTATTACTAAACGATCTATCCACATGGAACTACATACTTACTACTCATGTCTTATGCCCAAAGGTTTGTTTTCTTGTTTTTTTTACTTTAAATGTAAGGTCAAACTCAAGCATTTCAATTAAAAATCTCATTTGCATATGATTAAAATATTTAATTTCCATTCAAATTAGTACAAAAGTGTCTTGATTATTAATGGATGCAATTATTTAAAGTAGCGCATAGTTAAAAAAATTCTAAATTTTATTTTTTATTTAGATTACTTTTTTCGTTAATATATGAATATCTTCTTGCTGTACATTTAAGATAGTTAAAAGTTGTATTTTAAGAGGAAAAAAACTTCAAGAGTTTATTATATTGTTCATCTGTCTTATTCATGGGTATATTAGAGTGTGTTTAATTTAATTGAAGATTGAAATTTTGTCTCACTGTAAATTATATTGTAAATTAGTCAAAAAGCATTTTTTTATACTTTACATGCTGCATTATGTCTATCACTATATTTTCTTCTAAAATTTTAAAATCTTTTAAAAATAACTTTTAAGATGCTATAAGTTTAAAATTTTTTAAATAATTTTCTGATCAATTGAAAACTGTTTTACTTATAATAACTTTAATATTTATAATTATTGATTCTTTTTTACTGGCATTACAATCTTGTATAAGCTTGAGCCTCCAACACAACAGCTGTCCATCTGTCTCGCTCCAATGTCAATCTCTTCCAGTTAATAATTTTCAGTTGTCTAAGATCCTCTTCGACACTATCAATCCACCTTTCCCTTGGTCTTCCTCTCTACCTATTGTTGAACAATTTACTTAACATAATCATTTTAATGATGTTTCCCTCATCTCTGCGATGTACATGTCCGAATCAGCGGATTCTTTGTGATTTGATGTATCTCACAATGTCTCTATTTTTAATTACATATTCAATTTCTTTGTTTGTTCTTCTAATCATATATTATTTCCAACGCTTTGAGAAAATTTGTTTCCTCTCAAAGGCCCTAATAAATCAATGGTTACATATTAAAATATCAATTAATATATATTTAATTATTAAATTCCAATGAACATATCAATAAATTTAATATTTCTTTCTTGTTCCAGCTCCTGACCTCAATCACTTCCGATGAACCAACATGAGATTTGATAAAAGCATGCAAAGCTGAAATTAGAAAATGCATGCATGATTCTTCATTGACAGCATTCCAAATAAACCCGCAGCAGTCGAATAAACTGTTCATAAAAATCGCTACTGAACATTTTGCTCAACAAAAGTCAAGTTGTGTTTCAGAACTTTCGTTCAAGAACTTTTCTTTACCCGTACCTGGATCATCTGAAGCTAAAATGAAATGCATAGATCCTGACAATAGTGTCGTATGGCAGCTATTGCCTGGCAAGGACCACAAGCTGGACATCGAAAACGATTCACCAACTCCGACAGAGAATGGTGTCTTGAGTTCAAATGCAACTCTTTCCAAATGTTCCACCGTCCCCCGTAACATGTGCCTTAATGGATACTCGAAAGAGAGGGAACCCCTGTCCCCGAGGTTTCGCCACCATCCCAAAATTTTACATGGGAGGCAACGCAAGAGGGTGATACTGAAGAACGGTGGTGTGAACATTTCCAGAGAAAATGTCTCGAAACGCAGCCAGCGTTATCTGCAGGACATCTTCACAACCATGGTGGACATTCAGTGGAGGTGGAATCTGATGGTGTTCGCTATGGGATTCTTCGGCAGTTGGATCATCTTTGCTGTCTTGTGGTGGTTGATTGCCTTAGCACATGGAGATCTGGAACACGAAGGCGATGAGGAATGGAAGCCTTGTGTCCAGAATGTTTATAGTTTTGTCACTGCCTTCTTGTTCTCGGTGGAGAGCCAGCACACTATTGGGTAAGTCTTTTCTCAGTTTTTTCTTTGTATGTCAGTAAGTTAAACACAATATGTTAGTAAGCAGACGGACTTGGCCCACCATAAGTCTGTTGCACCAATGAAGAAGTTAAACTCAACAATCATAATTTACATGCATTATATTTATAGAAGTCTTTGAAAGAAATTTAGTAAAATATTTTATTAAAAAATTAGTATATGAATAATTGTACTGATGCATGAATATTTAGGAACTATTCGACATAAACAGGATATTCATATTATTATAGTTATCACAATAAGTGAAGTTTTATGCTTTAATAAACATTACAGCTCACTTGATATATGCAGAATTTTATTTTAGTCTATTGTATCTAATTTTAAAAAAGAATATTTTTTATTTATAATTAGAATATATTCTCTATTTTTCTATATATTTCAAATGAATTACTGAAATAAATAATAATTGCATTCATTTCCTAGTATATATTACAACGCAATGAAAGTGATATGCATAGCAATGTTAACCATTTGAATCGCATTAAATAAAGAAAACTTTTGACGTAGGAAATCCAAATTAGTTCTAAAATAAAATTATTTAAAATTATTGGATATGTGCTTTAATAATTTTAGTAGATCGCCTTTGTTTTTGAGACATTTTCTATTGTAGATGTATCATCAATTCATTGAGCAATATTATAAAAAAAAATTCAATGCGTTTCATTCTTTCTGCCTTTCATTTTAAAGTACAGTAAATTCATTTTAAACTAAAGTAAAGTTAGTTTTCTAGTATCTATTAAATTTTATTGTTATAACCATATTTAGCCAACATTTACATAGAATTACCACGCCATGTCTATCTATGAATCATCCAATCTTTAATATTGCAAGGGACTCTGTTTGGATGATTGCTGTATTAAAATACATTGTTTAGTCGATAGTGAATAAAAATATTTAAAAAAGAACGTGATTTTCATTATACTATTATAAAAATATATTCAAAACACTTTAGTAATTCATTTACTTCTGAAGGGATAAAATCAGAAGTTTATTAAATTGCTTGGTTACTGCTTAAGGGTTACAGAATTTAATATAATTTATGAATACAAATTATTTCATGTATGTGGTGAGTTCTCTTCTACTGTACTGCTCAATTAAGGTGCAAAGGCTGGTTACATTATTTAAGATTCTTGATGTTTCAATAGCGCTGATAGGTATATAAATTGCATTCAATGAAGCCATGAATCATATAGTTCGATATTCGACGGTAAGAACTCATCTTGGAACGCTTCCCATTTTTTTTTTTTTTTTTAATTTATTTATTTTATTAAATGTCGAAAGGGAAGAGCAGGTAAAGAATGTTACATCAGCAGGATTAAGTGCTATGCATAGGGCTATATAGACACTGATTGTCCTAAAACTTCCCGCAGAAGTGTCAGAATAGATTACTTAACCACTTTTGGCGCACCAGATCTTCTACTATCATGATGCAATTTGGCAATGTTTTCAGTTTAGTATCTGATTAAATTGCCAGAGTCATTGCTTGTTGCTTCTGTATCTTTGCACTGGGTAGCTTTAATCCATTTGAATTTAAACAAGTGCTTTTTGATGTAGTATTCCTTCTAAAAACATAAGTACGTCTATTTATTTGGGCCTTTTTGTCTCTACAGAAACATGTAAAAAATTCAGTGCTAAATAAATGCTTTATCAATAAACAACTTCCATTTAGCCACATTAAATTACTTTGACTATGTTCATATACAAAAAAAAAAATTAGTTATGTTGGTCACAAAAAAATTGCTTTAAAACTTACTTGTATTCTATCACAATTGATAACTGTAGTACTAATATTCATAAGAATTTTATTAAAATTCATTTTACGGAATGAAGGAATTCATTTCTTTTTTCTCTTCCATCGGAGGCCTGGATGCGTTAATCCAAAAATTAAATTCAACTCAATCCAAAGCAAACAAACTGCAAATCGGGCTGACAAATACAAAACTTCACTCACCTTTTTCCTTCACCCTACCCAAAAATAAATAATAATCGCCTTTTATCTGCTTTAAGCAACTGCACAATAAATTCTTTCGAATTTTTTCAATTTTTGCCTTTTTTTTTTTTTTTTCCCCGACATGTTTTATTTTAATTATTTTTACCTTTTGTTGTATACACCTTTGTTTGGTTGCCTTGTTTTTTCAATTTTAATTTTTTTTTTTTTTTTTAAATTCAGCTTGTTTCCCAATTTTTTTTTTTTTTTTTTTTTTTTTTAAGTTTTTCATGGTCAATGGACCAGTGCTATTCTTGCAACAGAAATTATTCTTGTAAAGTGTTAGAGGACCAAAATACTCCATAGAATCTGTAACTTGCAGTATAAATGCATTATATAGTACTAGATATACACAACTTATTAACAAATTACGTGTATATTTTAGTTTTTATTATGTTAACCAACTGTGTGCTTCCTTCCAATCAGCTATGGCTATCGCTACACCACCGAAGAGTGTCCAGAGGGCGTGTTCATGATGTGCGTACAGTCCGTCACTGGCGTGATGATTCAGTGCCTCGTGGCTGGCATGGTGTTCGCCAAAATCGCCAGACCAAAGAAGCGCAGCCAAACGCTGATGTTCAGCCGCTACGCCGTGGTGTGCATGCGAGACGGGATGTTGTGTATCATGTGGCGCGTGGGAGACATGCGCAAGTCCCACATCATCGGCGCCAACATCAACGCTCAAGTGATAAGGCGGAAAGTGACGCTGGAGGGAGAGATCATACCTTATTATCACACGCAGATTGATGTAAGTTAAACATATACTTTATGAGGAAGACTTTTCCTTTTAAGTATGAATGTTACAATCTAGAACTCAAGTCCCTTATGAATTTCATGACATTGATTTATTCAGTTTAAATAAAAATAAACTGATTTGCTTACAACAAATGCTTTTCAAATCAATGAACAGAAAGCAACTTACAACTATTATATCATGTCTGAATTATGTGAATAAAAAAAAGTCTTTACTGGATATATATCGCTTGTTTCTAAAGTTTAAATTCTGTCGTTTAAATAAACTAATTTATGTAAAGTGTTATATTTTCAGCGAGGCTTTTGACAAATAAGATATTTGTCTTCTTATTTCCATTATTTCTGAAAAACACGATTAAAACTTTATCACAGGTAAAAAAGATGCGTCCAACACAAATCAAAAAGGCATGCAACAAAAATTAACCTCTTCGAAAAAAATTTTTGCAGCAAAATAAGCTTGTTGTGTTGCTATTCATGATATCGCAAACAGCAAATCTCTAGGGCTCATAGTTTTCGTGCAATTAACATTTGAAATCAGAAATTTCATGTGGACACACTGTATAATCTACCTTGTACAAGTAACTTGTAATCTTAACAAATCTACCTGTAATCAACAAGTACCTACCTACTACCAGTTATTTAGTGAAAAGGAAACATGTAATTATGTTAACCTACATAACCTACAGTTTAAACACGGAAACTGACGAATCGGTTACTTGTTAGGGGTGATGGTCAAGCGTAATTTTTTTTATTATGTAATTAAAATCTTCAATTAGTAAAAAAATCAATAATTAAAAAATTTAATTATGCGTATATAATTTTATTCCGCTGTATTATGGAAAAGCAACAGAAATTTAAAAAATATCAATTACTATTATAAAACAAGTCAAATTTGATGTCCAAATTACAGTTATCTGCATATTTGTTGTTGATTAAACGGCATTTTTCTTTTTCATTTTGAAATTACATGCATAATTCTCACGGCGATTTATTTTTAGGATTCGATTTGATTTAGATTTATGTTTTAGGTTCGATTTGATAACGCTGGGGATCGAGTGTTCCTCATTTGGCCAGCTACCATCGTTCATGAAATCAACGAAAAAAGTCCTTTCTTCAATATGTCGGCTCAGGATATATTGACCGACACTTACGAACTTGTTGTCGCTTTGGAAGGGACTATTGAATCTACGGGGCAATCTATTCAAGCCCGTACCTCATTTGTGCCCACAGAATTTCTATGGGGGCATCGCTTCGAACAGATGGTAACCTACCAGAAGGATACGGGGGAGTTCTTGGTTGATTATAGGTATGCTATAGAACGTGTTTTTACTCTGAAATATTTGTTTTTTAATATTGTATAGATTTATGGTACACCTATTGGGTTATTCTATGAAATTTTCGATTTCTTATTTATTTTTTAAACGATTAAAGTAGATAGAAGTTCTTATAATGACATAAAAATATTTTCGTTTGAAGGAAAATTGTCTATACGTCTTGGAACCTTTAATCCAAATAGAAATGCCTTTTTTTCCCCTATTCATTTCATCTTTCATTCTGCATGTAAGTAGGCAGCTTAGATATTAAGATTGAAACTAATATCTTACGGGAATATGTACAAGATATTTTTTTTACTACTGATGGGAAGTGGTTTATCAAGCCATATAGAGATATTTGTAATAGATTTTGTGCTACTTGCAGCGTATCAAAAGGATTTTCTACGCTATCGACACCTGGACCTGAAATGGTTTGACAAGTAATGTCTCCCGGTGAACTTCCAGATATCTTTCGTTTGAGAGAACTATGCAACCCTATAAACCATAAAGCTTAGTTGCCGAATCAAGATTTTTTGTCACAATCACTCCAATTTACTCATTCTTCAAAGCAGTAACTTGAGTGCGCAGTACTAAAAGTGGGTTTCCTCCAAATGTTAAAATTAAACATCATAAAACGTCGACCAATCGGAAGCTTGAATGGCCAGAAGGCCAGACTTTCGATTGGCTGGCTTTCTGCTGCTTCATAATTTAGCACACACACACACATCTTGGAAACACATCTTACCAGAATTTAAACTTTCTCCTTTTTCTCACTAGTTAATGCACGCTAACTAGTGAGTAAGTCTGCTTGACTATCTTGCTAATTAAGTAAGACTAAATAAGTAAGTAACGATGACAAATAGAGAGGGAAAATTGTTTATCTACTTTAATATTAATAATAAATTGCCTCTTGTCCATTTTTGATAAAAATTTGTTCCTAGATCGTTCATATGTTTAACTTATACAACATTTGACACCAATAAACCAATTAATCTGTCTTTGTAGGAAATTCAACAGCACGTATGAGATCGAGACGCCCCTGTGCAGTGCCAGAGACTACTACGAGTACCGACGCCTCATCTCGGTTTCGTCGCGGGCTGTCAGCTACTGTGGGGCGGCCACTGAGGTGACCAGCCTGGGCTCATTCCGCAGGAGCGAATCCGCGGAGGCCCAGTCCACTTCATCTCAAGCTCAGGGAGATTCCAATCAGCTGACTGGCAGTTGCGACGAATGCTGAGAACTCGTAAGTATTTGAGATTCATTCCAAAGATTGAGTTGCAAGCGAAACAGTGATGAACATGTATTTATACAAGTGCTATTTCTAAATATAAACAATGTTGCAACAAATACATTACAGATTTGCTACTGTAATATAGGGTGTTTCACATTGAATATAGGGGTTTCGTATTAAATATAGGGGGCTTTCATATTTACAAAAAGAAACCATACATGTGAAAGCTATATTTACTTTATTTTAATAAATCAAATTTACAGTGAAACTATAGTTATCCAAATTTCTGTAGATGTTGAGTATGAGTGCCAATGCGGTGACACGCCAAATATTAATGCGATATTCCAGTTCCTGCCACAATGGTGATAGAGTTAATGATACCTGTGTTAATGATTCCAGCCCTTTGGTTATCCGCTTCCTCAGTTGTTGCAAGTCCTGGTGAAACGGAAGCACAAACACTTTGTCTTTAACAAAATTCAATAGGGAAAAAAATATATGGAGTTAGATCTAGGAATCTCGGTGGTCAGCAAAGCAATGGCATATAGTTTGATCCAGCAAGGCCAATTCAGCTATGGGGTAGACTATCGTTCAGCTATAGACGAACAATTTTTTTGTCAATGTGAGGGAAAAACTTCTTGCTGCAGAATGAAGTCCGGAATCTCATTCACCAAACTTTCATAATATAAAAATTTGCGAAGCTTAACAAGGAGATCCTAGTATCAAAATATCATTCTTTAAAATCAGTGTCTTCTAAGATATAAGTTTCTCTTAAGGTTTTAAGGTTAATTGATCAATTCATAAAATCCTCATTGTTTTGGAATTAGGGCTATATATACCTTGTTTGGCATTATACACACACATTCTTAAAACGTATAGTTATTTCCAAGACTATAAAATTTTATAGTTTAAATAAAATTCTGCAAACCTTAAATGTTTTACAACAGAAATAAGTTTAATCAATTTTTGTATATAATATTACTTTCTTCATATTATTGAATTAATCACAACAGTTGCACATGATATATTATTAAATACCAATAATTGATGGTTGAAACTGGGCATTGGAACATTTGTTTGTATGCTTTTCCACTTTCAGAATAATTTATAAAAAGATAAAATAGCAGGTGGAAAAAAATTCCTATTCTAGGCAATTGATCACTTTGTTTATGTATAAAAATGAAGTTGTTAGTATTTGTTAAAAATCATGTTTTGTTTATAGGTAAAATGGATAAAACTGGAAACATGTTAATATGGATAGATGTCTTTTGAAGAAGAATATGGCATGCAGTTTTGATACTCTTCATAAGGACTGATGTAGCTTTTCACTCTGTGATATCTAAATGAGGAATTGTCTAATTTTTTTTGTTATTGCTTCCAAGGGACCATTTTTCGACCAAAGATATTTTCCGAAGAGGAACATCGTAAAATGCTGTCTACTCATCTCGAAACACATGACAGAAATCTAACAACGAATCGTTTATTTTTTCGTTTTTTCAATTCCTTATGCATTCAACGAACACGCGCAAATATCCACATATGAAAATGGAACTCATCAAATAAAGAAAAATGTATTACTCAGAAATTTAAATTCACAAGATGAACTTGTAAAAAAAATATTTGCCATAAATATAAGCTGAGTTTTCCATAAAAAAGAATCACTGTGAGCTTTTATGTTTTTGTATTGTACTTTTTCTATGTACATTTCATTAATGTGCCATACAACATTGAAGTATAATTAAGGAATTTAGTGACTTATAATGGAAATATATGTACAAGAACTCGGTTTGTAAAGATTCCAGATCTTGGCAACCTCCAATGGAGTTTTTTTAGGCAATTCTTTTAGAATTATTTTAATGGAAAAAAAAAAATGAGCGAAACTATTTTATGTCAGTTAGTAATTTTTGAAAGTGAAATTGTAGACTCGTGTTCATTTATGTAATTTAATATAAAATTTGTTTTGATTTTAGCTTGTGGTTTTTTGATAAAAATTTTAAGTGTTGCTGGCCAATTTCTAGCACTTCTGCTGTTAACCATTTTTTCCATGATTATTATGGTATTTTTTTTCCAAGGCATGATCAAGTGCATTGACAATCATGAAAAATGTTTCAAGGTGATAAAATGGTGGAAAAAAAGGCATCACAATAGAATTTGAGTTCATACAAATTTGCTTTACCAAGCATTCTTCAGAACTATTTATTTTATCATTTAGACTGTAGTGATTATTTTTTGCTGGAATATATAAAAAAACTGTATGTGTTAGCGCAACAACTGGCTGGCACTTCCTTCTGCCTGTGATATAACCCATAGTGTTACTAGTTGTATGAAACAACTGGACAGACTTTAGCTATCATGTCTTGTAGATATGAAAGTTTGTTGATATATAGAGTTGTTGAATACCAAACTGGGAAAGTTTCATACAATTTATATATGACAAATGCTCATACAAATGAAAAATATTTACTGCAGGCCAAGTTATTGTTGTTGTTTTTATTAGACTTGTAAAACAAATGCTGCTTTGTTCTGTTTTGCATGTTTTTTTTTTTTTTTTCTTTCTGTAAATATTTGCTATACAGATCTATACACCTTGTTATCTAGTTGATTCTTTATACACTTGTTTAGAACATTTGTAAAAAAAAATAAAGCATATATTTTATTATGTCTGAACGATTTGCTGGTATATTTCAGTGATGGATGAATAAAACAGGATAAGTTATATTCTGTTAGATGCTTTATTTTTTAATTCTGTAATGTTTGTAAGTATTCGCGAAATAAAATAAAAAAAAAACCTACATCTTGTTTTTGTAATATTTTCTTCATCAAATTTATAACTTTAATTTTCTTATAGAAAAACTTTAAGGCATTTTTGTATCTAAAACATTAGATGTGAATAATGAATATTTTACTTTGTTTTAAAGCAATTCTCATTCCATAATTTCTTTTACTAAATTTTAAAAACAAATCTGAAATATTTAGAAATTAACATTTGTAAAAAACATATTTAATAGGATTTAAAATTTGTGAAAATAACAAGCAAATCTATAAATCATGACTTCAATGTCTATTTCGGAAATTAATAATTCTGTATGACCAAATTAAAATAGAAACTTGAATGTTAGATAGCATTTAATTTTAAATGTCTATAAATTGGATTTTAAATCTCGTAAAATGCATGAACAAACATAAAAAAAATTGCAATATATATTTTCTAATGAATTTCCTGTGATATAAATTTTGATTTGAATATATATGGAAACAAACAAAAAGTACTATTCCATTCTTATATACAGAAATCTATAAAGTACAACTAAGCACCTTGTGAAAAACTAAGAATAGGATACATTACTGCACTGTCAAAAACCTTCAGATTATACATTTTAAAATGTTAGTTTATAGACTGATTTAGGTTGGATGATTTTTTTTTTTTTTTTTACTGCATTTAATATTTAAAAATAGTTCAGATATTTTGTGTAATTAATACTTTAATAATATTTGTTAATAAGATAGGTAAAGAATGATAAACATTAAATGAATTTTTAGTTAAATTGATAAAAATTAACTAAATTTTTTACAAAAAATTTTTATTTGATCCAATACAAAAATACAATATAAAAATGCTTTTTATAAACTGTTGTAATATATACATAAATATTAATCTGAAATATGCATAAAAACCATTCAATTAATTGCACTCTTAATATTTTTAAGGCATTACATCATTTCAGAAAATAATAATTTTAACCATTTATTTATTCAACAAATCTAAAATTTTTAAATAATAACACACCTTAAATTTCAAGTTTCCTTAAAGGCCCATTCACAGAAATTCTATTTTAAATTATTAACATCACCTCACTAATAAATTACCATAAAGATATTTATATTTCAATTACCACATAACATGAATTAATATGCTGCCCCAAACCAGAACATAGGATTCAATTTAGTATTATTTAGAGAACATTGTCTCTCCTCTTGTACTTGAAAATTATATTTTTACTTCTTTTTATCCTTCAAACTTTCAAAATATTTTCCTAACAGTTTTTGAGTTTCTTCTTGGGAGACAAAATAAACTATTTCTTCTAGTTCTTGTTTTTCATACGATATCAATTCATCGACATGAGGCTTACGTAAACTTAATTTGGTCATCTGTAATGCTGCAGCTAAAAAAATGAAACAAAAATTATTCACTAGTGCTAAGAAAAATATGATTTATTTGAAAGTCAGGATCTCAACTATTATTATATGAACTTCAAAAAGTACAATAACTAATGTGAAAGTTCACATAAGATCTTAATACAATTAACCTTTACTTTTACTAAAGTTATTTAGGTTAGGTTACCTACTAATATCCTTAACAGCTGGCTGCCTTACATGACATTTTCAAATTATCTAACACGTCTTTCTTCCACTTATTAAATTGTTTAATTTGAAAGGCTTTTTTAATACCTTTAGAGTAAAGGTGTTGTTAAGTAAAAAAGCAAATCAATTGAACTCTTTTTTCAAAGAATATTTAATTTCCTTTATCAATTTTTGAAATTTTTCTTAGGTAATCTTTTTTATACTTTCTATTATTGCACAACAATATGTTCAAACTTAATTATTCAGTGCCTCCATTAAAAGAACTATTAATTTCATCAAGTGTTATTTAAAGCAACATTCTATTACCATGGTATAGAAAGTGTTTTGAATTTTGTAGTTATTTAATCCCCAAACCAGAGAAAAAACAAATGTCCCAAAACATGTATTAGTAAGTGAAGTGGCAATACAATAAACATTATCAATTTTGTAATGTTCATAATATTTATGTCACTCATTAAGAATTAATCACTTAAAGAAAAATTATTTTTTTATATTGTAGTAGCTATCCTAGATTAAAATGAAGCTGAATGTGAATAAGTCATTTTAATAAATTATTATTTTAGAAGACCTTTTCTACATAGAGCTAATTAATAATTCGATAAACATTTTTAAAAGCCTCTTAAATTATTATTATAGAAGATTCTGTATTTTTTTAATGTAATTGACAATCTTAACTTTTTAAATAATTTAAGTTCACATAGAACATTTAAAAATTTATTCTAATTACATTTCTATAAAATATGCTTAAAAAATAAAAATTGAATCAAAAGTAAAAATGCAATAAAAATATAAAAATTGTGAAAGAAAAAATTCAAATATTAACTATATCATAAATATAATAATCCAAGAATCTACCTGGAATTTTCATGAATCTATCCAGTTCTTCTTGGGCTTTAGCTAAAACATCAGAAGGTGAATCAACAAGTTCATTGACAAGACCCAATTTCTGTGCTTCCTCAGAAGTAAACATTTTGCCCAGCTTAAGAGCATGCTCAGCTTTACGAAAACCTAGGGAGTTTATGTATACTGCACGAAACCTGCAATAAGATATTTATATTTCAAATTGTTTTTTAAAACAAAAATTTGTATAAGTAAAAAAAAAAAACATTTTTAAGAATTGAATTTATATTTATGATTCAATTAAAACTGTATTTTTCATTCATTTGTTATTATAGATTGATTTACTTGATAAACGTACAATTGCTATTACATTAAATGGTACTTAAAATCAATGATCAGGAACTCATTTATTGATTTTCACATATTGCCAACTAAAAAATTAAAAGTACAACAAACCAAGTAGAATTTAAGGAACATTTAAATACTTTAAATCTATTTTTAAAAACTTTCATCAAAGTTGAGAAGTATTTCAGTTTTAGTCCAATTTAGACACTGATAAAAAGAATGGAAAGATGTCTAACAAAATACAACTATATCAAATAAAATATGTTTTCTTTTCTCCTATTTTTAAGTATTTAAATATATCTTTAATAAATAAAACATAAGAGAAATCAAAGAATTTGAAATGAGATGTTTCTATATTCTAAAGAAAATTATATGTATATATAAATACACACATATTAATGACACAATGCTGGAAATTTAAAAGATATTACAATTCTTTCAGATACTGATATAATATTTTTTTAAATAATTGGCCTTGTATATATCGTCCTGAAAAACATTTTATTAAAGTAAAATTATTATTAAAGACTTACCATTTAGGAGCAACAATTCCCTAAAAAAGAAAAAATTTAAATACAATTAATGTACAATTAATCCATGTAAGGAAAATTATACAACTAAATATAATTACATAATAATTTAAAACAAAATTTAAAAAGTACAAAATAATTTCTGTAGAGAATTGAAATTTCAAAAATGCTACATTCATCAAATAATTTATTAATTCTTTTATATGTTCTTCTTTATGTTTTTATAGCTATTTGTTTATTTTTATATTAGTTGTTATAGTTATTAAAAGTATTTATCAATTCAGAAATAGTTATTGTAACAATTGGTATAAATATACAGTTTTGTATTTTTTTTAAATTTAATGCTAGTTTTTAATTGCCTTTATCATGATCATTAGTAAATTTATCTGTTTCATAACATAAAATAAAAGTTATTTTAATAGATCCAGAATACAGTTTTGAGAAAATAGTTTGTTTTTTCTTCATTTTCTATATAAAATTACTGAAATTCAAAAATATGAATTCTTAGCTAAATCACGATAAATAAATGTATATACATACCAACATTGTTTCGTTCAAACCAATGCTAGCTCTGGATTTTACCATAATGCTATGATCACAACTCAATGACACAAGACAACCGCCAGCTGGTGCATGACCCTAGTCATTAAAAGTAAAAATAATAATAATAAGAGAATAATAATGATGATTTAATTTATGTTGCTTAAAAATGTACTCAACATTCATATAATTTTAACGTAACTGGAATTTAACAACAAATTTAAAAATGACATTTCTAAAATAAATTATTTGAATAACACTTATGATTGTTAGATATAATAAGCAATAAAATAACTCATAATCTTTAATACGATAAACATTATAAGGTTTTACCAACTATCTAGTATTAAATGTTCAAGCTCACTCAAAATATAATTTTTTTTTTTTTTTTACATAAAATTACTTTATATCATCCAACAAGATTGTTCAAGTAATGACACAATTAATAGAAATCAATAATTATTCCATTTAAAGAATGACATGTTGTAAAATATTATGAATTAAATAACGACTAAAAATAAAAAAATTCATATATTCTCACATTTATTGCTGCAATTGTCACCATAGGAGTTAAATATAAAGTTTTCCACATGGTTTGAAGAGCTACCCAAAATTTTCTGAGCCTCTCTTCCTTGGGTTTGTACATTTCTGTAATATCTAGACCAGCAGAAAATACAGTTGGAGAATTCTGAAACAGAAAGCATATGGAAATAATTTTTGTTAGAACTAACAAAGGACTGATAAAAATAATAATGTGATCATGTAGTAATTGTGTGATTGTTTGTTTCCCACGAACTTCAACTGGCATTTGTGTTTCATACTTTAAAGTTTCAGTTCTTGATCCTCATTTAAATTTTAGAGAAAGAACAAAACTTCTTCAAAGATCATGAACAAATACATTTCAGGTTAAAAGTTCTGTTTCAAAAGAACAATAAAATGAGTGTGACAGCACTACAGAAGTTGGCTGTAGGCTTTGAGCACTACATTGGCACAAAAAAAATATATAATTTATTATCAATGAAAAGAACTGCATCAGAAAGAGTTTTATTCCTTTTCTTATATAATTAACATAACATTAAATATGGATGCATTATTAATAAAAAAAAGAATATTAAAGCAAATATAACTAAAAAAATTTTGATATAGAAAAATACTCTCTGGATTAATTTCCGGTTGAGCTGAAAAAAAAATGTTTAAAATTAAATGATGAGTGCTCAGCTATTTTTAATTGAATACTTGAATTAATTACAGAAAGAAATTGCGATAGGTATGTGATTAAACAACCTGCAATTCAATAGAATATTGATGAGTTATGGATTAAAGTAAAATGACAAATGTCAACATTTATTTTTAAAGATACAAGTATCTCAAAAATTGAAAGCATTTCAGTCAAAGGTATAAAATTACCTAAATTAAACTTGCTATCATTCAGAGAAAATATACAGGGTTGGCTAGCCTTTCCCATTATTGTTATATCAAATATAGACAACAGAGTGCCATTATAGAATTCACAAAGCTGTCTCATTTGAAATTATTTTTTCATAGGTACGCAGATGAAATTGTTCAGTTAATTACAATTTTTGTAAAGTAATTACCAAACAGTATGGTGTTCTTGAAGATATTCCAATAAACATGATCAAGTATTTTTTTCAAATAAAATGTTTTCTGTCGATTTCTCCCATACAAAGAGAGACTGCATCTTCTATTTTAAAATTGATAGATACAGTAAATTAATGTATAAGACCTCTAGAAATTTTAGAGAAAAAAAATTAATGAAGAAGCATTTTTTACATGCATATTGCTACAAAAATAAGATGTTTCCACTCGACTCCTGTGAGAGTGAGATTCTAAAATAAACTGCCTAAATTACTGGAACCTATAGTATTTTTACAAAGTTACTATCAAACTTTACTATTTTCCCGAACTTTTAATATCTTTAATAGAAAAAAATCTCAACCCAATCAAAAGATAACTGCCATTCTATGAATCTCCTTTGAAAACAAGTAGATTGTGGAGATCCTCAAGTATCCATACATTTCACCTGTTTAAGAAATTATGTTTTGTATGTTGCTGAAAGTTTAATTTTATTATAGCCTAATAAGTTGTGCTTCAGTTTATGAAAAATTATACATATTATTTTGTGGTACCCGTTATTTAAATACAATTTGTTTAAAATATTATTAAACACATTATCATAAAAAATGTTTAACTATTGCAATTGTATAGTTACATACACATGGTAAATGATACTTTAAAAATACTTGTTTATTATAACTGAATCTGTTTGCTTGGCAACTTTCTTTAGCAATGCTATGAAATGCAGCTAAATAGAACAAATAAATCTTCAATGGTTATTTATCTTTAAATTTTTTAATATATGTTTACCATTTTTGTTTGTGAATTTTCAACATGCAGTTTTTCCAAAATGAATATGGATCTTATATCTAATTTAACATATATGTTCAAGTAAAGGATATTTTTCACTTGAAAGCATGATACTGTTTCATTTTCCCTCTTGAAAGTCATATCAATTCAATATTATAAGGTTTCTTCAGATGTTTTTTAATGAGATGAGGTAAAATACTTTAAAGCATTTGCAAATTTGGTAAAATGCATAAGAATGCATAGAGAATGCTGAAACAAGCTACATCAGACAAAACAATCCATAACTACCAAACAAACAAATTTGATTCTACAATGGCAAGTACCATTTAAAATTTTACTAAGACTGCAAATTAATTTTTAGTGCCTTTTTTTTTTTTTTTTTTTTTTTTTTTTTTTATAAGGAGGATTTTAGGATTTTATTTAAGGAATTGTGAAAAATTATGTACATTATTATTTTTCAAAGTATTGTCCATTACTAGCCTCTACATTTTCTCATCTTTTAGACAACACACATATTCAGCATCAAAAAACTCATCTTTCGATGCTATCAGCCAATTGATCCAATTTTTCATATCTTCATCAGAATGGAAGTGTCACTTGTCAGATTGGAAGTGTCTTGTTCCATAGATAAGAACAAATAGTAATCTAATGAAGCAATATCTGTTGAATATGGTAAGGTTAACATGCAGGGTTAAACATGTCATTTCAAGGTTTTTAAATATTTTTTTGACCACATGAGCAACATATGGTCCAGCACAATCATGTTGAAAAATTAACTTCATCGTGTTTTTGCAGCTATTTTTCCTACAATTGATGGGTCAAATGTATAAATTGTGTTTGGTAGTGTTCATCAGTGATGATTTCATTCAGTTGAAGCAGCTCATAACATACGAAACTAAACTGATCCTACCAAATAAAAAGCATGAGCTTCAAACAAATGTTCAGTCTTCAGTCTTACTGTTGACATTGATGCATGAACAAGCAAATCCCATGATTTTCTACATTTATTGTAGGACAACCATTTTTCTTCGCTAGTGATAATACAATGCAAAAAGCCCTTTCTTTTTGATGTTGAAGCAAATGTTCACACTTGACAAATCAGCATTCAACATCTCATGGCTTCCATTCATACAGCACCCAATTTCCTTGCTTTTGAATCATGACAAGTGCATTTAAACATTTGGAAACTATTGTGTGACCAGCATTCAACGATTCAGCACATTCATCTTACATTTGACATGAATCTTGGAACAATAATGCTTCTAAATCATCATCTTTGAACTTTTTCAGTTGACCAGTGCATTCTTTGTCAACTTCATTGAAATCACCACTTTTAAAATGTTGAAACCCAACACCCACATGTCTTATTATCCTTTTTTTTTTAAATTAAACAAAAGTATAACTTTCAGCAAATAATGTTCTGCTGGCTCATAATTCCACATCTGTGGAGATGAGAAAAAGTATGGCGTTTACAATTCAGCAAAATAATATATAATAAAAAATAAAGCCAAATGACAAAGCTTTGACATGAATGTAGTTACAGAAGTGCACAATACAATATGGCATAAGTTATATCTATTGCCTAAGTACCACCTATTCTAAATCCCACAAAGTTAATTCCCAATCCTAATATAAACAATGTACTATAAATTTAGAACAAAGTAACTTTTTATCTACTATTATGAAACATTACTGAAAGCTTCAAAATGATTGAATAAATAATGCATATTATATTATACTTACAGATGATAAAATCATTCCTCGAAATTTCTTTTTTTCCAAATCTTTTATAGCAGCTGTGATTTGCTCTAGAAGTTCTAAGTTTAAACTATTTACAGGAGGTCTCTGCATAACAACATTGGCAGTTTCTGAAAATAAGTTTTTTTAAAGGAAAACTCAAATTTTAATACCAGCATTGCATTGATTTTTTTTCTCTCATTTTTTTAATAAGATTAAAATAAATTTTAATACATTAAGTTGGAATTCTAAAAAAACTACAAATTAGTTTTTTTTAAAACAAAAATATAAAGAATAAACATAAATACCACAGTCACATAAATCAACCAATTTACAAATTTTATTAAAAATAATTTACAATTAATGCTTAGTTTAATATCTTTTAATTTCCATTCTTCTAGAAAAGCAATTTTTAAATCACATTTACTATAAATGGAGCATACTTTTGGTCTTTACTAAATTTTACTTTTCTATCCAAAAACATTTCAGAAATGCTCAATGAGTTTTATTACCAGAGACTATAGAAGAAATTGTAGAATTTTTAGCATTTTATAAAACATCAAAAGTGTAGTGTTTAATGCTGTATGTTTAGGATCATTATCATTTGTAAAATGTAATAACAGACAAGTTTTTGTAGCACTTGATAGTAAATTATTCTTTAATATATAGATGTATGTGTTATGATTCATGTTGACAATAATAACCGAACTTCTGATACCAAAGGCACTCACGCAACTTTGTTATTGTGATGAAATTATTAAAGGTATTTTAAAAGCAAATATTTCACAGCAGGCAAAAAATACTTTTTTTCTTTCCTAAGTAAAAAATATAAACTTTATTGTTATTTAAATAATATGAATTACAAAACTATTACTTCATATTACTGTTTATAAAACAATTTTTGATATACTTATTATTTTATATCTTTATTTAATTACAAAGCTCTCATTAAACTTTTACATCTCAAAAGTCAATTATAAATAAATTTGGCTTTAAAACCTAATCGTTATGAACACAAATACTATAATGAAACTTTAGTAAAAAACATAATTTTAATTCAATTTAAATTCCTTAAATTAAGCATAATATAATAGCTCTTACAATTTGACCTCATAGTTTTATTTTTAATGGGAAATTTATTAAAGACAAACAAAATAATTTAATTTTCCCTCCATTTTATGTGTTTGATAATAATTATATTATAATTTTAATTATAATAATCATAATTTTTAAAAAATTATAATTTATTAATACAATTATAATTTTATTATTCATTATAATTATCAAAATTATCTCATTATGATTTTTAAAAAATCAAATAATTATATCCCACTAATTTTATTACCATACTAAGGACAAAAATTTTTAGCTGATTTCTGATAATCACTGACATTTTAAGTCACAAATATATATAAAATTTTATGTCTCAAAATACATACTCTTTTTTTCATCTTCTATAACATTTACTAAGATTCTAGCAGTGCTTTCATTTCTTGTCTTAACAGTATTAATAAATTTGGCAATATTGGGTTTTAAAAAAGTTTGTAATGTCTTCAATTTATACATAATTACGAAAAACAAATATGGTCTTGATTCTTTATTTGATTTGAGTTGTAACTTTGAAACGGAATCTGTTGACTTCACTTGTTTAATACTTTATTAATTGCTTTGATTTATGCTCGCCCAAGCTGCTTTATCTCAATGTATTCAATTGCTCTAAAGAAATAAGATAATAATATGATAATAAAAATTCTGAGATAATCTATAATCAGCAAGTTTAACGTTTTCTAAAGGTAATAAATGAAAAAAAAGTAATGAAAACTGAAATAATACGTGCAATTTAAAAGGAAGATTTAAAAAGTTAGCGCAAAAATACTATGCAATTTTCTTTGGAAATTAATAATTGATATAATTTGTAGTAAGTGTCATTGTTCGTATCAAATAAAGAGAAATAAGATAAGACTTTGTACTTATCAAAAGTCTTTTTCAATTTTTCTCTCTGTTTTTCATATAAAATACATTGAAATAGAATAAGTTCTTTGATTTCCGGTTTATTGTTAACTTGAGGACATTGGGGAAGAGATTAAATCAAATCTATTAAGTCTAATATCAGAGGAATAAGTTTTAGTTCGAAATAGTAAGAGAAGCACATCTTCCTTCGATTGATAGAGGAAAGTCAGTGAATTGTTTTAATATTAGAGAGTTCTTGCATAACGTTTTTTTTATCGCCTGATATTTTTCTTCCTAGCGCGCATGCTCATAGGAATAGCTCAGTAGTGCAATATTACAGATACGCATGTGCAATAGGACAATGTTTCCTATGAGCATGCGTGCTAGGAAGAAAAATATCGGACGATAAAAAAACGTTATGCAAAAACTCTCTATTATTATTTAAATTGATCAGATCCTGAACATATATTCATTATAACCATTGTTCATTTGTGTTTTCTCTCACTGTTATATATATATATAGATTTTATATATAGAGGATATACTATATAGAGAAGATTTTATATATAGAGGAGAGATTTTTTTATAATTTCTGATTGTATTTGAGAAACATTTTCTAATTTTAATACTTTATTTTCATAAAGTATTATAAAAATAACTTGAAGAATTGATTGTAAGAGTCATAATACAAACATTGCCTTTAATTTATTCAAACAACGAAGGATTGCTGATAAAAAGTTGAAGCATTATTTAACAAAGCAAAACCATAAAAGAAATAAATTTTTAAATAAATGTCTGGCCAAGAAATATAAGAAAGAATTTATCAGCTTCAACGAACTCAGCCTACTTACGTCGAAATTAATTGCACATTAAAAAAATTGTATATCTTAGTATTTCTGAAAGACATACTATTCCTTATTGTCATCACTTTTAATATTGTTTGCATATTCTTTTATGAATATTATCTATATACATGCAGGGACGCAAGAACGCACGCATGTATGCACGCACACACACACACATACATACATACATACATACACTGAAGTGACAAAAGTCATGGGATAGCAATATGCAAATTTTCAGATGGCAGTAGCATCGCGTAGAACAGGTATAAATGCGCAGTGCTTTCGCAGAGCTTTCATTTCTGTTCAAGTTATTCATGTGAAGAGGTTTTGACGTGATGATGACCGCACGACGGGAATTAACAGACTTTGAACGCGGAATGTTAGTTGAAGCTAGACGCATGGGTCATGCCATTTCGAAAATCGTTAGGGAATTCAACATTCCCAGATCCACTGTGACAAGAGTGTGCCGAGAGTATGAAATTTCAGGCATAACACCCCACCATGGACAGCGCAGTGGTTGACCGCCTGCACTTGACGACTGAGACCGGCGACGTCTGCAAAGAGTCGTAAAGTATAACAGACAAGCAACACTGCGTTAAATAACCGCAGAAATCAATGTGGGACGTACAAGGGACTTGTCTGTTAGAACTGTGCGGAGAAATTTGGCTTTCTTGGGCTATTCCAGCAGAAGACCGACTCGAGTGCCTTTACTGACAGAACGACATCGCTTGCAGCGACTCTCGTGGGCACGTGAGCATATCGGTTGGTCCCTAGATGAATGGAAAACCGTGGCCTGGTCCGATGAGTCACGATTTCAGTTGGTAAGAGCTGATGGTAGGGTTTGAGTGTTGCGCAGACCCCACGAAGCCATGGACCCAAACTGTCAGCAAGGCACTGTTCAAGCTGGTGGTGGCTCCGTAATGGTGTGGTCTGTTTTTTCATGGCATGAACTTGGTCCTCTGGTGCGACTGGACCGAACATTGACTGGAAATGCTTATGTTCAGCTACTTGGAGATCACTTGCAGCCATTCATGGACATCATGTACCCAAACAACGATGGGATTTTTATGGATGACAATGCGCCATGTCACCGGGCCACAACTGTTCGCGATTGGTTTGAAGAACATTCTGGACAATTCCAACGAATGATCTGGCCACCTAGATCGCCCGACAGGAATCCCATCGAGCATTTATGGGACATCATCGAGAGGTCTGTTCGTGTCCAAAATCCTGCACCATCAACGCTTTCACAATTATGGACGTCTATCGAGACAGCATGGCTCAATATTCCTGCAGAAGACTTCCAACGACTTGTTGAGTCCATGCCACGTCGAGTTGCTGCACTTCGCCGGGCGAAAGGAGGGCCGACTCGATATTAAGAGGTATCCCATGACTTTTGTCACTTCAGTGTACATATATATATATATATCCCTAATCTTCTCTTTCTGAAGTATCACAGAGCAAGCTCTGCTTGTTGACAGCTCAATTATAATAATCTCGTTTTAATTATAATTTCCTGCTTTCCCTTTTGAATATATTCGTATATATTCCTATTCTCCTTCTTTAAAATTTTTATATTTATATTAATAAAAAAGAAATGTAAAAAAAATAAGGCATAACAATTCAATGGGCATTGCTTTCAATAATCTAGGACAGTAAGCTGCGGCTGCTTCGTAAGTAAGAGTTTCGTCCCTCCTTCAATTGATCCTCGTCAGCTGTCGAGTATTATTAGTTAAAAGCTCATTTTTTATTAGTTAAAAGCAAGGACAGAATAGAAAATAAAAGTTGCTCTTGAACTGCGTTTTACTCTGATTATTTCTTCAAGTATGTTAAAAAGTGTTAACATTAAAAAATCTCATTCAAACACCAAATTTACATTTATTTTGAAAGGTAGGGAACATTAAGTAGGACGACATAAGAGGATTTACTTGTTTAATTAATTAATTCTGCAAAATTATAATTAATAAAATAATTGATTAATTATTTCATTGAAAATACACTGCCCGACATAGAAAATGTAATGCCGTGAAGATTCGGCTGTATAAATATTGAAAACTTCGGATAATACTCAGCTGAACAAGTTATATAGATATCTGAAGTGCAAGTTGGTCGCGTGGTTAAAGCGCGGGTTAGAAGGGAAGGAATCGGCGTATTAACCAACTTTATCACCTATGGTATCAAGAATTTCGAGTTTCAATCAAGAGTTTCCATATCACAAGACACAGGTTAAGAGCTACTTGGACGACAATACAGAAGGCAGTTCCGTCAATCAGACGATTTTACGAGAAGTAAAATTGTAGACTTACGAACGGCTGGTTGATCTCAACCATTATATCGCTGTTAAAACACACAGATACATTCATTTTGCACAGAATTTGGATAAGATGGAACAATGAACAAAAATAGAATCATTGTGAAAGAACAGGTTCATATAAATGTACAATAGAACTCACGGATCGATGCATCCGAAGAGAAGAGATGGTGACCTCACAATCTATTCTTAAAGGGGCAAAATGGCTAAAGGTGCCATCAGACACTGTAGCAGGATGCGCCTGGTACACATCAGAGGCCCATTGACGGCACGACGGTGGTTGCTGAAACCAGTTGTACTACCTTATATCCAATAACTACAGAATGGTATTTTCCAACAGGACAACGAGAGACCTCGCACGACATTCCTTAGCAGACCAGAAATGCAGCATGTCCAATTGCTTCCTTGACTTTCAATGACTCTGGATCTCTCATTGATCTAGCATATCTGGGATGAGATTATCTGTCGTTTGTCTGCTCTGCCCCTGCCTCAATCGAAGGATGAAACTGTGGTTTGGTTTATCGCTCTACAGTCATTTTTTGCACACTTCGGGCTAATTAGACCGCGACCTACAGTTTTACGTGGATTCCGAACCACAAACAAATGTTTGTTTGTGGTTCGGAATCCACGCCACTGCCAGTATTCGAACCTGAAGCCTGTGGTACAAAGGGCCAGAGGATGAAATTGGGGGGGTTGAGAGCATACAGGTTTTGATCCCTCAGCACACTATTCGCACTCTAACTGAATATGTACCTTTTAGGATTGTTGTTTGCATCGCCGAAAGAGGTGGTTCTACTTTCTGATCATCTTGCATATCTCATCGCTGTATAAAATTATCTTCTTGTAAATAACATTGCTGATTTATATACGAATCTATGTAGGTATTTCAGTTTTCTATGAATCTTTTTCCGTATCATATTCCATCTGTTCTTTTATGATGCTGCATTTTCTATATCTGGCAGTGTATTTCTGTCATGATAAAAAATTGGAACTTTAAAAGAAAACGAAATATTTGACCCAACTACATGCGATTTCTTTTTCTGGCTGTAATTAATTAAAAAGAAAAATTACACATTGATTTATATAAGATGGTAGATCTCAAACCAGATTGGTTAAGAAAATTAGTAAAACACTCAAAAAACGTTATTAGCCAACATTCATCCAATATTTATGCCTAAATTGGGCAACATTCGTACCAAAGGTAATTATCTGCCTAAATAGGTTTATTCACAAATCTGTGGTGGTCTAAATAAATTTAAGCATTTTACTGTATTATTTTGTTACAAACACATATATTGAGCGCGATTTTAAAATGAAACATATTTTTGGTATATAAAAATATAAATTGAATGCTCGAAAGAAATATTTGTTTATGATTGCTGTCTTGATAGAAAATAGTGTGAGGCCAAGAAAGAAGGGTATAATTAAACTGTTGATGGAGACTTTGGATTCTTCAGAATGGTGCGTTACTGACTAAAGTTCGTATCAAATTTGCAATAAGAAAGCATTGAATAAAAGGCTTTTCTAATGTTTAAGTTTTAACTTCTTTAAGCTTAAGTAGAAACAAAACATGTTCCACTTTTTAGTTTTTCATCAAAATCTGAAAGTGTGAATAGCAATTACCTATCAGAAAATTTTAAAAAATTAAATGATATTTTATACTGAGATAAATTTTGTTTTAAAAAGTCAATTTTTTTTTATAATTTTAAAACGCTAACTTTAGCAGCCGCAATGTTTTCCAATACGCAGTTTGCACCTTCCAAAGGGAATCAGTTTGAGATCGAAGTTCTCCTTTCGTCCATGTGTTTCTCCACGTATCAGAAATGCTTTGAGTTTATTTTCAGTAATACACTGGGTGGTTCATTTTTCAAAACTTTATGATGCTAAAAATTAAAAAAAAAATCTAATGTATGAAAATAAACTATAAGATATGAAGAAGACTGAAAAAAGCAGAGCTATTCTGATATCCAGTAATGTAAAATTTTATACTGCTGAAAACAATTAGGGAATATTATGAATTTGGGTTTAAATTGCGGATGAGGAAATGTTTTGGTGACTGATATATTAAATATTCATTAATTATTGAAAGAATAATTAGCAACGAACAAGGAATAATTAAATTTTATTAGCGATATTTGTCGGTAAACAAAAAAAGCACAGTGCATGTTATACAAACAAACAAAAAATGGGATTTCTCGGATACAAATTAGTTTCAATAAGGGATATGGTTTCCCCTGACCGAAAGCAATGTCGCATACCTACGAGACATGGAATCAATGAGGTTATCAATGAGAGACTGTGATATTTTCGCTCACTCCTATAGAAGAGAGCTCTCCAACTGGTGAATTGTTTCTGGGTGTGATAAGGGAATAGTAACCCTTCTCCCTAAAATGTCCCAAACATGCCCTATTCGGTTCGTGTCTGGGGAATATGCTGTCCAATCCATTCGAAGGATTTCTTCGTTCGAATAGGAAACTGTCCACTAGCTGAGCACGGGGAAGCCTGGCGCTATCATCCATGAAAATGAATTCATCCCTGATTTCTGCGACGTAAAGGGCTACAATATGTCGGAGGTTATCATCCGTATATTGCTGAGCCGTTGGTGCTCCATTCCTGATAATGTAAAGGTCGGTACAGCCATTGATAGAAATACCTACTCAGATCATTACTCCGTCTCCACCAAATCGGACACTTTCATGCACAAATGCAACAGTATTCGTGTACCACCCGTTCTTTCCAAATGAATATCTGCCTGTCGTCAGGTTGCACACTAATGCGGGACTCGTCCGTGAAGAGCATGCTGTCCACTCATCTCGTACCCATCTGAGATGCTCCTGTACTCTCCTCCCGCAGGCAGCACAGTGGTCTGTGTCAACGAAACGCAAACAGTAGATTTGGGAGCACATAAAACGCCCATGGTGGAATCGGTTTCGAATAGTTTGAATCGAAACTCTAGTACCAACAGCCCTCTGAAGATTCTGTTGCAAGAAAGTGGCATTCATGGTGCTGTTTCTTCCGGCCCGTTAGTGTTAAATATATCGTTTTCTTTGAAATTGGTTGAAGCCCATTTTTGACAAAAAGGCTGTTAATGATAACAATGAATGCAAACTGCTATGACCATTTTGTCTATAAACAGTTCCAAAAAAATTCTTCAAAATTTTCATCATTTTGTCAACATAAATTTAAGTAGTTATGTATTAAGTAGTAGAAGCAAAGACATAATATTAATGAAGTAGAGACATAAAATAGCAAAATTTTTTAACTACATATTATGTCACGCTGATAACACTGTTAATTACATAAAAATTTTCGTTCGTTCACTAGAATTTTTTGTTTGCTTCTTTAATCATCATCAGAGGATGACTCCATAACTAGAGTGAAAAAGCTATTAGTAGTGTGTTCTCTTAACTTGAAATAAATAAGTAAGATTAGCTCTAAAATTACTAGTACCGATAGTTTTTGTGATATATTTAACAAAAATTTCATAAAAAAATTTGGTCCGATTCAATTGATATTCCATATTTAATATTTCATAAATGAATGATTTTCACATTTTGTTGATTTGTAAAGTTGTTTTGTAAGTGGTGTAAGTCCATTTGAGTTTATCAAAAGTATAAATTTCTTTTAACTAATACTTTAAAAACGATCACATTATAAATTAAAATCAATTTAATATTTAAAAAACAAAAAATGAGCGCTTTTGTAAGTACCAATATTTTTCAAGCTATTCAAATACAAACCCATAAATATCTTCTTATAATATAAAAATGGATTTACACCATTTTTAAAGAAAAAAAGGCTCAAATGCCAATTCTCATTTTGAGTTGTTGCACGCATATGACCTTATTCCGATCATAGGCGAACATTTCCAATTTCCAAAAAACCGATTTCATAGTCTGGAAATTAGTAAGGAACCGATAGTTAACCATTAATAAGGAATCATTAAATAGTCTGGAACAGATTTCATAGTCTACCGCTTAACGGATTGCATTTAAACTGTCTGTAAACGACCGATGCCCCTCCAGGCTATTGACTCAGCTGTCATCTTGTTGAGACATTGTAGTTACTGTTACGAAACATTCTACGCATTTAATTTATTATTAATCTCGTTCTACAGAAGGAAGAAATGCGACGAAACTACATGTCGCTTTTCACTGAAAAAGTATAGTTTTCGACGTCGCAGAAAAAATTTGTATATTCCCAATTTTGTAAGTGTTATTATTTTTCTTTTTAACCTCTTCTATTTTATTTTTGTTAAAAAAGATGTTGATTATATGGTTATTTCACACCGAACCCACATTATCCCCTAATTGTTTTGAGCAGTGTATTTTATATGAAAGCAAAAATAAACTCTCATCTTCAATGTTATTCTCTCTACAGACCACTTGTATTCATATCAATCCATTAACGGCCAAAATTTTTCAAGTAAAGATAAAAATCGTGAGAATTCTCACATGAGAGTCATTTACCCGAAACTCATTGGATCAACATTACTGGGCTTCAAGTGGGGGATTTTTTTTAGAAACCCTATCTACCTTAATTCCATTTTTTTGGGGCTACTGTTAATTATCTATAAATCTTTAGTATAACATAAATTCTACCAGGCTATAAATCTTTAAAATAAGCTATTTTGTATTCTCATCAATAAAATCACAAAACATTATTAGTTTTGTGTAATATAACAAGACGTGTTTTTTTTTTTAAATTTCTTTTTGCAATAAACGATGGTTTTATTAGATGCTCGTTCAATTATTGTTTTAGCTCTTTTTAACCACCAAATCTGGCTATACTATATAGTCTGGTAATATTTTTTATTAATTAATAAAAAATAGGAATAATAAATAATTTTTTTAATAAATTAATAAATATATATATATATATATTACTCTTTTTCTATCGAATCAAGAAACTTAAGAAACTTCTCTCATTCACAAAGCAGGAGATAGAGGTTGCTAAACAACCAAGGTTCTCCGTCAGTCTGGCAAATCGTCGTCGTCGTCAGTCAGGCAATACAATAATAATAGTTCTATTGATATTTTTGATCTTTGCAATTGTAAAATAATTTTAGAGGATTTGTATAACATGGCGGATCGATTTTAGATAAACAAAAATGTTTACAATGCAAGGATTAGAAAAAATATTTTTGGTGTTCAATTTGCAATAAATTATAAACGCGTCCTATCTAACCTAATTCTTCTTATCCTAAATTAACCCCGAATAATATATACTACAATATTTATCTAACCATACAATATTTAACCTATCTAAAATAAAAGTAAAATGATATAGATATAGAACACATTTTCAGTACACACATCGAGCATCAAGTATCATTAACAGAGCATTAAGTATCTTTATCTGCTGGCCACAAACATCATTTTGTAACGTCAATGTCAGTATATCTATGTATATTTAAAATATCTCAGGCGATTAAAAATCCCGTTAATCGCGAAACGCGCTGTTATTCGTTTTTTTTTTTTTTTTTGTTCAATTCCTTCTATAAGCTCACACTCTCCTTATATATATCTTGTTCAAATTTTCAATCGTTAATAAAATACTTTTTATTCGTCCACTCAAGTTCGAATACATTTTTTTGAACTTGTAGTGGACGACACTTGATGTTAATACAGTCTTTAGAAATATTAATTTAGTAATTAAATTAAATTTATTATTTTTAGATGTAAGTTGCATATATCTACCAATAGATAGCGCCAGATAAATTTTAAAAAAATGAATGAAAATTATTTATAAGGAAGATTTAAGCAAATAATGGATAAGGAAGATTTTTGGTACTTACGTATTAATGCCACCTTAGCTACAGTTGCGCCAATAAAGAGCAATTTTGTTGTTCGCACGCGCACGCAGTTATCTTTTGAACGCCAACCGCAGGTACAGATTTGGCGGTTTTTAAGTGGCGCCGATCTACACTTCATTGTAGCTGTTAGATTGGTGCCACTTAAAAACCGCCAAATTTGTAGCTAAGGTGGCGTTAATACGTAAGTACCAGATTTTTTAGTTGCTGATTTCAGAAGGTACAGGAAAGGATTTTAAAAAGTTGATTTCAGCAGTTATTTAACAGGTCTTCGCAACTGAAGAACGTGGAGTTGAACATCCACCGATTCAGGGAAGATTTTTTTAGCAGTTGATTTCAACAGTTATTTAACATGACTCCATAACTTTTGAACTGGGTGAAGTTAAACGCGTCTATTCAATGCTTCATATAACATAAGGATTCAACATTAGCATTTGATTAGCGCTCTGAAGACTAGCTTATCTCGCTGACATCGCTTATATAAACTGGCCATTGTCATCACTCGTACTAAGCGAGTTCGAGAGTAGCGCGCTCTAAACCTTGAGCCGGGGGTTGTATTAACATTGCCTCTCTGCATAATTTTAGATTTGTCTTGATCTTCTGAAATGTTTCCTTGAGTTTTATTTTCACCTTCGTCGCACATAAGCTGACAGCATAAACATATAAATATCACTTAAATTTTATTTGTTTCACATATATAAATTTTATTTCATTGTGACCTAGTTATTTCTCGCCAAAACCTTCCACATGAGTCCTTGTTCCCAAGATAAAACAATAGCAACTGAGCGTGAGACACTGAATTCTAGGCCAACTCCCCACTACACGATGCACTTATGTCTATATAAACATACATATGCCTACATACTCATATAAAAATAAAGCCATCATTTTCTGAGAGGTGAATTCAGTTTGCAAAAGGGCGAATTTGAACAGCAAACCTTTTTTTAAAACACTTAATAAATATATTCTTGGTGAAAATCCACATTAATTAAGAAAAAAACAAAAAACACAGGGAGTAATTACTCATATTACACTTACCTTGACAGGCAAAAAAGGGTTCAGAATCATTCATTAAAGAGACTTTTAAGGGATGATGCTGTGTACCTAATTGTGTCTTACAATTATGAAAACAGCAATGGACACTGCCAATGATTTCAAGCCTTTTAACATACCAACTGTATATGTTACCTCTGTGAAACGAACTAAGTGCATTTTTACAGTTGACTTTACATAAACTATCATTAGTTTTTATTATAAAAATTCTTTACTAACAAAAAGTACCAACATTTTTATTGTTTCACAATGTTTAGTATACCGAAATAGAGAAATAATTTTTTCTAGTAATAATAAAGACCTCTGTTAAAAAATTGCAATTTATTTTCTGTAAACAGAAAACAAGTTTTAACAAAATAGTTTATTGTAAGTTTTTATTATGGGGAAAAAAAAAAAATCAATATTACATTTTTATATTTCTTCTATTTTATATACGAATTTCTCTAATAAAGGGAGGGAACATATGGAAAACAACATATTAAAAATAAAAATTAATAACAATGTAGAAGATTAGCTACTGATTCCTAATATTTAACTTTCCTTAATGTTTTTCTTTCTAAAGATTTTTTTGCATTCAATTTATAAAAATTAAAAAAGGATTATTTAATATTTTGTATATAATGAATTATAATACTTTTAAACAACTGACTGACTTAATATAATTGAGTAAGAAAAAAATAATGTTTAAATCTAATCCACTGAAAAACATTTTGTCTAAGTAATTTATTAAATATAAAAACTTAGAGAAAAATCCTCATTTAAAATATAAGCAGTAATCAGTAATTAAGAATATGTTTCAATGAATAAAAATATTTGTTTCCTTGCCAGTATTTAAGTATTAGTTTGTTAATCATTTTAGAATACAAAAAATTGTTTAAAATTATATTAAGACAAATAGGTTTTAAAAATTCATTTATGTTTAATTCATGTGCAAGAGATTTGTCATGTGTTTATTTTTATTTCAACAAATTTTTACTAATTAGTTTTCATTTGTTCATCTTTTTTTAAAGAAATACTTATAAATTAAACAAAAGATAAAAATAAATAAATTTTTAAAAATATTAAAAGATGATAATTCTCAACTTTGAAAATGTTTAAATTAAACATATAAGTGAAAAAATAACATAAAAAACAATTATTTATTGTTGGAGCTATTTTCTTGTTAGCAATGCTTTGGTTTCTAATAGGAACAGGTCTGACTGCTCTCCACTATAGATGGTGCTTTCTTGGCATACCTTTTCATTTTGCTGAGTTTGCCTAGCATAGAAAATCATGCAATTATGTAGATGAGATGATAAGCAGTTTGTGTTTTAGGTGTTGACTTCATTACTTAACAATAGTTAAAATTCCAAAAATGATTTGATATAATAAACTTGCCCTTGAAAGTAATACTAATAAAAATGATAAATTTTTTCAGAAATAATTTTGCAATTTAGATAATATATTATCCCACAAGAAATGTTTTTAGCATAAAAAATATCTTTTTAAGTAATATTACAAAAATCTTTATGCTCATTTAAAATAGCAAAATTCACATAATATATTAACCTAATATTTATTTTTACCTCTTGATATTTATAACCACATAGGTGGATATCTTTTTTTATAATTATAAATACTAATATTAATAAAAAAATTTGAAAATAAATTATTCATTATAGAAAAATACAATTACCATTATGGCATTTATAGTGTATAGTTAGTAATATGAAAATAGCATAAAATAGTATTTCAACTGTCAATTTTGTTAGATTACGTAAATAAATCATTAATATTTGATATTCACATCTTATGCTTGTCAGAGCAACTTGGCCCGGGAAAGAACTTAAACTATCATATGAAATAAAGTTAATTGTGTTAAACAGGAAAAAAATATGATACAAGGTACAGTGAATTTAGGATCAGTCCACTAATTAAGATTAATACAAAAAATTTGTATTTTATATATATATAATTAATTAAAATAAAATAAAAGGGTAGGGTAATACTGCTGCTAGAAATAATGACTAAAGGAACAGACTCAAACTTGCAGCTACAAAAGTGACACCCATGACGCCAGTTTGCCTAGGAGCTTTTCAAGTTGTAAAGAACTACCTGAGGGTGAATATTTGATATAATACCAGATATATTAAATGTATTTAGTTTTAATAATTAATGGCCAGAATAAAAATGAATAATTTATGTCTGGAATGTATGAAATCATTTCACTTATAAATTATTATTAATACTCAGAGACTACAAATGTAGGCATTACAATTTTTTGTGTATTCGTATTGTTTTCCTTTTTGCTTTTTGAATTCTTATCAATATAAAATGAATAAATTGTAACAAAACAAAAAATTACGTCACTTTTGGTCAATAGTCTACTAAAATAGTCAGTTTCCTTTTAAATTTTAAACAACACAAATTTTGTTAAATTTGGAGCCTAATGATATTTGAAATAATTAATTAGTGAATATTGAAATAATTAATAATCTACCATGAATAGAAGTAAAAATTTAATTTATTTATATATGATATGAATTTCAAGTTCATTAAATACAGGACCATGGTTTTAGAAAAAAAAAAAAATAGAAAAAAAAAAAATAGTTTACAAATCAAATAAGTTTAAAATAAAGAAAATTGAGAATAATAACAAGTTTCAATTCCTATTATTTTTCAATTAAGCATCGTAATACTTTCTCAGCTTCAGTAGAACAGAAAACAAACAAACAAAAATAAAAAAAATAAATTACAATACACATTGTTTCAATATTGTATAATAAATTTTTTATATCCTACTAATTTTAACCAAAATGGCACACACACGCAAAAAACAATATTAGTTTTTGATACTTTAAGTCAGAAATTAAAAAAAAAACAGTTATATAATTTTATGATTAGAAAAAAAAAATAAAGAAAAAAAAATAGTTTAATTAAATAAGTTTAAAATAACGAAAATTAAATATTTTAGTGCAGTAAAAAGTTTATATGTTCTTTTGTATAGAAGAAAGGATATATTATGTATCTTTTCATTACATACCTTAAAAAAAATAAATTTATGATTTCAATAGTTTTTATAACTATTAATCGGTGATTTCACAATTCTCGAATTACAAATGAAAAAAAAAAATATATTATCGTACTAACTAGCCGATTATCATTACTTTGGATAATTGGCTAGTTAGTACAATATTTATATATTAATTTTTAAATAAATTAAATACAAATGAAATATTGTAGTATGTTTTCAAATATTTTGAACATTTTTATTTGATCAGCATAATACAACAAAAACATATAAACTACCTTATTTCTTATCCTGGGAAAAAAAATCTTAAATACTTTAGATATGCTCTCTCTATTATTAAATAATTATACAATAAATATTCCATAAAAAATAAACACTTAATAATGTAATAAATGCATTTAAATAATAAAATTCAAATGTTAAAATATTTATAGATAAAATAATTCTATAGAAAAATATAGAAATATACTTAAAAAAATACTTAATATAGAATAAAAATACTTAATATAGATTAAAAATACTTAATATAGAAGAAATATACTTAACAAAATTAATTTGTTTTCTTTTTCAAACTTTCCACATACTTTCTTATTAAATTTTGAGTTTCACAATTAAGAATGTTTTTAACCATATCATCAAGATCTTGCTTTTCATTAGAAATTAGATGATCGACAAAAGACTTTCGCATGCTTATTTTGGTATTCTGGAAAGCTGCATCTTTAAAAAGAACAGATATAGTATTTATAATAAATGCCTATTATCTTAGAAGATTTACGCTAAAAAGTATTGGAATATGAAACAATTCCAGTGATATAATACTAATTGTCTTCCATTACTAAACAATGATGTATGTATTTTTAACTTTTGCATTATTTACTTAGCATTTCTTGTTATTTAATTAGTAAACACCTTTATTTTTGCTATAGATTAATATTTTTAAAAAAATGATATAAAAAACGTTTTAACTATTAGCAAACACATAATATTTTTTATAGTTTTTACCCTTAATTATAACAATAGTAAAATTATAGAATATCTTATAATTGAGGGTGTTGACAAATTTTATTTGTTTTTTATATTACAGAAGTACCCCAAGATTAAAAAAAAAAAATCTGAATAACTGAGAAATTTGGAAAATGAAATAATAAAATAAAAAAAATTGCAAACCTGGAACTTTCAACCACATGTCCATTACTTCCTCAACTTTGGGAATAAGATCTGAAGAAGAATCAACTAAATCATCTATCATATTATATTTCAAAGCTTCTTCTGGAGTTAACAATTTATCACTTTTCAAAGCATATTCACAATTGCGCACTGTAGTTGCATTTAAAAGTAACATATTAAGTTAACAGAAGATAACTTAAAAGTACTTATATATTAATACTAATCATATATAATAAGCTGAAAAGAATTCTCCTGATTTCAAAAAGTTACACAAAATTTATTAAATTGTTAACAAAACAAACAAGCATCATAGCATACTAAAATTTTATTATATACTAAAGCAGGGGTGGCTAACCCACGGCCCACTTTGAATATTTTTCCAGCCCATCAAATTTATCACACTTTTCCAAAATATATTTATTTTATAATGGCTAAAGTAGTGAAAACCAATGTATTAAAAAAATACAATACGTGTGCATCCATATGTTCAAAAATTAACTGTCAAAATTAGGAGAAAAAATTAAGTTTGACTTTAAAGTAATATTATTGCGAATATATGACAGATATTGCCTGTTTTATTTTATAAGTTTACAGTTATGAGTTCGTAGAATAATTAAATTATATTCTGCATACTCATGATAAGCGCACATCTTGGAACATCTAATATAGCAGGTTCTATCTTTCACTTTAAATGACTTCAGTGATCATCCTGAAATACTCACAGTTGATTGTTGGCAGCAGAGCAAATCAGGCTTTTTTTTTTCGTTAGAGCTTTTGGTTCAACTTACACCTGCGAATTGTTTTTTTTTTTTTTCTAAAATAAAATTGTCCAAACCAAAAACAATCTCAATCATAATGGACGCTAACCTGTAACACCCATTATGATGGGCAAATACACAAAAAGAGATCGATTTGCAAACGCTAAGTGAAAGAGTGGAGAAACAAATATCATACTAATAAAATAAATATTTTTTAATGATTACATTTTTTTTATTTCGTTTATATGTATATATTTTTTATATTTTATTTTTAGTGTTATATATTTCTTTACAATGTGTGTCATTACAATGTAGTATCATTATTATCATCTATGTTTACATGTAAGAATAATAGTAAATACAAAAATAATAACTCATTATGTTTCAGTTTTCCACTCCAAAAAATGTCTATATTGAGTCTAAATCTAATATAGGAATATACAACTTTATATGCGGTCTGCGGAGTTATGATGCATTTCCTAAATGGCCAACAAGATCATTTGGGTTAGCCACCCCTGTACTAAAGTAACCAATGATTTTATCTGGTTTGTGCAACTTACATGATTTTATCTTTGTACTACATATGAAATATAAAAAGACATAGTGTAATAAGAACAATTACATATCATAATAAAAGATATACTTTTTAAAAAAAGGAAGAAATTTAAGAATTAAATTATTTAGAAATTTAAAGATAAAAATGTTATTAAGGCGGAAGCAGTGATAAAATTCTATGTATTGTTTCTGCCATAGAAGTTTAAAAACATTTTTTACATGTCACACATGTTAAATATTACTTATAACTAATACCTTCTAATAGATTAAGAGTTATGTTGTTCATTCATATCAATTTCAACAAATTATTTTTTACGTGTTTTTTCATTTATTTCGTGCTAAGAAAAATCCATGAACTTTAATAAAAACTAATAAAAATAAATTAATTAACAAATCTCTAAATCCTAATAAATTTAAGATATGAACAGTTTTAAATGCATAAAAAAAAATTCCTTATGTCTTGAATGCATAAAAAAAATTCCCTATGTCTTTTATGATTCGCAAATGAAACTAAACATGAATTTTTGCCTTTGAATTTTAGGAAAAATAAATTTTGAAGAATCTATAAAAAAATATAGGTAATATAAAAACATAAAGACTAGGTATTGCCTATACTTTTGCTATACACAGTAAATTTTAAATAAAGTTAGAAAATTATAAATATCATAGATAATTGAATTTCAGATTAATAAAACACCATACTTTTCAGGTATTGATTTCATACCATTTTGGTGCAGCAAATCCCTAAAATAAAAAATTAATTCATTTTTAGGATGGACAAGTCTATAAAATATCATCCTTTTCTAAATAATGGGGTTTTTTTTAACAAATATGAAATATTTATAGATTATATAATTATTTTCTTTCACATAAAGTAGTTCCTTTAATTGATTTTGTATGACAATTACCTAGAATAAACATTTTAAACCTATCCAGATATTGGGTAAATAAGAAATAAAGAAACTGAAGTTAATATAATTCATTAATATTGAATATTATTTAGAATTACAATTAAAAATCAATTTTATAGAGAAAATACTTCTTAATATTACAAAAGTAAAAGAAATGATATAAAATAAAATAAAGGAACACATTTATTTCATGGCAATAAACTCATTGTCTCTTGAGGCCAAAACAATTCTTAAACGTCTTCTTATAAAAGTATCTATAACAATTCTTTAAAAAATTCTTCATTTACACATCTTTTTTTATGCTTTTAACGAAACATTTCCCTGCATTCTACACTAACACAAATTAGGAAAAGATTTCAAGAAGTATAAATTTATTATGCATCCTAGCTCAATCAATTTTTGAAGCATATATTTAAGTTTTCTACATAATTTTGAACCCTCTCCATTCAAAATTTCAGTAGGCGGTTATGACCAAGTATCAAGGAAATGTAATCGCTGCAAAAATACCATCTTTTACTACAGTAATATGGCATCAACTAAGGAGCAGATTAATTAAGTAAAAACAACTATTATGTTTTGTTAGTTGAATTTTGTAGCAAGCAGCAGAGTTAGAGAGTATGCACTGGAAAGTTCTGCTATGCGATTGCTTGTCTGTAAGATGGAGCATTTTAGAATATGTTGAAGTTGTGTGGTGTAAATATGGAGCCAACCGAGAGTTGGAAATCTAAATTTTTAGTTCAGAGCGACAAATGCATTATTTCGATGTGCAGAAACGAAAAATAGAGAGTGAGCGCAGAACATTTAAAGAGTAAGGGGATATCAATCTTTTCATAATTATGTCAAGTAATGAAACAATGGGTATAATTTGAAATGAAATAACAAGAGTGCTCAAAGAATACAATGTAAAATATCATTATGAGACTAAACATTTATAGAGCAATTACAAGTTTACAGATAGCAAGCAGTTAGAAAAATGTGAATCTTTAAAAGATGGATTGAAATTCAGCAATTATCATTTACGAAAGTAAATGCTGAACAAGAAATAGCAACTCATGCTAGTTTCTATGTGCTTATTCAATAGTGAAATCCTTTATTAATGATAAATTAATCAAGGAATACATGATTGCAGCAATAGAAGAAATGTATCTAGAAAAAGCTAATTTATATAAGAACATCAATTTGTCAGCAAGCGCTGTGACTCAAAGAGTAGATAATATTGCAGGAAAAAATATCAACTCAATTGTGTTACAAAAATCGATATTTAGAATGCTTCTCTTTGGTCTTAAATGAATCAACAAATGTTTCAGATACTGCTCAGGTGTTACTATTTATTCAGGGGAAAGATAATTATGTCTATGAAGAATTTCTTGACATTCACAACACGACTAAATTATTATACAGCTAAAGAAGCTATTTTTAAGGAAGTTGAAAATACTAATCAGAGAATCAATGTTCAATGGAAATTTTTTTAATGTATCATAATTGTAAGAAAATAGTGTGTGGAAAAAAATGAAATCATTATTTTATTTTTTTTAAATTTTTTTTTTTAGAGCAGATGTAAATGCAACCTTATGAAATCACAAATCAACTACATCTAAATAAAATGTAAAAATTTTGATATATGGGACATAAAATAGAAAAAAGGAATTCAAAAGTAAGTAATTATCTATTATTTTTGTATTTTGAATAAAAGTTAAATTTAAGGCTTTTTTTTTTATCTGCAGATAAGAGTTTGTTTGTAAAGATAAAATAAATTTATGGTTTGCAATAGAGATAAATATATTGGCTAAGTTGATGCTGTTTAATTTGAATAATACAAAACATTTTTTTAAAAATTGAATATAATTTAGTGCTGTACAATAAATGATGAAGAAGGTGGATTCTAATAGTGAATGATGGAAAATGTAACAATTTTACATAAAATAGCAATATAACTTTGAAATATTAACAGACATAAATAATAAAAATTAAGAGCAATAAAAAATGTACATCATACTATCATTCTAAATTCTTTTTTAAACATAAAATGTTAGTGAAATATCTAAGATAACCACAGAGAAAGTTTTGTATAATTGTATAGTTTTTGTGAAAAGTCTCGAGCCATTGATAAATTATTATACAACCAAAATAAATTTCTATATGCTAATTGATAGGATAAAAAGATTTTTTAAATTTATTTTTCACAAATATACAATGTATATGTAAGTATTCAATCAATGAACTAAATTAACCTCCTCATTGTTGACAATCTGAGGATCCACTATATGTTCAAAAGGTGCATTGAATACAACAATTAAATATTATCATCCTTTGCAATATATTTTATAGTTATCAGAATTGTACTCTGAATTTTATTTGTTGAATGTTTATTGTTGTACAGTTATATTTTTACTTTGTCATAATTTTTTATAACATGTAAAGAAGAATACCGATTTTATACAATTTGGTCAATTACCTCCTCAGTTTAATATATTTTATAACACACTTACAATTTATTTTAAGAGCAAAAAGAAAAAAAAAATTGCATAAAAAAATATACAAAATCAAATATACAAATTATATAATATATAGATCAATAAATGTAGAAAAAATTACGAAACTGATAAAATATATGAAAATAAAACTTTCATTCACTGTTAATTTTATTTTTGTTGCAATTGAAGAAATTTGGTCCTTCAATGAAACTTTGAAGCATTTTGATCTTACAAATACATATAAACACACAGAAGAAAAATAATACTTCAAACACATAACAGTTTTTGAAATCTTAATATACTATAGAAAGGTGAGAGGATAAAACACAGGAATGCAAACAATTGCATGGAACAGAGGAAACTTAAAAAAGATGAAATTGGAAATAAGAAGACAATCCAAGTGAAGGGATTCCAAAATGGAAAATAGTAGAATAGGAATACACAATGGAGCAAAGGACTTTGGTGAAAAAAATCTCAAAAGTACATATATGGAAATCCAAAGCCTACCTTAAAACTAGACCATGCCCTCCAGTTAAAAATTTTCCTATGCAATTTCTATTCTGCCAAAGTCGTATAAGCTTTGCCTGAAGGCTATTGCACAGTATAATAAAAAAGCAAGTGGAATCAACATACAAATAAAGAGTTATGAGCCTTTTTTATTTCATTTTATTAAGATGGAGTTTAAAGAATTGGGATTCAGCTTTAGGCAGAAAAGAGCAGTATATGCAAACATTGTTTAATGTCTCACAGTCAAAGTGAATCGTAATCGTTACAAGTGTTGTGGTTAGTAATTTGCAGAGCATAAAATTGGACTGAGCATACATGAAAAATATGTCAAGCTAATGATTTATGAAAAAGAAATTATGAGAATAAAAATTTGATATGGTTAATACAAAAATTGAATTTGTTAAATGTATAAATCAGAAAATAGAACAAAATGTGTGTTATTACACACACACACAAAGAGAGAGAACACATTTTACTAATAAGAAATTTTAACTAACCAATCGATTCTCAGGAAAACCAATAGAGCCTTTAGATTTTACCATGGCACTATGATCACAGCTTAGAACTATCATACAACCTGCTCCAGCTGCATGCCCCTATAATTTAAAATTAAACAACATGAAAATTATTAACCATCAAAACTTTTTAGCCAATAATGAAGAAAATCAATTAATTGGGAAATTTTAAATTATTTAAAAATCAGCATTAAAAATAATAAAAATCCTTTTTTTAGAAATATATTGGAAAAAAGCAAAGAATTAGACAAATTACAAAAATAGAATAAATAAATAATAATAATAATTATTCATTCAAAAATAATGTTAATCATGTTTCAATGTTATTTAATGTTCAATAATAATGTTATTTCATTCAAAAATAGAATAAATATTTGAATGAAATAACAGAAATGTTTTATAATAAACTGATTGAACACTTACATTGAATTTATAAACATAAATAGATATTGGTTTTAAATATAGACAGTATTAAAAGCTACTTATAAATAGAATAATTTAAAAAAAAATTGTAAAAAATTATATGTCAGGACAAATAAATCTTTCTTTTTGGTAATTATCAAGAAAATTTTAACAATTTAATTTCTTAGGGATACCCATGACTTTAATATTTTATCACAAATAATTTTTAAAATCAATATACATTAAAAGCTCTATAAAGAAAGATAACTAATGAACTATAAAATACTACTTATATATCATTAATATAAATCAAATGATCAAAGCAACTGGTTAAATATTAAAGAAAATTAAGTAATGAGATTTTATAAGATACCATTATCATCAAATGGAAGATACTTACATTCACAGCTACTACTGTTCTAAGAGGAGTAATATACAATGTTTTCCAACATGTTAGAAAGGCTTTCAAAAGGATTTCAAACCTTTCCATTGAAGGATTATATATTTCTTTCAAATCTATTCCCCCAGAAAAAATTTTAGGGATACCCTGGAATACATAGTTATTTTAAAATTGAAATTATAATGTATCTCATTGAAGAAGCTATTAAATTCTTGAATTTAAACAAAATAGACTTAAATTTAAACAAAATAAATAAATTGTGAAAGTTGAGGTTGTGATGCAAAAAAAAATGTACAACTAAAAAGTGTAACTTTTTAATGTCTTGACTTTTGTCTTAAAAAAAAAAAAAAAAAAAAAATGCACAACCTTAAATAAGTAATAAAAAATCCATTATAGCATGTGACAGTTTTTTTTTTAACAAATAATCTTAAAAAAAAAAACATGCCAAGTGTCTCCTGTTGTTTTATATCTATATACAAAGATAGTATATCAAGAGTATGTTTAAATAAGTAACATCAATTAAATTTCGTAAAAATTCATGTACTCTTTTAAAACTTATCAATTATTTTATATATTATGAATTTTATTTTAGTATCAAGTTATCCAAATCAAATGAAAATTGAGAAAAACACCGAATAATAATTTATGAATACATTTTATTTCAGTAAAAGTTCACTTTGAAAATAAAAATAAAAAAATAAAGAGAAAAAAATTGCAATTGTCTATATTAATACAAAACAAATCTAGTCATATTTATTAATGCAATTTCAACAACTTAAAAATATAAATAAAACTTGAGAATATATTAATAAAATAATTACTAACTGATGTTAAGATAAGTCCTCTGAATTTTTTTTCTTCTAAATCTTTTATAACTTCATTTAATCTTTGAAGTAATTCTAAATTTACAGAATTTACAGGAGGGCTCTGCATTACAACTCGTGCAAATCCTTAAAAACATATAAAGTATTTATTTAATATCTTCAAGTATAATTGTTTCATAACTGACGCTTATAATACTTAATGTTAGATTCCTTTGTGTGAATTTTAATACATTTTTTCTCAAGACCATATATTTAAACATGTATTTTAAAACATACAAGATACTTTTTTTTTTTTTTTGACACAAAAAGTTTAAATTTGGCATAATTTTAGAATCTTAAATATATGTTATGGCAAATATGTCATCATCAATATTTTGCACTTCTATGATTTTATTTTAGCTTCAGATTTAAATTAATTATTGAGTTCTTTAGTATAGTGAATTATTTTTTTATACATGAAATTCAAATTAAACTTATGAATTTTTAAATGATAGCAAAATTAAGAACAAGTCTATAGAAACAACAAAATATGTATTTCTTGTACAATTTAAAAAATAACTAATAGTGGTTAAAATCATTAATTAAATATTTTTTTTAAAAATGTGCAGCTTTATCCGGATTAACTTAAATTTTTACAATACTTAATACTTTTGTTTTAACTTTTTGAAGAATGATCTTGTATATTAAGTTTCGATTTAAAAAAAAAGAAATATTTATGCTGTAAAATGATGTAACAGAAATAATTTAAATGCTCTTTATTTTTCCTCCTGAAACTATAAGAAAACAACGTTTAAACAAGCAGACAATGAGTTATATTTAAACTGGAATCAGTAAAACAGCCAACTATATACAATTCTAGTGATCAATAAATGACGAACATTTAGATTGTGTTGTCTTGTTAATTTGTGCAACCCTTATAAATTGTAATTGCACTGGTAACAAATGATTAGCTCCAAAGAATAATGTTATTTATAGATATAGAGCTGACACTTACTGTTTTAACAACAAATATATTTAAAATAAAGTAAAAGTTTGTTTTAATGTCTCCCATTTTTAATAGAATATCATTTAAAATAAAAATTTTATATATTAAAATTGCTAATTTAATAAATACATCAGCAAAAAAACAAATTTCAACAAAAATTCCTTTTTTTTCCCTAACTATTTTCGAGATTTTTATAAATAAAATTCCAAGTCAAATAAAATATGCTTAAAAAATTAAAAATTCAAACCAAAAAAAAAATTTCTACTAATTTCAAAATACAGTTTTTTAGATGCTCAAATACATGCATTTTTTTTGTTTCACATTCATGAAAAGTATATAAACTCACACAAATGACGATTAATATCGAAAAACAACCGGCCAAAATTAACAAAATCCCATTTTCTTAGTAATGCACTATCAAAAATAACAGATTATAAATATACATTTATATATCCTCAATAAAAGGTAATAACTAACAAGATTGTACCTTTTTCCTTATTTTCCATTATATTCACAATATTTCTTGCACCATTATAACTACCTATTTTGAATATATTATTTAAATTGGATGCAAAACTTTTTCGAAAAAGTACAGTATTATTAAATTTAAGATACATGATCATAAATGATAAACGGAAACTGCAGCCTGAAAAATGCGATGCTCCCAATTACAAAAGATGTAAATATTTACTGCGCCCACCCTCCTTCTATGTAAAATAACAAAACATTTCAAAATACCAAAAAATTGATAAATGAATTTTGTTTTCCTCTGCCCATTTGACAAATACGTGCGTCACTGCTGTGACAAGCAAACAAGGATGCATGCCTTTCTTAAGGTGACAGACAGACAGTTTGACTTTTACGAAGTATATTGGCAGCTACATGCACTTCTGCATGATTAACATTGAGGATGATATTGTAAAAGAAATATGGCTTGCTCAGTATATATAAAAGGAAAAAAAAAAAGTAAAAATTTAAAAACAAATATAGGATAAATAAAATAACAAATAGGGAGAGCTGATACAAATATTATTTAGTTAAAATGTTCAGTGAAGTACGCGGACAATTATTATTGATGGGAAGAGTAATGTCATAATCAGCAAGGCGTTTGAGTAGAGTGGATTATTAGGAATATTATTATTATAACTAGTTGCGAGCTCGGGCGATTTTATTGCAGCCGCTCTAAACATATTGCTAATAATAATGGCCAGTAGGATGGGGGACTATAATTGTTAGCAAACACTTTTATTCTAGTTCAAACGAAATGCTCTTTTTAATGTTGTATACATGGGATCCAATAGTATGGAATTCGGTCGTTATGATGCGCAACAAATCGAAAACGCGCAACCTCTATTAAAAGCGATGCCATGCATTCGCCTCTTTCTGCTGGCAATCATGGAATCAGAAGAATGTCTCATTCCCGTCCCTACCTACTACAGATATGAATCTTAAAGCTATTTCTCCTCTGCAGAGAAGTTAAGTACTTTGATGTATTGATGGAAACCTATCGGATTTTTTAAAAAATATCTCCAAAAATCTTCACTATATGAAATTTCTGAAGTTGGAAGTATCGTTAATTCAAAAATAAATAAATAAAACAGTATTTTCAGGAAGGAAGATTGTTTTCGTAAAATCCATCCGAAGAAAGTTTATTCAAAACGTGTTGTACATTTTTCCGGATATTATTGATGAATCTATTGTAAATGTTCAAGACATTGTAATGCGTCATCCGGAATTTACAGTTGCACAAGAAAACGGCAAACTTCCAGTGACAACCAAAATCTTTTGTTGCGTCACTTACTGTTACTGAGTTGTGACTATGAAAAACCAAATGTGATGTATGTTTTTAAAACTGCACTACAATTACTATGCATTTAAATATTTACTTGTGGCCTGCAGTATTCCATGCTGTACTCTGTATCCCCGCCTTGGAGTATAATGGCCAACTTTGCTGCTTATTATTTAATTATGTATTTAAAAAAAAGTAAACATAATTATTAATTTAGAGTGAGTGTAATATAAATCTTAATATGTAAAAATTGTTAAAGAATAAAAATCCATATTTTGCGAATAAACATTTAAAATTTACGAAGGTGATCTATTAATAAACCACGGTGTCTTCCACATCGTACGTATTAAAATGTATTTCTTTTCACTAGAAAATAATTTTAGAATTCCGGTTATTTGTTAATATTTACAGCCCAAAAATTTTGGTTTGACTTTATGAAATATCTTACCAAATTAAAAAAAAAAAAACCAAGAAGACTTGATAGCATATTTTAACTAATTTTAGAAAGTACAAAAGATGATTAAAATTAATATAATGGAATTCTAAAAAAAAAAAAAAAAGAAATCACCCATCTTTTTAGTCATTAATCGTTCGGAAATTAAAACTGGATTAAAAATTTGTTTTTACTAAAATTTAAAACCATATCAGTATTTCTTAAATAATTTAAAATAGATTATCTAAACTTCTTGATCATCGTTCTGATTATAGAAAATTTTATCATTAGCAATTGATAGTGTAAAAAACATAATTTTTTAAAGAATTCAGTATAGTTATTAATATAGGCTTTTTTTTCTTTTCTTACTAATTTTAACTACCTATTTACTTTCACTTTTCTTTAATATATTTTAAAATATTTATGGATTTATTGTATAGTATATATGATTAACAATTGAAATTACGTCCTCTCTTAATACCGATCATATTTAATTAGGACAAAAATCGGAAAATTGTTTTCGTTGAACATCGGTGGGCCTTGTATTCCACTTTATTACGAACAGCCCACTGATGCACGATGAGGGGTACACATTGCCTTCTAAGTTTACTTAAAATGTGCACATCAACACGGATTCAGTAGAGAAAATCATTATTCCTTTTTTAAACAAATTAAATACTTAATTCTTGATTATCTTCTACAGTTCTCTTTTTAAAAATAATAATTACTTTTTGTTTAATAATTGTATGTAATCAGTAATATGTATTTTTTAAACTCCAGGTGTTTGATTTGATTTCGTTCGCCTTAGGTCATGTGTGGCCAGCCCAAATGATCTTGCAGATCACTTTGGAAAAGCATGCTAACTCCGCGGACCGTATATAAACTTATATATCCCCATATTAGATATAGACCCACTAAAGACATTTTTTTGGTGTGAAAAATTGAAACATAATGGATTATTATTTTTGTGTTTACTATAATTCTTACATGTTAACATTGATAATATAATAATAATGATTCTAAACGCACAGTGTAAGGAAATATATAACACTAAAAATGAAATATAAAAAATTTCTAAATATAAGTGAAATGCAACGAAATAAAAAATTAAATTCATTAAAAAATATTTATTTTATTTGTGCGATATTTGTTTCTTCACTCTTTCATTTAGCTTTTGCAAATCTATCTTAATTTGTGTATTTGCACATCGTAATTGGTGTTGCGTCCTTTAAATTTGAGCGTGTTTTGTGTTTGGTCAATTTCATTTTCGATAAAAACGATCCGCATTGAACCTGTTATATTAGATGTTCCAAGATGCGCGCATTATGAGTTCGCAGAATATAATTTAATTATTCTGCGAATTAATATCTCTCAAATAAATTATCTCTCAAATAAAACCGGAAATATTTGTCATATATTCGCAAGAATATTATTTTAAAATCAAAGTTAATTTTTTGTCATAATTTCGTTAGTTAATTTTTGAATATATGGATGCACACTTAATGTATTTTTTTAATATATTGGTTTTCACTACTTTGGCCATTGTTGTTGATGTCGTGTCCCAAGAAGGATGCAGCTTCTGTTATGATGGAGCACCCGTAGGTAGAAGTGTGACTTCTGCTCTGTGACGCTCTGACAGTCATAGGAGACCGGGACCTACGGCTTAGAGTGGATTCCGAACCACTACAAACATCCATGGCACCGCCGGGACTCGAACTCGAAATCTGTGGCACCGAGCGCTAGACACTCGGCCATTCAGGCCAACTTCGGCCATTATAAAATAAATATATTTTGTAAAAGTGTGATAAATCTCACAGGCCGGAAAAAATATTCAAGGCGGGCAGTGGGTTGGCCATCCCTACCTTTGATATCACAGATTCAACAAGACAGTTTACACGAATCTAAATTATAACAAACAATTTTTCTTTTATATATCTGCTATTTAAATTAAAAACGTTACGAAACAAACACTTATTATTAATTCGTGGTTAATTAAATTAAGTGTAATTATAATATTGTTATAAATTTTAACTTAAATTTACTCTAAGAAAAATCTGGAAAAGAAAAAAAGTAAATATGTTGGTAAGTAATTAAATGCTATATGTATTAATTAGATTTTTTACTGCATACTGCATTTAATTTAATAGCTAAAAAATCATTCTAGTTACTCATTAGTTAAAATGTGTGCATAAAATGGATTATTTAATGTGAATGTATATGTTTAAAGTCGCAACTCACTATTAAGATTGTTCAAATGATGCAGATTTTTCGGATTTTGTATAAATGTATTTTCTATTTCTGTTTGTTTTTTAAAGTTATTATTTTTTTAAATTGATATGTATGTTAAATAAATGGCAAAACAGAAAAAAAAAAAGTTAAAATATCTAAAAATAAAATTTATTTATCTCGCTTCTCTTGAAGTGATATATTTTTCAGTGAAGTACTTATCTGTTCAGATAACCATGAATACGCATTAAAATAAAATAAAAATAAAAAAAGATAACTTTAAGATATGAGTTTCAAACTCAAAGACAATATTCAGATTTATTGATAATAACGAGTTTTAATAGATAAAATAAATTTTAAAGTTAGAACTTGATTTTTATTTACAAAAAATATCTGAAGAAATGCTACTAATGTTTAATAACTTTTATAATAGATTTTATTCTTTTCACATGATATCTCCTTGCTTTTTCTAATAAAACCTTTACAAAGTTGTAAACATAGATAAACATCCCCTTAAAAAAATTTTACTTCAACAAAAACTATCTTGATTTTATTTAAACCAAAATTGACTTTATAATGCTCGAAACTTAAACTATATAATACATTTCCTCCTTTCAGAGCAGAACTAAATAGAGAATTTGCAGTTTTCCAAAAATTTCTTAGTGTATATGGAAAATTAGCATCTATGATAGTTCTTGCTTAATTACACATTTAACTTTTTTTTTTTTTTTATGGAGATCAAAGTGATTTATGTGAGAAAAAATTCATTACATGATCCATTTAAGTTAAATTACATTTTTACAACTTTTTATATGAAGGGATAAAAAGAAACGTCCTGATTATATTCTGTATTTATTGAAATTGCTAAAAATTGTGTTAATTCTGAGCAGGGCCGGATTTAGATGAAAAGAGCCCTAGGCTATTCCACTTATGAGGCCCTTTCACCTCCCATTTTTAAGTTTGTAAATTACATGAGAGATAATAAAATACATAATTACTGTGATTATATATATCAATATATTATATATATCACTATGTTAAATGAAACATGTTGTGATTAGTACTAATCTTAATAAAAAATGTGGCATGGATAATAAATTAAAAAAAGTCGAGAACACTTATTTGGACATTTATTCTCAGCACCGTATATAGTACTTGTAACAATAACTAATCAAGCGTAACACACAACATTTACAAAGAAACAAAATTCAAATAATAAAAATCTTTGACTGCGAAAAAAAATATGCAATAAAAATTATCCTATTTTCTATCAAATTAAATTAAATATATTCAATACATTGAAGATTAAAGCAAATTCAATTCAGATAAATTTATTTATTTGATTTACTTTATATTTTACTGTTTTTAGAATAGTGTAATTCAAATTTTGCTAACAATTTGAATGTAGGCCCCTCTTGATCTTGAGACCCTAAGCTGAAGCCCAGTTAGCGTATAGGAAAATCCGGCCCTGATTCTGATTCAGATTAAATTTTTTAAAAACTTATTTAAAATAACTTTTCAACTACCTATTAAAATATACTTTTTACGGTATTTTTATTACACAGAAATTTTTTTAATTTGTTTTTGTTTCAGCAATTACATCTGCATTTCAACTTGAAAATTGTCACCGAGTGATGACTCTGAGGCATGTTAACATTTGCCCTTTAATTATTCAAGTTACAAACTTCTACTAATCAGTGATCCATTATAAATTAAAAATTTAATAAAAAGAGGATCTGACTCCATCAATCTTGGCAACGATAGAGAAATCCTGCGAACTGGAGCAATTACTACCAAAAATGTGCAGAACCCAGAGTTTTAATCAGGAAAATTGCACAGCAAAGAGGGGAACACTACCTTGAGGCGTTAACGTTTGAGTCAAATTCACTCTTTAAGCGGCATCCAAACGACAGTACGACAGAAGCGGATCGGTTTCGCGCCAAGTGTCTTTGTCTTACAGCGAGTAGAAAGCCACATTATCTCTGCTGTGAGTGAGAGTTGTTCAAAAATAGTTTCTGTAAGAAATCTTTTTGAAGTGTGGGAAAAATCGACTCGGTCGAAGCAGGACCGAGATAGATGACTCTCTCTCTCCCTCTCTTTCCACATTGAGACAAACCAGCTCATAACTGACATCCTAGACAGACTCGCATCTGGTCGATCCTACATCGATTCGCGACTTTAGACCATCGTCGGGTACTGTAGTCAGGGACTTCCTCAACCCAAATCGCATTAATTCTATTGACAAGAACATCGTAACGGAACTCTGAGTACATAAAAAAACCCGAGATCTGCAAAACTCCTGAGTTGCACTCTATTACGAATCCCATGTTGAAATCTCTCCTCTTTCACTATACTCTTTTGATAACCTATCTCATTAATTTTCTTACTGAGAAGCGTTATTTTCCCAAGAACTGGAAAACAGCATTAGTAATCTCTCTTCTAAAAGTTAATAGCAATTTATCTTATATCCAAAGTTACAGCAATTATCGTCCCATCTCACTGCTTATAGAGTGAGCAAAATATATGAATATTCGATACTTAAATGCATGGATCAATACTGCATTGAAAATAGCATCCTTATTTCAAAGCAATTTGGGTTCAAGAAAGAAATGAATATAACCCACCAACATTAAAGTGTCAATCAGCTAATCTATGAAGGCTTTACCAATCGAAAATCTACGGGAATATTATTTCTGGAGTAGCAAAAATTTGGTATACTGGCTTGATATCCAAGCTCATGCGACTTGGATTTTAGGATCACTAAATTAAATAATTTCACTCGTATCTCACTTGTAAATCCAAAATAGGACTGGGTAACTTTACCTCTAGACCCAATTTATTCAGGAGCTGTGTTCCACAGCCATCTTTATTTGTCCATGCTAATTCTATATCTCTGTAAACGACATTCCTAAGCAGCCTAAGTGCCAACATAGATGAGACAGCACAGCAATGATGATTAGACAGCACAAATCACCAGTCTGTTGTTGCTCAGGTCAATAACTATCTAAAAAAAAAATTGACTAAAACATCTGCAAAATCAAAGTTAATCCTAAAAAAAGTATGTGCCTCCTGTTTAGTTGAAAATTTGCTATTAATAGTTTAAATGATGCCAGCATTTTTGGCCAACCAGCCTCCTGGTTACTGAGTATAAACACCTAGGGTTAGATTTTGATGCAAAATTAACTTTCAACACCCATATTTCTAAAGTAGTTGCTAAAGCAACTGCTGCAAGCAAAAAGTTCCAAAACTTAATTAAAGCAGGCTAGAGATCATACACAAGTTTCTGCTCTAAACTAGGTATAACTAGTTTAGAGCTATAACTAGCTATAATAATACTACTCTATAATTGGTCTTTTCTGATTAATTTGTTGAAATAACATGGAATATTTCTGTAAATTACATAATTTTGTTTTAATTCATCCTTTTATATTCCTAAATAGTTATGAAAATGATGTATTTAAAAATTGTAATATTCATCTAAAATTTTAATACATCAAAATAAATAAAATAAATGAAAATTGATTTTTATATAAGTAAATTAAATCCAAATATGAAAAAAAATGAATAAAAATTAAAAATATTTTAAGTATATATTATAAATAGACACAAATAGAAAAATGTAAAGAATATGATGCCATATCCCATTTGTGTTTTGTGGACAATTCTTGAGCTAATCGTTTAAAAAGCGATTTTACTAACCACCAATGGCCTGCAGATCAGGTTTCAAATGAGAGAAGCCAGGTTTTCTTTGTAACAATGTCTTTGAGCAAAATAAATCTGTTGAGTGGGAAGTTCTTCTATTGAGGAAGGGAGGTGGATGCCAACTTCTCATATACCATCAATCAGAATGTTCATTCAAAATGTGGGCTTATATGTAGCAAGTTCCCTAAGTATTGGTGAATGTCTTATACATCTGCTGTTTCCTTGTGCATGAATTCAGGTCAAACCACACAGCATTTGAAAACAGACATTATCCTAATTTATACTTCTTATTCAAATAAAAAATAGTCTGTCTTAAATATAATATTTTCTTAGTTTGCTAAGTTTCTTTTAAAATAAATGTTAGTGAAGATTGAAACTCGAAATACAAAATTCAAAATATTTTTCTGCATTTTTGATGCACATTATAAAGAAAGAGAGAGACAGAAAAAAATACAGTTTCAAAAAAGGAATAAAAAAAAATTATAATTTTTAAATTATAAGAAATACAAATGAACATCTCTTGCTTTTTGATATATATATAATAAATGCAGAAATTTTTTTTATTATCATATGGAATTAAGAGGGAGACAAAGCTAAAATTGTGTTTTTCTGCTGTTTATGTTTTTAAAGATATTGTAAACATATGAAAATGTTTTATTAATAATAAAAAAAATATAATTTCACATGAATTAAAAAAAAAAATTTGCTTTACAATAATTTTACTTTGGGTTGCATTCATTACAACTCTAATTTCCATACAGACATCTTCTATTTAAAATTTAGATAAAAAAAAAAAGAACTTTATGAATGAAAGATATTTTCTTTTATAAAATATTTATACTTTTTAAAATAGATTTTTCAAAATAAATTTTTTTCAACATTAAATACCAAAAGATGTAATACATTAAAAATAATAAAATTCAAATTATTAATTTAGATGAAATATGCAAAGCAGAATTAAATTATTAATTGATAATTTAAAATAATTTTTTTATTTTAAAATTAATTTATATAAGCTTCTTTCCAAATAAGCCAGTGATATGGTTGGACTTCTAAGAAATGCCTTTTAATTCAGAAATTTTTTACAGAGCATTATTATTATTGTTATTAAATTTGAAAAAATATTTTTTTTATAAAAAAACTGTATAAAATACTAATTTTATGTTTAAGTACTTTAAATTTAGAATAATTATATCAGGAGTAAAGGTAGTTACAACTTAAAATTAATTAATATTTTTTTAACTACATTTCAAATTTTCAGAAATTGTGTGTAACAAATTAGGCCTGCTCTCACATCTTTTGAACAAAAGTGAAATAAAAAATATATTATTTTCTACAATTCATGCTTTATTTCAAGGGAAAAAAACATGATGAAAAACAAAATTTTTAGAGTGGATAATTTCAAACGTTTGAAATTTTCTGTATATTACTTTACTGAACTACATAAAAATAAGAAAAAAAAAAAAAAAAAAATCTGTCATTTGTTGTGTAAGTTAATATATGCAATGCTATAGCAAAATATAGAATCTGCATTTAAGTTTTTAGCTAATTAAACTCATTTAAAACTGTAATTAAGATTTTCCATTACATTAACTTATTTTTGCAAACAATTAATTTCTGTTGTAGATATTTGAGACTGAAATACAGCCACATCTTTGCTCACTTGTGTTCACAAATTTAGCAGTTTTGGAAGAATGACATCTCTAATAACATCCAAAATAAACTAGTACCACAGACTACAATTTAAACAGTTGCAATTTTAAACATTTAAAAATTTCATTTATGATGAATTAAAAATAAATTATTAATTGATTGTTAAAAATATTAAATATATATATTCAGAAATCCACTGCATATTAGTTTGCACTTATTACTCACTAAAATAGGTAAAAAAGAACACACAAAAATTCAATCACAAAAAAAATCATGCAAATAAAAAAATTATTATAAAATAGTAATATATATATATGTATATACAGTAGAACCTCTGTAAGTCAAACTTCAAGGGAGACGCCCGAGTTATAGTGTTTTCAACTTATGGAGAATTTCGACTTACATGGATTTTGTAAGGAAATATTGGATTTGTAGAGGTTTAGATACTTTCTAACTTATTTTGAATTAGAGAGGTAAAATAAAAAAAAAATTCAAGTTACAGAAGTAATAAACATGTTTATTTGCAACCTAAAAGTTATATTATGCACTGCAATAAAAAATCAAAATAATTCCGAAACATCCTTAAAATTAAAAATATTATGCATTAAAAAATTTATTAAAATTATTAAGAATTTATTAAAAGTTATTATTATTATTATTTTTTTTTTTTGCTTTAGACAATTCAGTCGTTCTCTATCTATAGCATTATCTAAGCTATAAAGAGCAGAAAATTCTTTTTCTTCTGAGTTGCTATTTTATAGAATTGGTTATTCTATTTACTATATACTCATACATTGTTTTCTAAGAAATAATGACGTGCATTGTCGGCAAATCCTTGAAGTCGGTAACTTATTTTTCTTTGAGCTATAGAGGTAATTAGCTTCAAATGATCGAGTTGTAAAGGTTTGTAAAAAAGATTGTAAAATAAATCAAACATTGCTAATGTTCGAGATACAGAGGTTAAATTTTTTTTTTTCGAGTTACAGAGGTTAAAATCTATACCAAAATGGCTTGTGGGGATTGACTAATTATTTCGACAAATAGAGGATTGAAATTTCGAGTAATGGAGGTTTTGGGGCTTGAAGGGAAGGGAACAAAAATTTTTTTCAAGTTGTGGAGGTTTTCGACTTATTGAGGTTCGACTGTATATATGTATATACTTCAATTAGCATTTACATTGAAATTTAAAAGCAATTTTTTAGCATAAAACAGAATAGTTAATTGATATTTGATAATGCTAATTAATTGATTAATGTTCATATGATATTAAATAAAAAACATAAATAAATAATTATCTATAAAAAATTGCATGCATTTAAAAAATTAAGATCTAATAATTATATGAATTTCTAAAGTAATTTATAAATCAACACATATTTCTAAATACCAAGCTTCTATAGACATCTTTACAATTAATTTATATATATATATATAACTTTAAGAATAGAATAATTTTTTTTGCAATAAAATTATGTTTATTTTAAATAAAAAATTAAAAAACCCTCACAAATTTGTCTTCTTATTTTATAACTTTAACTTAACATGTTATTTTATTTTCAAATCAATATTATATGTATGTTAAATAATCAAATGAAATAAAATTAAATAAAAGAAGATTTCATGTTATAGAAATTTATTTATTTTCACAAATAATAAACTGTATACTTACTTATAAAAATATAACATTTGAAAAAATTACAACTTTTCTTAGCAGAGACTAGTACAAAATATTCAAATAGGAAACACATATGTTAATAGAAATCCAAGGAAAAACCTTTCATTTCTTCTTTGCTTTCAGACTTTTTAAATAATTTTCCAATATTTTTTGAGTTTCATCTTGAAGAAACGTTGTCACCACATTATCCACATCTTCCTTTTCATAAGAAATCAAGTCATCCACAAATGACTTACGCAAGCTCAATTTTGTCATTTGTAAACCTAAAGCTAAAATAAAAGCAAATTATTTATTATTACAAAATACTTCATTAAAATTTTATCTGACAACATAAAATTGATATGTTTAATTTAAATAATTTTCAAAAATATTAGAGTAATGTACAACAGATATGATTATGACGTTAATCAAATAAAAAATTCACATTTTAAGATACAAAAGAACATTAATATATGTTATATTAATTAAAAATGTTATATTAATTATTAATTTACATTATAATCATGATATGGTATTAATAGAACAACAATGTATAGAGATTTGAAGTCATTTGAATAAAATTTTTGCAGTTTTTCTACTGGTTAAATGATTACATTGTCACTTAAATAAATATTTATCAATTGTACTATTTAAAATAAACCTGATTATCATCAATGGATTTTAAATTAAAAATATTTTTTCTGATTAGGTTTACCTATCAGAAAAAAATTATGTTTTACCAGATTAGGTTTACCTAATGTTCTTACAAATTATTCATAATAATATCAATAAATCCAATAATTTTATTTCAGAAAAAATTTAATGATAATTAATCATTGAAATAGAATATACTTACACATTTAACTATCATTGAGTAATTGTACTTAAAACAATTAAAATAACACACAAAAAAGAATGAAGAAAGGAAATCTAGCAAATTGGCAAATTTTAGTAATATATAATTTTTAAATAAAATAATTCATTATTGAAAACAGAGATTAAATAACGACAAACACAAAGAGAAAAGAAAAATATTTGGTAAACACATGTAACTAGAGTGAATAATAAAATATGAAATTATCCATATTACAAAGAAAATTTATAAAAAATTGAAATTTAAAAACTATTGGATTTGAGAATATCCCAGTTGAAAAATCAAAAAAATAATTAATTTTTTACTGTACACACCTGGAACTTTTAACCACAAATCCATTGCTTCCTCAGCTTTAGGAAGAAGTTGTGAAGGAGAATCTACAAGTTCATGAACAATATTTGACTCCAAAGCTTCTTCTGGAGTAAATAATTTGCTCATTTTTAGAGCATGTTCTGCTTTACGCCTTCCACACGCATTTATGAGCATTAACTGAACCCTTTATAAACAGGAAGAAATATTATCAATAAAATAATTTCATAATATTTGTTTTTACTCAATTTTAAAATAAAGCATTATTATATGAAACTAGAATTTTTTTAAATGGATTATTTCAGGCTATAAAGAAACATTATGAAACATAATAAAGTTGCAATTACTTTCATAATATTTTTAAATAAAAAATAAACTTTGTATTGCTTGATATAATTATTTATGAACTTTTTGCTACCTATATTTATTTTATTTAATTTAATTTTACAATAATTAAATCTAAAAAAAATTAAATTACAAAATAAAATAAAAAGTTATAAATTTTTTTTTACAATTTTAATATCCATAAGAAGTGTAAAAACAAGAAATGATGCAAGAAATTAAAGAATTTAATAAACATCTGACACTTAAATTCCAATGGTGAAAATACTCAAAATTGATTACATAAAATCTTAACACCTAAGAAAAAATACATATTAAAGTGCTTTTTTATGTTATTCAAATCTTATATTCATTTATTTTGTTTCCAATACTCAAGTAATCTACAATTTCTAAATGAAGTAAAAATGAATAAATCAAGAAAGCAAAATCATATTGAGTGTAAGAAATAAGATTCATTTAGTTTGTAATAAAAAAATATAGAAAAATAATAATATTTTTATTTATTATTACCTTTATTTTAACAGTAATAGTGATAAGTATAATATTAATGCAATAATATTACACATAACACTATTATTGCATTACTTATATAAGAAAATTATTGCATTATATATCAACTATGCATTAATATTATCTTATATAGTAATGCAATATATAAGATTATTATTATATTACTATATAAAATAATACTAATGCATAATTGATATGCAAGAAAAAAATGTATGAGAAATATTAAATTAAGATATTTATAATGGTTAAAATAACAGATGATTTTCTGTTTTGAATTTTGATTGCTAAAGTACTTTTTTATAAATGTAATGCATTAATTATGCCTTTACTAAAATAAGAAATTGTTTTATTTTAACACTATTTTCATACATTAAAAATATAAATTTTATTATAATATTACATAAATTAATATAATTACAGTGTTATACAATTTTTAGCACTAGTTCATAAAACCTATAAACTTTTAATTCTTCCATACCATTTTGGTGCAGCGAAGCCCTGAAAAAAAAACCAAACATAAATAAAAAATAAATTAGAAGAAATAATTTAATACATTAGTATTTTTTTAAAAAAAAATAAAGAATAATTCAAAAATGAAATTTTTTGAATTGTATTATGTAAATAAATATAGACAAAATAAAATTTTTTAACTTTATATAGCTGAAAAAGTATATATCTTTATATAACCAAAAAACATAAATGAGCTATTTCATTGTATTTAAAAATATGCCTATTAAAATAAATTACAATTTAAAGAAGACACATCAGAAATATTAAAAAAAACTTAAAGAAATCTATACAATTAAAAAAAATCAAATTACCAACAAAGTTTCATTCAAGCCAATGAAACATTTAGATTTCACCATGATGCTGTGATCACAACTCAAAGCAAAAACACAACCCCCTGCAGGTGCATGGCCCTGTTAATTAAAGATGTACATAAATAGATATATTATATGCACTTCTATTTTCGATTTTGCAGTAACTTCTACATTCTTTTTTCAGAATTTAAAAAAAAAAAAAAAAATCTCACATAATGCATTTACTAGCTCACCACTGTTATAATTTTTCATCAATTCACATTAGTTTTGCAGCAGTGTAACTTAATTCTTTTTTTTAAATTTATTTTCCAAACTCTATGGTTTTTCTCAATTTTGAAAGATTTTTTAATCAAAGATCAATAAGATTTTTAATCAAAATAAAAGTTAAGGTACGAGTTAGAGGTAAAAAAAAAAAAAAAAAAAAAAAAAGTATAAGTAAAAGGTAATTAATTTCCAAAAGTGAAGGTATAAGTTTTTTGAGATTCACTATTAAAAGAATGATCATAAAGGTAAAATATCTAAAATAGTAATTAATAAATATACATATAAATATGATTGATTATAAATAATTATAATAAAATCTTGTGAAAAAATTTGTATTTTTTTTTAAGAATTGAGCACTCATAAAATAATTGGAGAGTTTGGAAGAAATTGCAAATAAAGCACCTTTTAATTTGCATGTAATTTTTATTAATGTTTGTTGACCTTCAATTGTTTGTATGAAGATGCTTAAAAGAAGTCGCTTATCCTATTCCTTAAGATGTTGTATGATTGGACATGGCCTATCATAAACAGATGCTGCTACACATGCCTTTCAGCCTAATTCAAAGAATGTAGGATCAGATTTAATATAAAAATTCAAATTCAAGCTGTCCTTTTCCAAATTACTCACACATTACAACTCCTTCTGAAGGTGGCTTTCTATTTTTTTTTTTTTTTTTTTTTAGTCCAAAGAAGGAGAAACAGCAAAGTACCTCTGTTCATTTTGTCAACACGGAAACAAGAACATCTGCTAATGTAGTACAGACTCCTTCATAATCAAGGGCTCTATGCATGGCAATTCTACTTAAATGACAAATAATTATTTACGTTAGGCAATAGAGCATGTTACCTAGACCAAACAGCAATGAGTTTTTGAACTCTTTACAGATGAATCCTAATTTACTCTGGAGAATGATTCAGGCTTTGTACCGATATGGATAGAACAAGGCACAAATATAGTTGCTGAAAGACACAAATATAAAGCAGGTAGAAATAAGATTTGGGCTGAAATACCTCCAGCTGGCTCATATAAACTTGCATTTTTATATAAAGGAACTGCTAATGGGAGGATAGATATAGGGATAAATTTTTAATTTATGAGTCAAATGTTGATATGTACAATAAATGAGTGTGTTATTGGTAATGAATTCATCCTAATGAATTACAATTTTAGATGGTACTGAGCAAACATATTCATGAATATCTTGAGGTCAATAGCCAGCCCAATCCATGGTTTTTAATCACATAGAGCATTGTTGGTACTATCTTGGGTGAAGGTGACTGATTCAAATTATCCTACATTTTGTTAAATGAGATGAACCAAAGGTCACTATTACCAATTCAAGTCACCAATTTATTTTCAGTGTAAAAAGTATATCCTGTCAATGCATTACAGCTGTGAGTGAATACTTTTCTCATTAAATTTTTTTGAAAAAAAAATTTAATGAATTAAAATTGCCAATTCTGCCACTTGTTTTTTATATCACACAATGGATACTTGCGGAAAATTTAATTATTTATTTGTAAATCTTATTTGATGTTAAAACGTTTAATTCAGAAAATTCTTCATTAACATCTCAAACCACAAGAACCTAATTATTCAAGCTCAAACTTACTTTCCACAACCAAATAAAAAAATCACAACCCCTACACAACTACTAGATGGAATCCCAACTTACGGACCCGTTAATTAAATTTATCAATAATAAATTGAGCCAAGAACATTCAATACAAATCTTTCAAGTAGAAAGTATTGCATTGTGCAATCAATATTCTACCGTTTCTCAGATAACATGAAAACTCAAGCTCATATGAAAATGAATTGCTTCCCTCCTCCCCACTCAAGCAATAAAAGAAGTACAGATCCCTCAAGTTAATGGATTTTTGATGTTCCTACTGCCACTCCAGTTTCACTAGGTTTGGCATTTTCCTCCTCAGAAGATGTGAATTTTTTTATTATGTATGAACACCTGTGTATCTCAAACATTTTTCATGTTTTTTCAGTCTCTTTTTTCACCCCTTTTATTTTAATAGTTTCCTTTAATTATTAATTAACAGTACTATCATACTTTTTTTATTTTGTTTCAGAGCAGAGGTACAATTATTTTACTCTTTCATATTCAAATTCTTCGTCGATCTGAATTTAAATTCTTTAGGATAAGGGCAGACAATCAATTTACATTTCATGGAATGTACATGCATTTTTGTACATGCAGTATCATATCTGTAATCATCTAATTATTTTACAATAATTAACCTAAAATTAATATGTTGTTTTAAAGCATCATTATTTTTGTGACTAGGCATCTATTGAAAATTTGAAGGCAATTTTTATTTGTGCATAATAAAGTTGAACGCTTCAATGATTACTTTTTTTTTTTTACCAGTTGTAACTTGTATAGGTTATTTATGGCATAGCATCCCAAAAGAACTTTATGATCACTTTCTAACTGAGTATGAAAATTTGTATTCATTTTGTGTTATAATAAGCACCTTAACATGATTCATTTTTCTGCTTGCATTTTGATTTTAGGTAAAAAGATTCTGACCTAAAATAGTTACTGCGATGGCAGATTCCTCTTTTGGATTTATTTCATAATGAAATTTTAAATGCTTTTGATTCTGATAAATAGTTTTTAACCCTTCAATTAAACTTGTCAACTAATTTTAATCTAATAAACTTTGTGTTAATTCTTTTTCCAGTCTCACAACAAAAAGTGTTTACAGGTGTGTTAAAAATATTTATGAATTGGGAATTTAACAAAATAATAAATAGCATGGATATATTATTGCCCTTTATATTTTCACCTATGACATTGAGCTTATCAATTAGTTCAATAATTGCATTAATATGGTTTTGCATATTGATGTTTTCCTCCAATTTTAAATTGTACAGTTTTGCATAGGAGGAAAATTAACTCAAAAGGTTAGATATTTCATGAAATTGCTTGAATTTATCCAAGGTGGCTTTGGCTGTATTTTCTTTAACATGAATTATCTGATTATCCTCAAATATACAAATTTATCATCATTCAACAATGTCAATCATTATTGACTAAGGGACTTGAATATCGACTATACTTGACATCGATACTATTGTACAAGTTTTCTTTAATTAAGAGTATCTTCTTTTAGATTCCATGTGGAGTAGTTATTAGAATTAAATTTAACTGTTTAGTTTGCTTCGGACATATTTCATTTCTGTTTGAAATGAAATATGTTAGAAGCCTAGTTTGAGGATAATGCAAATTTTGTTTTCAGTTATGACTTTATATTGAATTTAATTTTATCCAGTTTTACTTTAAGACAAACACAATTTCAGTCTTATATTTTTTTAGTAGTGCTCAGTAGCCAAATTGTCTTTTAGAAAAAATAGAAAATCATACAGAATACTATACTTGGAGATGTCTATATACTTGGTGATTAGTTTATTCTACTGAAATAAAATAATTTGGTTTATTCCAAGAAGCTTAATACAATTGAACAGTCTGTGGAGATATATTTAAATTTATTTATTTTTAGTTCATATAGCATACAGAAAATTATGATATATGTACATACATACAAGAAAGAACAACAAATTTTTAACCATACATCTTATGAGGACAAGACACATTGTGATGCAATAAATAATATTTAAAGATTTGATGACTTTTTACCCATGTTGGATTAGTCAGTCTACTCCAATACCATTTAGAACTGTTAAGATCTAAAACTGCAGAAAAACAATTTGGCAATGTAGCTTGCAGTCGCATAGAACCATGTGACTGTTTATGACAATTAAGTGAATGATTGGGTGACAGATTGAAATCAAGAATTTATATATGGAATATCTGAGTGGGGTGATTTATTGCCCACTGCAGAGGTTTCTGGTAATTATCAGTGTTGAAAAGTGGAATGATGATGTAGTTGTTGAATGATTGATTTACTAATTTTTGGAAGAAATGTGAGAGAGAACACTCAATGTGTGGAGAATCTATGAAAATTGTAAACAATGTGAAAAATTCTTAAAAATAATGATTTGGGAAATTACAGATTAAAAAAGTTATGCTGTAGAAATACTTAGTGAACACCATTTTTTAAAAGAGTATCCGTAAGTTGTTTTTGTATTGCTATTTAAAAGTAGTGACATTATAGATGGAATTAATTCTGTCATACATGCACACAAACACACATACATGCACATGCACACACACACTTGAAATGAAAAACTTTGCAGATTAATAAATTCTACTATTATACCCATGTTTATTTAAAGTATTCGTTATTTCAACCTTCCAACAATCACATTCAAATTTGCAAAAGAAAGGGGTGGCTAATTTTAGAAGTTTCATTCTGTGTAATGCATATAATATAATTGGTTCAAGTTATGTCAGATACAGGAGGTTATCCTATAATCATAGATACATTTTACATAATTATAATTCAACTGTATATAAGCTAATTTTCTATAAATAAAAAATGTTAGTGATGTTATACAATCTTTAAATAATTAAAAATGAATTAACAAATACCTACATTTACAGCAGCAATAGTTATAAGAGGAGTTATATATAATGTCTTCCAGAATATCTGAAAGGCTTCCCAGAACTTTTCAAGTCTTTCTTTAGATGGGTTGTATAGTTCAGTTATATCCAATCCAGCACAAAATACTTTAGGTACATCCTACAATAAACAGAAAAATACATGCAATAAAAAGAAATGAATGTAAATATAGATAAAAAGCAGCACCAATATACCAATATCACACACACGCATATATATATATATATATATGAAGTGTCAATTTCAATTGCAATTTTTGTACACGTCCAAGATTAAGATAATAATTATGATTTAAAAAAAATAACTAAATTTTTTTTATTCTAGCTATTAATACAAAAAATAATTAGAAAGATTAGTTTGATTACTGATGAAAAAAAAAAAAGCTTATGAATAAAAATTCATTCACATGAGCAATATATAAACAACTTATACAAAATCATTGAAATACTTAGTAAACCAATAAAATAATAACAGAATATTAAAAAAATATTAATAATTACTAACTGATGTTAATATTAATCCTCTGAATTTCCTGTCTTCCAAATCTTTTATAACTTCTGTTAATTTCTGAAGGAATTCTAAATTTAAAGAATTCACAGGAGGTTTTTTCATGATAACTGTCGCAATACCTTTGTAAAATATGAAAAAATCAGTTAACAGCAACTAAATAAAATAACTTATATGGAATTAATATAATAATGTTAGTATGATACATATTTATTCTTACTACTAAAAACTATGCTTTAATATGTATTTAATTGGAAAAGCTTTTAAGTTTTTAATAATTATTTGAAAGATAATCCTCACAAGATTAAATTCTCTTTTTTGCATCTTAATTCAAATTATTTATCAGTATTCATACTAATCTTTTAACATTTCAGCTTCAAGCAATGCTTACAGATCTAATATTTACTCTTTACGTAATTTTTATAAATTCAGCACACAAAAAACCAAACAGCATCTGAAAATCATAATCCTAAGCCAGGGGTGGCCAACCCAAATGATTTTGGGGGCCACTTTGGAAATACATCATAACTCCGAGAGGCGCATATAAAATTATACATCCCATATTAGATTAAGACCCACTATAGACATTTTTATATTCATATTACAACTTGTTATATTAGATGTTCCAAAATACGTGCACATCATGAGTTCGCAGAATATAATTTAATTATTCTGTGAACTCATAAATAAAACAGGCAATATCTGTCATATATTCACAAGAATATTATTTTAAAATCAAAGTTAATTTTTCCTCATAATTCCAACAGTTAATTTTTGAATATATGAATGCATACAAAATGTATTTTTTTAATACATTGTTTTTCATTATTTTGGCCATTATAAAATAAATATATTTTGTAAAAGTGTGATAAATCTCATGGACAGGAAAATGTTCAAGGTGGGCCATATGCAGTCCGCGGGTTGGCCACCCCTGTCCTAAACTGTATTCTAGCTTCCTGATTTAAAGCTTAAAAATTCTCATCCCAAAAATCTAATTTAAATCGAAATTTATGTATCCATTATAAATTTCTCCCTTCTCGATTGGCTTAACTTAGCCTTCTTTTTAAACAAACAAACAAAAACCATTGTTATTGTACCCAATTTCTTCAATATTTGAATCCGATTTCTTCAATTCCAAAACTGAGAAAGAGTTTTAATTTTTACAGCTTTAAGACAGGAAAACTAATTGAGTTTACAAACATATTAAGGTCATGCCACTTATTTTAATAACAAAAATGAGACACAATATATATTGTTTTTCAAGAATTACATAGATAATTTATTATTTTATAATATAATTGATAATATAAATACTTGGATTGGGCAACTACTACACAGTCAAGAATAAAAATTTCTTCAAAATAAAATTTAAAAAAAAATCTAAAAATTAAAAACACAAATAACTACATATGGAATTAAAAAATAAACCAATAAAAGTAATTTAATAAATTAAGATGCATATTATTTCTTTGATGCATCATTAGCTTGAAGTATTTTGTAAAGCTCGGAAACTTTTTTTTTGTTTGAGATTTCTAGCCCTAACATTTAATTGCAAATTAATAAATTCAATCTATATTATAAATAGTTTTTTTTACTGCACTGTAAATTAGAATTAAAAACATATGAAAGATGATATAATGAATAATCGAAGGCTTTATTTAGATGCATTATTAAATTAGATTTAGTCTAAGAAATAAAAAAAAGTCTCATTTTACAAATCCTCATTTTGATATTTTTGTTCATATGTGACTAAGTTAAGTAAACTGATCATGTTTCTAATTCATTCTTATTCTTTTCTTAATATGGTATGTCATTTATATATATATAACATATTTTAATGTTTAATTTCAATTTTGACCACTTAATTATCAACAGACAAGATATTTGATTGATATTTCAAATTATCAAATCAAATACACAAATATTTGATTTGATATAAAAATTATCAAATCAAATACACAAATATTTGATTTGATACAAAAATTATCAAATCAGATATTTGATTTGATACACATATTATCAAATTTAAAGATATTTGATACACAAATTATCAATTCAATTATCTTGTCCCATTACATTAAAATAATCTATTTTCTTATCTATAGAACGAAAACAAGAGACTAAATCACAGGGTGCCCTGCAATAGGATTAGTCCGTAAATTCTTTTCAAATATATAAATCAAAATATAAAATATTTCATTTAGAAATAAAGCATAGAAAATAATTTCAAAATTATTATTTTTTTTGTACCTTTCTGTTTATTCTCTACTACAGAAACTAGAGTTCTCGCGGTAGTATAAGAACTCCATTGAAATTCATTATTAAATTTCAATGCTGATAGTTTAGTAAACATTTGCATGGGCTTAATGTTTCTTAACATGTTTATCAAGAATTAAAGCAGCAAATAAAAAAATTTCTATTTTATTCAGACTTGTACCTCTAGTTTCGATTTCAAATTAAATAGAGGAAACTACTAAGTGAGATAGGGAAAAATTTAGGGGAAAGTTAGAGAAATCTAGGAGGAATCTGAATGCGAGAAAAAAATTAACACAGTTTCGTAATCAAAAGAGGTGAAAGAAAATCCGCTATTCCCTTAAATTTTATGTGTAAAATTCCTTTTCCTTTATTCTACAATTTTTAACCAAAAGAGCATTCCTCTCTTTAAGTGCGTTAAATAAGTATGATGCCACTCATGGCGAAATTAATACTGAATACAAGTTAGAAAAAGTGAGGCTTCGTGACAAATTATTTGTATTGTCATTATTTTTCCCAAATTAATGATAAGCAAATAAATTTAGATATCAAAATTCTGCTTATTAATTTAAACTTTAAATTACAGAATTAAGATTAATTTCATAAATATTTTAAAATTATAATTTGATATTTTTGTTCATTATATGCATCCTTTATTTATCTTCCGCATCTTTGGAGATCCATCATCTCTGATCTATAGAAAATAAAAATAAAAAGAGGATGGATGAAAAGTACTGAGAAATGCCTCAGATCTAAAGCGGATTATTTCTTAATTATTTCTATCAATTCTATGTAAGGAGGTAGATTCGTTTTTTTATATATGACATTATTTTTTTTATGTCATGTTAATCCTCAGAGTAAATTTGCGTTTTACTTCTCTTCTTGCGACAGCATGCCCGGCGATCAAGGTGCAATTTCTCAATTTTAAAGTTCCAAGGAAGGCTACTTCTCCAGATTTAAGTGAGGTGAAATTACTAGAGCGGTATAAAAAGTTAGTAATTTATTATAATTTTTTTATTAGATGTTTAAAAATATTTTCTAATATATGAAAACCCGTTATAAAATTGTAATGTTGTTTCCTCAATTGATTAAACTAACTGTGTTACATTATTTTTCTTTTGTATAATTACATCCTTGTGAAATGTTATTAAATTCTTAAATTCAAAATTCTGTAAAGCAATATTTGTGTTAATGTACTTTGTATTATCAGTTGTTACAAAATCAATGCATAATAATGATTAAAAGTAATAAAAAGGTCAATAATTTAAAAAAAGTTTAATAAATATGTTAAAGTAAATTATAAAAATATAATTAATGTTTAGTCTTGAAGTCAGTGAATGAAGTTATTAAAAGGAAAAAAAAATAATAATGTTTTTTTATCATTCAATAGTAATTACCCTGAAATGAATGTCAATGTAATTTTTGGTGAAAACCATTTTGGTTTATTTGTTATTATTTTAACTAATTTTTTTTAAAACTGATTACACAGTTTGTTATTATGTGAAACAGTATGTATTATGATTTTTATTTTCTTATAATATTGAAAAAAGGATATTGTATCTGTAACTATTTATGTCAGTGACTAATATTCATTTATGTATTCAAAACCAATTTTGCCTGTAATTAAACACAGTTGATGTGATATTTATAAATAATAAAATTTAAAGATAAATATAATACTGTATTTAAAAATAATTTAATTCATTATTTTATATTTATTAATTAAATTATTTTGATTGTCAAATAAATGTAGATGTGATTTATTATAACACATTCATAAATATCCTTAACATTTTATTCACATGAATATTTATATATATAAGTAACATAAAAAAATCATATTTCTATTTCATTTTAGGTATTGCATGTCTGTAAGAATGGCCTCTTCATCTGATTATAATAATGGCAAAATGAACAATGGTGAGAAAAAGGAAGATGACCATGCATTCAAAAATAGATTAGCTCTTGAGAGATCACCATATTTGTTACAACATGCTTCAAATCCTGTTGATTGGTAAAAGATATTTATGTTCATTATAATTTATTTTTCTTCTCTTTCAATTTAGTTTGATTTAAGCTTATTGTGTGTTAATTTCATAATTCAGCATTCTCTGTTGTTAGAAATTAGTTTCATTGTTCATATTAATTATAAGTAAAAAAAATAATATTCCTAATTTATACCTTTTTGGTATATTTGCTTAAACTGTTTTTTGTATATTTTATATTACTTAGAGTTTCTTGAATAGTATTTTCTAATAAATGGCATTAACTTTCTTAATGTTTAATATTCTTTATGTTTGTTCATGGCATTTGTACAATAATAACTGTTATTTAAGAGATGTGTGATGTGTCTTACATGTTGTTAAAAATTTTGGTTTTTGTCATTCCTGAAATAATTTTTTATTGCTCATTATTTAATTATTTACTTTTTTTTTATCAAAGAGTAAGAATTAAAAATAAAATAATAGCTCAATAATGATATCTTATGTTTTTTTTATATGTTAAATTATATTTTTAATAATAAAAAAATAGCTTTGTGTCAAGTTAATTTTATAATTAAGTCTTTTTTGTTTTATTTTGACATCTTACAATAGTGCATCTAGCATGATTTTTTTTACTTGTAATTACCTATTATTTTCGAAGTACAAACTTCTTAATTAATGGAATGCAAAAATGCATAAAGAAATATTGTAATACACCTTAAAAACAATTGTGTTAATTCTGATTAATTTTTAATTATCAAATTTGAGCTATCCATTTCATTTTATAAATTCTAGTACCTCAACATTTATTAGCTTCATAATTTTGGCATTTAATTCAGATATTTATTAAAATATTTTTAACTATATTCTTTTTCAAATTTAATTTCAATCAAAATTTTTGTTGTCTTTGAAATGCTTGCAAATTTTCTAAAATATAAATGATAACAATTTTTACTGAATAACTGATCAATAAATAAATATATATTTTTTATCATAGCAAATATAACTTGAGAATCTAATTTGTACTTCTTAAAGCCATTCAAATAACTTAATCAAAATGTATGTTTGTTTTAAATTCTATATGATTTATAGATGAAAAGAATAGTAAGTCATTCCAATTGTAAAATTAGACTAAGTATTAAATATTTTAATAAAGAAAAAAAAAAAAGCTGTATAAATTAATAGCCATGTAAATTTCAAATGATAAAAGAATTTTTTTCATTAAAAATCATAATTACAAAAATAACAGAATCGAAAGTTATAAAAGTTTATTTTTTTTATAACTCAATAAATATTCCACTCATGAATTATTATTATTATTATTTTGCTCTAAAAAGACAAGTATAGTTTTTTCATTAAAGATGATTATAAAAATTATTTTAAATTATTTATATGAACATTCCTTTCTTAGTATACCTTCCTTTCTTTCTTTTATTATTTTAGAGTATAAAAAAGTTATATTTCAATAGTTTGTCCATATCCTATAATTATGTCTTTTTAGAAAGTATGCTTCAGTAATTTCTAAACTAACTTCTTAAAAAATTATCATTGTTATATATATTTTACTGGGGACTGAATGGCCGAGTGGCTAGCGCTCGGTACCACAGGTTTCGGGTTCGAGTCCCGGTGGTGCCATGGATCTTTGTAGGGATTCGGAAACTTGAAACGCTTCTGTCAGAATGTGATGGTATCATTTCTGTATAAAAACTTTATCATAATTTATTTTATTTAGGTATCCTTGGGGTGCTGAAGCTTTTAAGAAGGCTGTTGAAGAAGATAAAATGATATTTCTTTCTGGTCTGTATTTGTATTTTTTAAATTCTTAAAATTGAAATATAATTTGTTATATTAACTTTTTAATTTTAATTTAAATACAAAAATATATGATGCCAAATAGTTAATAATTAGCATTTTTATAAATATACTAGATTCTTTTAATATACTTATTCAATAGTTTATTTTTTATATTATATAGGCTTTTTATACTAACATTATATAGAAAAAATTTTTTTTATTTAGAAGAGATAAAATATTTTGAAATATTAAATTTTAAAAAGTATTACAAACATTAAAATGAACAAACCTTATTCGAAAGGGGCAAATTAAAATTTTTATTAGAATATTGTACAATTTCCAAATATTTTATTTTTCTAATTCTTTATTCTCCTAAAGGAAAACTTTTTGTTACAATACATAAACTTTTTTTTTAAATTTAAAACATAAGTTTTAGTTATCTCATCATATTAGAGTTGTAACTTATTTCTACAATTAAAAACAAATTGTAGATACTTCATATTCTAACAGTGTGATAGACTTTATCTTGCCGATCTAATAAAGTTTGTAGCTACCTCAAATATTCCCATAATCCCATATCTCCCATAATCCATGATTTAGTAATGTAGTAATGAAAATTTGTTTCTTTTTTTAATGACTCTGATCTTATGTTGTGTGATTCATTCCTAAGTGAGTATATTGAAGATGCTATTTAAATGTCTATATGCCACCTTAATTAGAAGCACTAAATGAGATCTTGGACCATAATGCCACCTTTTTTATGAATATTGCTAGGAAAATGTTTTAATATTCTTAAGCTGAATTTGATTACCTTATAGATTAATCTTGTAAAAAAAAAGATAGAAATTTTAGTAGATAGTGTAGCATCATAGCAGTTGGATTAAAAATTGGAAAATTTATCCTTCATTTTTATATTTTATATAAATTTTGAATTATAATTGCTTCATATCTGAAAATTCTTTTGTGATTATCTTGTATTATTAAGAAATTAATACATTTTTATAGATAGAAATATAAGGAAGATATGTGTTAATTTAAAATCTATTTATTTCTGATATTATTATTTTTATTTAGTTGGGTATTCTACTTGTCACTGGTGTCATGTGATGGAACGAGAATCTTTTGAAAATGAAGAAATTGCTCGAGTTATGAATGAACATTTTGTTAATATTAAAGTTGACAGAGAAGAACGTCCAGATGTTGATAAAGTCTACATGACTTTTGTGCAGGTAGTTTTACAATATATGTGTGTGTGTATAAAGATGTATCAAAGTATTTAATAATATATTGATTAAATATATATGATTGATTAAAATTAAGGTCTGGGAATCAATTTAATAATTTTTACTTTAATGTTGTTTCTTATCCTTTGAAATACTTTTGAATGCTTTCTTATTTACAAAATTTGTTTTTAGGGATAGGCATGTGATGACATGTCTCTTGATGTGTTAAAAAATATTTGTGATCTTTAAAAAGTTTTAAAATTAAGAAGTATGATCTTTATTTAAATTATATGTCCTTTTCAATTCTTATTAGTAATCACACTTCTTTTCTGATGTTATTATCTTATCAAAGCAACAATTTTGAGATACTTAAAAGCAATCTATGTTTTAAATAACTTTAAAAAGCACCATTTTATAAAATGATGAAAGTTTTATATATATATTTATATGTATAAAACTTTCATCATTTTATAAAATGGTGCTTATATATATATATACTATCATTCGGTGAATAAAATATAATACAAAAAAACTAGTTTTTTTTCCAATTTATTATTAGTTATTAATGGAAATTTTTTTGTTTTGCAGTCTACTACAGGTGGTGGGGGATGGCCAATGAGTGTTTGGCTGACACCTGAATTAAAACCTATATTGGGTGGTACATATTTTCCTCCTGATGATCGTTACTATGGACAACCTGGTTTTAAAACTATCTTGCAGCACATTGCTCAACAGGTATGCATTTCCTCGAAGGTGTCATATTTTGATAAATATTTTTCTTTTCCTTAAACACTGTTTTTTTTCAGCTAAAAAGATTTCAGATATGTAATTCAACATTGAGAAACAGATATTATATTTTATGTGATTGTTTTATTTAAAGCTAAGCATATAAAACAAAATTTATTTATGCTTGCTAATATATTGATATGTTTATCTTGCTTTTCTAATAATATATATATGAGTGATAATGAAAATTATTTGTAATTAAAGCATTTTGATAGTTATATGTTTATAAAATAGAACATTTTGATAACTATATCTCTTTTATTAGTTATTTTTACAATTATATACAATAATTAGAATGTTTTTAAAGATTGGGAAAACTCATGGTACTGAATCTATGGAATAATCTTATGTTTGATTATCCACGATAGTCTTAAAAAGTAATTGAACTAATTTAATTTTCTTTAAACTTTTTTTCCTATTCTGCGTCAATGTTTTACTTTATACAATCATAATAATTTGTTTTTCTGTAGTGGCAAGTAAACAGAGATAAAGTTTTAGAACAAGGGAGCCGTATTCTTGAAATTATTATACAGTCTATGAGTCTTAAAGCTTTTTCTGAATCTGGAAAAATGCCTCCTAATATTGAATGCATAAAGAATTGTTATAGTGAACTTGCTCAAACTTATGACAAAGAATATGGTGGTTTTGGTAGTGCACCAAAGTTTCCACAGCCAGGTATATTTAATTTTTTTTTTATATATTTTTCTAGATAAATATTTTTATCTTCTAAACACATTTTTCTAAATAATTTATTTGAAGTTTAGTTTGAGATTCTTTAAAATTATTCTTTAATTCCATTGAAAAAAAAAGATTTTTCTTTTCTCTTTTTTACTGAAGAAAGAATCGCAGATATATTTCATTCAATTTATGTTCATTTATCATAGGGCAATTATTTGCTATGTGAAAACGTGTATGCAAAAAAAACCCAATAAGTTTTTAGGTTTAAATAACGTTATAGCATATCACGAAAATAACTTAGGCAAAATTATTATTTGTGTTTTATTATTAACAAATTTCCTGACATTAATCTACAATATTGAAGGAAAAAAAAATGTATTCTGAATTTAAGAATGTATGAAATATAATTGAACTAATTATTGAACTAATAATTGAACTATATAATTGAACTAATTAAATGTATTCTGAATGTGTATAAGTTGAGAGTGTGTTGTTTAAAAAATTTATTCAAAGCTAAAAACCTTTATATAAACTGAAATGAAAAAAGAATTCCTGCTGCATTGAAATATGCCACCCTGAGAATGAAAATGTTGCCAAGCAGGAAAAATGGGTGAAATATTTTCCAATCAAATCGCTGTAAAGTAAATGCTAATGACAACAATGTCAACATCATTGAAGACAATGTCCGATTGTCCTAACCTTCCATTCAATTCCTATCTGTAGTATTTGTGCTAGTCTCCTTTTCTGTGTCATTTTATTTCTTGTCCAAAAGACAAGCAGAAAGAGAAATTTTTATACAACAAATTTCAAACTATGAAGTGATCGCATTTGCTGAAAAGGTTTTGTCATTTTTTGTTAGCTGGGTGTGAATTTTGTCAACATCTGATTTTGTAATAAACCAGCAATATAAAAAATTTCAAAAATAAAACAAGTCATTAATTTCATTTGAATTTGTTTTTTTCTCATAAACTTATACTTTTCTCATGAACTAAAAAAATAAAAATGTTCTATATTTGGTGATTTATCGCTTGCAACTAGCTAAGGAAAGAAGTAACTATATTTTGTGCAGGATTAGTGGATTCATACCATATAAGCCCACTTTTGTAATTTATGTTTAGAAGAAATTCTAAAAATTTTCAGCTTATACTTGGAAATATACGGTAACTCACAAATGAATTGTGTTTGTTAATTTATTTCCTTGGACATGCCATATACTAATAAAAAATTTTCTTATCTGTGATCGATATAAATAGTAAATTTAAAAATTTCTCTCCATATTTTAAAAAAGCTAATTATTTATCAGTAACTAATTATTTCCTTCTAATTAATTATTTTTATAGTAAAAATTTGCTCTTTTACATACATAAATAAAACATTTTTAAATGGAAATTTTTTAGAATTATTTTTTCTCAAAACTTCCCAGAAAAAAAAATGTATCAATTGTATAAAGCTAGCCAAAAAATCCAGAAAATTTTCAATGCATAATTTGTAAATTATGGGTATGAAATTACAAAGAATTTTATGTTTTGGAGAAGAAAATTTAATTTCGTTTTAATTAAAATTGGTTTTAAGGAAATTTTGCAGTTTTATTTAAAAACATTTGTTTAACAAATGTTAAAAAAAATGTTATTCTGTTAAAGAAATTATCATATACATTCTCTAAAATTTAACACTTAAAGCATGTGTACATACACACATGAATATGTCAAATAATTTATTTATACAATTTTGTTCCATTTGATATCTATGTTTATTTTAATTTTTTAAAACATGCAGAAATAATCTTTCCTAAATCCATATAAAAAGTAATAGCTTTTAAATGAACTTGTAATTTATTAAACGATATTCACAATTATTTTTTTGTAGAATTTCAATTTTTACAAAATGAAAAAATATCCATTAATATTTTTTTATAAGAGTTCTAAATTTTTTTAGTATTTTAATTAATTCCTTTCTTTTTATAGTGATATTTAGTTTTCTGTTGCGAATGTATTCTACAAATCCTGAATCTAAGGAAGGGAAAAAATGTTTAGATATGGCTCTACATACTTTAAAAATGATGGCAAGAGGTGGAATACATGATCATGTTGGAAAGGTCTGTTTTATCTTATAAACCTATACTTCTTATTTAATCTGAAATATTTTTATGCATTTTCATTGTTACATGTTTTGACCTGAAGTTATTATCTAACATATATGTAGCAGAATCAATATTACTCAGGTGCACCACTTTAGGTCTGTTACACTGTACCTACATTTTACCACCACAACATGAACATATGTTTGAAGAAATATTTTCAATATGAAGGTGCAACCTCGAACCACCCACTACTTTTGGTGATAGGTGGTTCGAGGGTTTCACCTTTGTAATAGAAGAATATGGCTGCAAATGAGTAGCACACCTGTCAGTAATAACCTCTTCTGCTAAAGTCATTACTGAAAATATAACAAAACTTTGCAAAGAAATGTCATATTAATATCACTATACTGTTACCATTAGGAAGTAATAGGATTGCAGTAAACATGGAATATAAGTGTGGTGTTTTTTTGCTTTATAAAACTAGTTCTTACAAAATCCTTACATTTGTTCATGTATGAGCTTCATGGTAATGACTTACTGCTCTGACATCTATTGTTGTATTTAGATGATGCAATAGTCCCTAAAACATATTGTGGGCTATTTAAAATTAGTTGTGGATTTCAAACAAAATTGAGACCACAGTTCCTTCTATAAGCAACACAGATTTCAGCACAGACTAGAGATATTTGCACTGCTATGATAAATAGTGTCATATAAATTCTGATAATTTGTCATTCAAAAATTAAGAAAAATTTTCCCATACTGATAACTGCTAATCAAATTTTTGCTTATATACAAGATCCTTTCATTAAATTACAAGCTTTAGCTGAGATTATCATGAAGGTTTATGAACCTGCAGAGTTCAGATTCAAATCACATCCTAATTTTACAGATAGACCATCAAATCTTATGAAAATTATTCCAACTACATCTTATCTTAATCTGAAACTATATGTGAATCATTTCATTCAAAGAAAGGGCTATTTGGTAATTCTGAAGCAATAATCCTTGTAATGTTTGATAATCCAGATGTCTAGGAAAGAAACAGAATCAGAAATTCATGTATTTGAAATTTCGGAAAACTTTCAAGCTGAATCTTATATGGATCACATAGACTGATAGAAATACTAACTAATAGAATTTTCAATTATTACTCGTTGGATGAAGACAGTGCATCTGAGAAAGTCTGGTGAATGTCCAGTGTCCACATTGGGAAACATAAACTTCCTGTGCAATTACTTCTCTTTTAACATTAATGTGTAAAAGAGAAGTAAATTAGACAACAAAAGCTTCTCTTGCAAGTATGATTGATACATCAGATTCAGAATCGAGTCAAGTATGTCATGCCATTATTTGAAGCCAAAAACTAGCATAGAGTGAAAAATATAGAAAAAAGTAAATGAAATTTGAAACTTTTTCTCTAATTGGAACACACTTATTTCTACAATAAATTGCATGTTTAATAAGATTTAGTGTTTATTATTCATAATTATTATTTACAAATATTTAAATTTTTGTTAAATAAGTGTTTAAAATTTCAAAAATAAATGTTTAAGTAAAAGTTTTTATGTCTTAATAAATTTCAACCCCTAAATTTTCTTCAGTTTTGCCAACTTTCTTATATTTAGATCCCGAAGTGGAATTGGAAGATATTTATTGAATTATTTAAAATTTTTCCTCTTATGTTTCTTATATATTCTTCTAATTTTATCACACTAGTGCACAATAAGAAAAATCTGAAATTGAAAATGTCACTGAAATTTGAAAATTTACTCCATTTTCGATAAATGTTAGATATTTAAAACTACAAAGGGGAATTGGAAGATATTTATTAATTAATGTGAATATTTTTTATTTATGTTCCTGAAACCTACCACAAATTTTCTGCTTTAGCAGGAAATGAATTTTGAAAAAAGTTTGTTTGGAAATTCAATGCTCTGTCCAGTAGGTTCACTCTAGCCCACTGTTCTTATTAAAACTTTTTTTTTTCCTCTAAGATTTTTTTTATTTATTCATATAAGCTTTAAAGATATATTATTCAAGATAAATATACACCATATGTTCTCTTGCCATCCTCATCTTTACATTAAGATTGTAATTTTTTTTACAATTTTTTTCCGCTTTATTTGAATTTATTTTAATACTTTTTGTTTGACAGCACTTTAAATGAATGTGCTTGGAAATTATATGACTAAATTGTAAGCAAATGTGGGGATAGAAACAAAAAAAAAAAAAATTTTTTTCTCCTTATAGCATGCAACAAGAAAAAAAAAAAGTATTTTAAGGTTAGAAATTATAAACAACCAAAGAAATATAAGAAAACTTCTAGAGTTCTGTTTTTACAGTAGGTACTCAAAAAAGGGACTACAAACTATAATAATCATAATGTAGCTTCGTTAATGAATGATATGTATGCAGTGAAATCAACCTGTTGTAGATACCATTGGGCAAAGTCTACTTGGTGAAGATATCATTCTAATGCTTGCACTTTCCGTAATTTAAATCTTCCATATAAGTGAATGCATAACTCTAGAAGTTTTTTTATACAAACTACTTGCAACATTCATATGCTTGTAGAAAAGTTTTAATCCATTCTTAAATTTCTTTAAAATTAATAATATTTTCTCATGCATGAAAATTTAAATTTTTGGAAAAAGCAAAATTGAAAATTAGAGCTAACACATCGCAAATAGAAACAATGCATATGCCAATCCATGAAATTCTACTATAAAATTGTGAAACAATATTCTGTGAGAATAGCAAATCCATTTTTATGTAGGATTTTATTAAATGAAATCACAATATTTAATATGCATCAATATTTCAGGGCTTCCATAGATATTCAACTGACCAATTTTGGCATGTTCCTCATTTTGAAAAGATGCTATATGATCAAGGCCAGCTAGCTATTTCTTATTTAGATGCTTATCAGATTACTAAAGATGATTTCTTTGGTGATGTTGCTCGTGATATTTTAGAATATGTTTCCAGAAATCTGCGGAATGTGGTAAGATTTAATTTAATTACATTTTTTAATTAAATTCTTATGAAAAAAATAAACATTAAGTTTATGTTTATTATGTAACTAAAACTAAATATGTTTAGTAACATGTTATGATTTAGTAACATGTTATATTTAGTAACATGTTATGTTATTAAAACAAAATATGAAACTGTTTCATGCTATAAAAATTAAATATCTTATTGCTCTTGTAAAGAAATTAGAGAACTTTATTATTTTAAGTTTTTTTTTAATTAACATTATTCAGTTTAATGTTTCATATATTTATCAAAATATATATAAAAAAAATGTTTGAAATTATTTTGTTCTTTTTCAGAATGGAGGATTTTATAGTGCTGAAGATGCAGATTCTTTGCCATCAGCTTCCTCTACAAGGAAAAAAGAGGGTGCTTTTTATGTTTGGACTGAAGAAGAAATTCGAGAAACTTTATCTGAATCAATCCCTAACACATCTCTTTCCGTAGCTGACATTTTTTGTAAATATTTCAATGTACAATCAGAAGGAAATGTTGATCCTTATCAAGTAAATATTTAGTTATTTTATTGCTTTAAAATGTGTTGATGTAGCACAACTTTTAAACTAAATCTTATTACAATTAACCTTCAGAATATTTATTGAATTAAAATAAATCTCATTATTATTTTCCAAATAAATATGATCATTTTCTTAATTCAGATTTTTTTCTCTTACTTTTGAACATTTAATATTTCAACTGTCTGTAAAAAATTATTATTAATGTTTGAAAATAGCTTGGATTATTTTTAATGAATTCTTCATTTAAATTTTATACAATAGTTGTTTATTTTAACTGAACCTGACTTCAAGTAATTTTTTTTGTTTTGTTTTTTGAGGATATTATGAATTACAATTAAATAGGAAAGAAATATTGACATTAGTTCTTAACACCAACCATAAACTTTCAAAGTATTTAAAAAACGACATTTTCTATCTTCAAACTGATTTTATTTTTTTATACTTACAGCATCTGTGCCATTTTTTGATTGAGTTTATATAGTGCATAGATGTTCCAAGATTTTGAGGCACTGTGGGCCCATTTTCACAAATCTGTTCAGCTCATAATTGTGTTTATATTTTTCATTTGAAAATTGTGTTTATATTTTTCATTTGAAAATAGTGTTTAGATATTTCATTTTATTTCTTGGTATTGCTTTTTCTTCCTTTAATAGGTAATTTCAAATTTTAATGGTACTTAATGAACATTCACCTATTTTGGTTCAATATTGCAATTTTTTTCAAAATGAAACTATAAAAAAAATCAATGTTCATCAATGCTTGCAAATTTGGTACAAATATATTAAACATTTTTTTAAAAACAGAATTTAAAGTTACATTATTGACTATGCTTAACAAAAATCACTTAATAATTGTGTTTAGTCCTAATGAACAAGTACCGTTTATATATTTCTTAGCCTTAATGATAAAAAATAATGTTTAAAAGTTTATTTTTTATATTCTATATAGGATCCTCATCATGAATTAAAAGATAAAAATGTCCTGATTGCAAAAATGACCGAGGAAGAGTGTGCAAATAGTCTTGCCATTGATATAAATACTTTCAAAGAAAGCATTTTAAAAGGAAAGGAGTTATTATTAGAGATTCGAATGAAACGACCAAAACCTCATATGGATGATAAATTTGTAACCTCATGGAATGGTGAGTTAGCTACAGTTATAAGCAAGTTTATGTTATTAAATGAAATATATTCAAAAAAATTTATCTTACCTTTCATATACATACTGAATAATATTCTAATTATACATTTTTTATATTAAATGCTGTTTTGTGTTAATTAAAATGAAAATAATTTTTTTCAGTTGAGTATTTTACAAAACTTTAATTTTTCCCGGCAAAATTAATTTGTATTTCTTTTGAGTCTCTTATTTTTATTATGTTTCATAATTAAGCTGAAATTTATCTGTAGTGTTACATCAAAACCCATTTGCATATTGAATATTTTTAGGTTTAATGATTAGTGGCTTTGCAAGGGCAGCACAAGTACTTCAGGATTCAAAATATGCTCAATATGCCATGGATGCAGCTCAATTTGTAAATAAATACTTATATAATCAAGAAACTGGTTGTTTATTACGAAGTGCTTATAAAGGTACCAATGACACTGTCGCTCAAATGTGAGTTTCATATTATGTTTAATAGTACATTCTTTTTTGATACAAATATTTCTATTTCTATTTAAACTATGAATACAAATTTCAGGTTACTATTTTTGAGAACATACAAAAAATTTGTTTTAAATTGAAAATTTATGATTATTCTGTGTTCTTGATAATTATTATAAGTTGTAATAATTTGGAACAAGGAAAATAATGTTAAATTATTATAATTGAAGGATTATTGCTAATTTTTAAATCTATTCTTTTACTTTATTAAAATTGTATGAGTTAAAATTTATGCAGCATTGAACTAAAATTTCCTAATTAAAAACATTTAATTGTTTTGTTGTGTTATAAGAAGATTTAAATCATTTATAGTTTTCTTTTGTTTTATAAATTAACAAATTAGCTAAATTAAATGTAATTTAAATAAAGATCTATTTTATATGTATAATTTCTGATAGCCAACGGCCGTACCATGATGAATATACCGGTTCTCGTTAGAACACCGAAGTCAAGCATCATTGGGCGCGGTCAGTACTTGGGAGGGTGACCACCTGGGAACACAGCGTGCCATTGGCAAATTTGGGACCTGAATGGCTAGCGCTCGGTGCCACAGGTTTCGGGTTCGAATCCCAGCGGTGCCATGGATGTTTGTAGTGGTTCGGAATCCACTTTAAGCTGTAGGTCCCGGTCTCCTATGACTGTAAGAGCGTCACAGAGCAAAAGTCAGGCTTCTACCTACGGGTGCTCCATCACAACAGAAGCTGCTTCCTTCCCCTTCAATCATGTGCACGTATGGCCTCGTGGGCTTGGCCAGCCAAGTGGGATAAGAAACAACAACAAACAACAACATAATTTCTGATTGCCAATTATATTTTCCAACAATATTTAAAGGAAACAAAACAGCATATTTAACATGCATTGATAATTTTATTTTGAAAGCAATTTACAATTTAAGTTCTGTTGTATATATTTAAGTAGTGATGAAAACTATTTTATTTTTTAAAAAATATTAAATTTTATTAAAATGGTTAGGCAACATTAGTAACAATGTATTAAACATTTGCTAAATTACTTTTTATATTCACTGTGATAGTTTAATTTTCATTTTCCCCAAAAATATTCCAATTGTAGCATAAATTTTATTAAATATTAATTAAAGGAATTATAAAATGCATGAAAGAAAGCAAGAATTTGCCTTTGTTCTTTCTTCAGCCTCTCATTTGTTTGTTTTAATTCGTCCATTTAAATTTTTCTAGGTTAAGACTACAATATTCATTAAGATAACTGAGTAAGAGTGATAATTGATTTTATCTAAGCATTATTTTTCTGCATACAATTCATGATTATATTACTAAAAATTTCTACTTATTGATAAAATTTTTCATTCTCATGCATACCTATTAATTTTTGTTTTTCTCTTAGATAATTAATTTCTAAATTTTATTTTTAAGAAGTTAATATCCCAATAACTTTATATACATTATTTTATTTCTGTGTCATGTTCAAATATTTTTGATATATTATAGTTTTATAAAATTATTTGTTAATCTTTTCAGTTTGTCTCCTATTCCTGGTGTTTTAGAAGATTATACATTTCTTGTACGTGGTTTACTTGATCTTTATGAAGCAACATATGATCCTTGGTGTTTGGAATGGGCTTCTAAACTCCAAACTACCCAAGATTGTTTATTTTGGGATGCTGCTGATGGAGGCTATTATAATAGTGTATCTACTGATCCCTCAATTGTTTTACGGTTAAAAGAAGGTAATTATAATTAATGATTACTTTAGCAAATGGATTTTTTTTATTTAAATTATTCAATTGCTTATATATTTCTTTTACTTCTATATTATGAATTATTTAAATATAATAAAATACAGATGTTTTAATTTATAGTTCTTTGCTGATTTTACTGGAATGCAGTAATTATTTTAATAAGTGTTATAAAAATTAAGTGCAGCATTTATTATTTCTTTTTTAAACTCTTTTTTAAAATTCATATATAACATATGTATCATTTTTATATGGATAAAATTGCAATGAATAATTAAAATATTTAATTTAAATGAATTTTTAAAAAAATTTTTATTTAATAATTTAAATATTCTAGAAAATATATTTGATTTTCTTTAGAACAATGTTTGAATGCATTGTGGGCCATTATAATTACATTCATAATTTCTTCTATAATTTTTTGTGACATTGAATTAACTTATTTAATCTGCAATAAATTGATTATCTCAAAAAAAATAATTCATCTAATAGGATAATCTATAAACAATTATTCATTCATATATCCATTTTAATTGTAAGGAATAGTATAAAATGACTTATTTTACAAATAAATTCCATTGATTTCTATAAATATGATAAATATCAGTACGCTTTAAAGCATATTTGTCAAAATAGAATTTTAAACAAGAAAATTATATTTATTTTACTTTTACATTGATTTAGTATAAATTATTTTTTTTTATATTTGATACATTCATTTAGCATAAATTGTTAATTTATTTAATCAGTGCACCCATTAGTATAATTATATTAATATACTTTACATATTATGTATTATTTCTATTTTAGATCAAGATGGGGCTGAACCAAATCCAAACTCAGTTGCTGTTAGCAATCTGTTACGTCTTTCCAATATATTAGTTGATATTACCTTGCAGGACAAGGCAGTAAAGATTTTATCATTGTATAGCCATCGTATGATAATGTTGCCCATGGCTTTACCTGAAATGCTTTGTGGTGTAATGTTCTACTATTCTAATTACAAACAGGTATAGAATTTTAATTATATATATTATGAAAAATAAATTAATTATATAATTGTAATTTAAAAAAGGGGCGTCTGATGGCCGAGTGTCTAGCTCTCGCACTCAGCGCATCAATTTTGGGTTCTAGTTCTGGCAGTACCATGGATGTTTGTAGTGGTTCGAAATCCACTTTAAAACGTAGGACCCGGCCTAATATGACTGTAGAGCTCTGGGCTGATGACACTATCTTGTAAAAAGAAAACATTTCCTGTCTTGAAATCTGCCAGTAGGCACACCATTGGGTGTAGTGCCAGGGAGTTAGTTTTCTTTTTAAATTTAAAAAAGAGATATTAAAAAATGCTTTGTATGATATTGATATAATGTTTTTTTCTTTCTAGATTATAATAACTGGTGACAAAGACTCTCCAAATAGCCAAGAATTTTTGAAACAAGTTCATGATCTTTATATTCCTTTTAAGATACTTTTACTAGCAAACAGTGATTCAGAAAAGGTGCTGTCTGAGCGTTTGAAAGCTCTTGAATGGTCTAATGAATCCTCCTCAGATGTGGATGCATATGTTTGCAAAAAGAATTCTTGTTCTCTTCCAGTTAAATCTTCCTCTGAGCTAAAAAAGCTGCTGCTTGATTCAGATGAACAATCTGTGAGTTAAAAGTTATTTTTTCTCCCAGAAACATGTATTTAATTCACACAATTACGTAAGAGAATCTTTAATTCATGGATCTTATGAAACTTTGATGAAATGTGAAATATTTTATGCAGTTGTGGAAATGTTGTTATATATTTGTGACAAAGTTGTGAGAAAATTGTGGTGTTGTGGTTAAATTATGAGAGAATATATTATCTTCTCTAAACTAGTATTAAGTGTTGAATAGAGCTTGTTAGAGATATTTCTGTGTTAAATTTTAAAATTCTGGTTGTAACATCTAAGACTTTTAGACCCTATACTCTGATGCAGAAGTGTAATTTTTGTTTAAAATATATATATATTCTTTTAACGATTTAATTTAGTTATTACTTTTAGTTATATTGGTTTTAATATTTTATTGTAGATGTTAATTCCTCTGTGATGAAATTATATTCCTTGTTGTGTAGTTGTTAGTGTTAGAATTTATTGAAATATTTTGTTATTAATTTTTAAAGATTTTTATTGTTATTTATTTGTATTAAATTCTATTTGTTAAGTTGTTAAACTTAAAAAGTACAAACATGTGTATGTTTTAAATTTCAAATGTATTTAACTTATTACATACAAGAAATTATTATTATTATTTTTTTTATCTTCTTTGATCTATTTATGATTTTTATCATCTTCTTCATCTTTGGTCTTGATTTGAGTTTAGTTTTCCATACAATTATCTACAAAATATATTAAATTTGTAGAAAATTTGAAAAAGAATTAGTTTTAATTTTTTTTTTTGTGTCTTGTCAATATCAATATTGTTAAAATGTTTGTTCAGATTATTATATCCTGAATCATTTCGTTATCCATTTAGTAAATATACATAAATAAATACTTAAATCTCAAATGACAAAATTTATATATCCAATTATTGTAATTTTCTACCTATAGTCCGTAACAGTATATAATCCACAGGCACCTGGTCTTTAATGTCATGCTTTGTTTTTAACCATATTGTAAAACTAACCAATCAAACAATGTTTTTTAGATTTAAAGAATGTTTTCGATGCCACAATTAAAAAAAAAAATATGTACAAAAGATAATGGAAAATATGCATTTATTTCTTAAATGCATATTTTCCAGTTTCCATATCTTCCAGGTGAAAGCAAAAGAACTAAAATTATTTGACAATTTGTAAACTTAATATTTGCTTGAGACATGAAAATTTTGATCAGTAGTACAATTACTAAATAATTTTGCTTTCTGTTAAGCGTTTTTAATTATTATTTATAATTTTATTCCATGCCAAGGTGGTGATTTTGTAGAATTAATTTTTTATAAAGCTTCCAGGAAAAAAGGATTATATAAAGTGGCATATAATGTACTCTCCCGAATTCAAACATATAATCTGCTGGTTATATTTAGGAACTTATGGCAATTAAATCTTCCATAAATTCCACTTTAGAAGTACAGATAAAATGGTGTGTCTTGTGGTCTCTATTTCATAAGAAAGCACACACTTTGCAAAAACTAAATCAAAAATGATTCAAATGAGGGATAAAATTTTTTTGTGTAATTTTAATATATTTTTAAAAAGCTATGTAAAACCAAGTTATTAAAAATTTAATTTTTATCTAACTTAAAGGTTAATTTTCCTTTTTTTTATTAATATGTGATAAGTAGATGAGATTTTTCTTAATATACATTTTATATGAAATTATTTTTTCCCATCAGAACAGAGAAATTTAATTTGTAAAATTTGGAATATAGATTGTAAAAACATTTTTTTTAACGGATACTTGAATTTTAAACACTTTCGTTCCTATTTTTATTTCTTTTATTATATACAAAGTATATTTTTCTTTTACTTTTTATTATAAAAGCATACATTTTTCATTATTTTCCAAATAAAATTAATTTTTCATAAATTTTCTTAAAATTACTTAAAAGTCCTATTAATTTGCAGATTAAATGATGCTGCATTCTATATCACTTTTGTATGTTATTGCTAAATTAATCCTGCCTCTTTCTATAAAATAAAAAATAAAAAATTGGAAAACGTCCGTTAATGAGTAGAAGGCTTGTTCCTCATTTTATACAAAATCTTTCTGTCCATATTTAATGCCATTAAAATACATGAAATTTATGAACTGCTTCATTGAAATAAGTCAGAGAAATTATTTTTTCTCTAAACTTCTTCATTAAAGATTGTAGTATTTTATTATTAGCATAACATAGCATTTCATCTTGTAGCACATAGTATTTTTAATGTTTTAGTTATTTTATTTTGAATGACCTGTACATATAGAAAACATCAGTAAAAATTAGAAATATATACCCTCATTTATTTTTAGAAATAAATATCTTTTTAAAATTAGAAAATGCATACCAATTATTTAAAATGCATATTTATGTAAAAAATTTTAAACAATATTATAAATAGTTATATACCTACATATTAGTTCATATCTATTTAGTGATAGATGATTCATAGGCATTATCTTTTTTAATTTGAAAATAAACAATAAAAAATATTATATTAGTGATGAGCCCATTTAAATTTTTATTTTAATAATATATAGTTTCTGAAAAAGGAAAGAATTTTAAATAGCATTTTGTGTTATCTCAAAAATTAGAAAAAATGCATGAAAAATGAATTATATAAAATGAAATTTATTTTCTTTCTACAATTCGATATTAAATATATTCATTATTAGTCTTTAATTTAGTGAAATATATTGTAACAATTTACTTTATAAATGGCATGCATTTTTTGTGTGGGTAATTGTATTTTTCAAAGTTATTATTTTTTTTATTTAAAATTTTTTTTGTATTTCATTTGTAGGAAAATTTCTTATTGAAATTCATTTAGAGAGATGCTAAATAATGTCTAATTAAAATTAGGTATAAATGTTGTATTTAAATTTAAGAATTAAAATTTTTAAAATGGTATTTCACAGACAAAACTTTTCATTTGCAAATATACATTTTTTTTATATTGAAGATGTATTTCACATTTGCTTCATAAAATGAATATAAATTAAAATTGCAAATTGTAATCATTTTGTGTTAAAATTTAATAACTATATTTTTGTAGCTATCCAGAAGTATATAATGATTTTTAAAAATTCTTTAAAATTTTTTTTTAAATAGACATTTTAATTTGAAAGAGATTTCACAATGATTTATTTTTGGATGATTTCTGCTGTTATAGATTAGCTGCACAAAATTATCATTTATTGCATTTAACTTTTAAAGAACTGTTATTTTGACATAAAAAAATTATATTTAAAATTAGATACATCATTAATGTATTATTTCTTAAATAATAAAAATCATAATTTTTTAAATATTTTTGTCTATGAGCATAAACATATTAATATCTAATCCATTTTCACTTTAATCATGTAAACTTAGCTTTTCTATATTGACCAGTATTTGTGTAAGATGATATTGTTAAATATTATTTCAGTTTTATTATTTTCTTTATTCAAAATTCTCATTTATAAATATTCAAACCTTTTTTATTTTAATTTAACATAATAATTTATTTTTATTCAAAAAGCTTGTTATAGGTTTTATACTACATAACATAATATAATTAAGTTAGGCTTGTATTAATTTTTTTTAGTTGTTAAGATATTTTAAATATGCAAAATGTTGTTATTTTGCTATAAATATCTTTAAATTCTTTGCAATTTATGTACACATATTTTCCTATGTATAATCAATTCCATTTCTTGTGATTGAGCTTAATGATATAAAATATTTGAATATTTTATTAATTAATGTTTGAATATTGTATTATAAATTTCAATTAATGTGCCAATATTAGTTGTGCATTAAAGTGCAGATACATTTTTTATTTGTTATAAAAAATATTATTTATATAATTTTTAATTTATTTTGTACTGCAAAAATTTAAATATAAAAATAAGGAAATAGGAACTGTTTTTAAATTGGTACAGATTTAGGTAGTTTTAATAAAAACTATTTATGCTTTTCTTTCAACTTTATTTTAATTTAAAAGAAAAATCTTGTTGGTGCCAATTTGTGAAACACAGATATTCTGTACATTGAACAATACATTTTTAATTACTACAGAAAAGTACTAAAAATTGACTTGTAAATGTAATGTCATTGTTTGTCTCAAATATAGCATTCATTTTAACTTTTGAATATCTAGAATGTGAACACGTATCTGTTTCATGATAATTTTAAAAATATGTGCAGTTGTCTATTTTGTTACTAATGTTTGCTTGTTTCAAGCCTACATTCTATGTATAGTTTAGAAAATAAATTTTATTTATATCAGAATGAATCTCTACATTTTTTTTTTCTTATTTGAATCTTTAAATTTTCTAGTGATGATGATGATAACAAAGTATAGAGTGTATTATTATTTTTATTTTATAAATAAATTTGTTTGCTTCATATTGTTTACAGTACTACACATTTTCTTTAAATTAAATGTTATTTAAATTATACCATACATATTAAATAACATAAAAATCTGGTTGTTTTGAGAAATGTTTTGTGTGTGTGAATCACATGAGTGTCTTAGAGTAAAAACATATTTCTTTAAAATATTGTCAATCTATCTCTAAATTCATAATGTTGACAGCATATCCACAGTTAATTTCATATAGAACATGGTTGTTTATTGCAGACACAAATTTCTTATTCAAATTCTTGTTGCAAATATATTGCAATACCATTCATTTTACAGTTCCATAATTTTCACTTTGTTATTTCTAATATATTTCCATATTTATTTTTTGTTTAATTCTTTTCAACAGAAATCCAAATTCCATTCCATACATAAATTTGTAAAATGTAATAGTGGTTACAAAAACATATCATTTTCCAGTTTAAAAATAATAATTTTCTTTTAAAAATTAGAATTAGTCTCATTATAGTTTTCTTGTTTTCCTTTATTTTGTCATCTTTTATACTACGTATTACAAATTTCTGGAACTGTTTAATGCTTTTATCATTTCATCCTGATTTCAAAGAGTTTTTAAATTTGGTTAATAAATTTAAAGCATTACAAGAAAATCTAAACATTTCTTGTACTTAAATGTACTTTATGTAGACAGGTATTATTTTTGTATGTATGAATTGGCTAGAAAATATATATATATATAATGGGGGGTTTTTAAGATCTCTGCAATATCACCTGAGATGATGTATAATTTCCTCAACCATCTTACTTATTCCTGGGGAAAAAAAAGCATATCCAATTTATGATTAAGAATTGATCTTGCATTGATTAAACATGCCTGGTCTATGATTGTCTTTAGACTTCTCTAGTGAGTATTAGAATTCAATAGCTTTGACAAATTATTGAAACAGTCAATCATAACATACGATATTGACACCCAGAATGTATATTCCTATTTATGTAGAAATTATTAAGTAGAAGTTTTATATTTTATATATAGCATTTCTTAATATTTTTATTTATATTTGTACTGAGTATTTTTATATGTTTAGTATTTTTTCACATAATTGCAGTGAATTTTTACGCTTGGCTGTAAGGAAATATTGGGGTGGTGCAAAAATTGTGAGATTTTTCTGATTTCAAGTTTTGAGGCCTATTTGGAATAAAGTGTTGTTCATTTGTGTTCATGTAATATATCATTTTGAAGAGCGAATTTCGCTCTACTGATTTATGTTATGGCTTTGTTGTCAGTGTTTTTGCTTGTATATTTTGGGCTGTCTAAGTTTGTACATGAAAACAATATGCAAAAATAGATGAAACTTTTATTGAAAATAAAGAGAACCAATTCAATTATTTGGTCTGATTGTTATGATGGGAAGAGAGAATTGGAGATGGAGTATCAGGTTCTGCTAAATATGATACAATGCTGTCGAAATCTTTTAATACCTCGAAAGCCAGATTTTTTTCTTTTAATATTTTTTTCTTTTGTCTCTAAGTGTAGTTATTGGAGATGCACTGGTGGAAGTTGATAGTTTTTTTTATTGCTTGTCTGAAGGAGATGGTTTAAATTTTCTACGGAAGCTTTGATAGGTTGTAAGTTTGTGTTTGACAGATCATTTGCTGGGCTTTGAAGGTATGTTGTTTAAACAATTGAGTGTTTTCGTCTTTTAATATGCAAGAGATTAAAAAGGAAGTATTAGATTGGAGCTTAGATGAAAAAGAATCTTCCTTTGGAATACGATAAAGTCTGCGGGCTTCTATAATAGAAAGCCGGTTGAAAGTTTTGAATTTCAGAAATGTTTTTTTGACTTTGCGCGTAATAAGATTGTTGTCCGTGGCCGTATATTCCTCATTAGCATATTTAGGAACTTAGACTGGGCAGGAATCTGTGGATTGATTGGTGCTGCAAATTTCGCATTTAACCGGATTTTTACAAAAAGCAGTGGGGTGGAGTAAAAGAAAAGCCTTGTTGGCATTGAGAAGTTTATCGAAAAAAACCAACAACGATATTTTCTGTTGTGTGAGCCATCGTCGGGTGTACCCCGGTAAAACTGTTCCCAAAAATAGTTACTAAGATCTACTAACTTCCCGAAATGATAAAGATTCGATTTAATAATTTAGTTTGTTTTCCAGAAAATCGTTGGAGTTCTGATACTGAAAAATTGTTTTCCTCCTCCAATTTTTTGGCAAGGTTTGTCTGGTGTATATCGTCAGGGATTTTGTGTATCAAAAAATCGAGCTGAGATTTTTCTGTATAAAGGGATATTGATATTTCGATACCTATAAGAGTCTTTATATTTGCTAATTCACAGACAGTCTCAAAATGGTTGATGGATATGAGTAGCTTTCTTTGTCTGGTGATGTGCATATATTAGTAGTTTAAAGTAGTTGCTTTGAAACAAATGCCATTCTTCAATAATTTAGGATGTGCTTTGGGAATTGTGCAGCTAGGAGCTTTGAGAACTAAAGTAAAGAATTGTGAGCTATGTTGGAATGTTTGTTTATGTTAAAATATATTAGTTATGCGAGTTAGAATATCGCGATTGGCTTTGAAATAAGTCTTCAACAGGATCGCACTCCTTGAAATCAGAAGTTAATGAAGTATCCGTCATATAATAAAGAAAAATACTCGTTCAAATAGTTCCTTTTCCTACACAATATATAAAAATAAATCCAACAGTTAATAACAAATGAAGTCTTAAGTAAACAAAAAGGAAAAAAAAAAAAAAATGTGATTTACCCAAAAGGATGTCTAAATCGAAAGAAAAACTATTGAATAATAATAATAAAAATACTACCCGAATGTACCATCAAATTCGATAAACCAAAGATTGCAAAAATGCGAAAATTCAAAATTAATCGCAAATTCAAAATGTTTTTCTATGAACTAAATGAATCGTTCAATTCTGAAATTGAAAGATTCATAGTTTATAGAAAAACTATCTTCTGATGATTGATGCACATTTCAAAGTAAATATCATGGTCTTAAAATAAACAATATGTATTTCAAGCGGGCAACAAACTCAGTGAATAATAAATTTAAAGTTAAAAGATCAATTGAATAATTCATTTAAGTTATTATACCAATTTTGACACATATCTTCCGAAATTATCACTTTTGTTTTCCTTTCTTTAATTAATGTATTAGGCTTTAAAAAATAGATTCAATTTCAATTTTCACGTAATTCAATATGATTTTTCAATTCCTACTATTAGTTCACAGAGTGTGAACTAATAGTAGGAATTTAAAAAAAAAAATCCCTATATATATCTTGTTCACATTTTCAATCATTAATAAAATATTTTTTATTCATCCACTCAAGTTCAAATACATTTTTTTAAACTTGTAGTGGAAGACACTTGATGGTTAATACAGTGCTTTCAAATATTAGTTCATTCATTAAATTTAATTAATTAATTTTAGTTTTATATGGGAGAAAAAATTTCTCTTATATAAGATATTTAGCAGGATATAAATTTAGGAATAAATACCGTCAGTGGCGAAGCGTATAGATCCCTGGAAAAAAAAAAAATTCTTTTTTCATTTTGGTTTCTAGTCTGAATCAAGGAGGGAACAAAATGGAAAATAAATTAGTGAGAGAGATGGAAAGTGTGTGTGTGAGAGAGACAGAGATAATTTTTTCTAATTTAAAAAAATGAATGATAATTATTTATAAAGGATTTTCTGCAATATAGTGAAAAAAAGTAGGAATTGACTTCAAATTTTATTTTTGTATATTACTTGTTAAATTTAGCTGATTATTAATCCCTGTTTGCTTCAACGAATCACAGTTCGGAAGTCTTATAGTGATTATTTCTTCTATAACATTGTGAACAAATATTATTCTACGGTTAAGTGACACGCATAATCGTCTGTTACTGTTAGTGACGTTAGAAGAGATGGATGTTCAGAAAGTGGTTTGTCTTCTATTTTTTTTTTTCGGTAGTTATTAATTGTTTACTATTTTTGTTTTGTGAGTAACGGTCTCTTATGTTCTAATTCTCAGAATTTCTTTCCCTTTCTGAAAGAAAATGTTAAATATTTTTAAAAGAATTTCGAAAACATTTTTACAAAATAATTATGATTTGATTCGTTTAATATGTTTTAGAATAAAAAAAGTTTAAATGTTATAATAAATAAAGTTTTTATGTTGATAAATAATTTTTTTATTTATATAAAAGACTAAAGTTACATATTCTAATGCAATAAGTTATATATTATTCATATTTAAAAAAAAAACATAATTTATTTTAGAAATTTTTAAATTAGGCGAAACTAATTTTAACCTTGGTAAATAGACAAATTACTTTTTTTAATGATAAAGCAATTTGTTTTATTTTCAAGTTGTATTGCAGATAATGGGGTCTGATGATCCAGTGACTAGCGCCTTGGCGCTCGGTGCTGTAGATTTCAGGTTCAAGTCCTGGTGATGCCATGGATGTTTGTAGTAGTTTGGAATAAACCGTAGGTCTCGGTCTAATATGGTCAAAGTTAATACTAAATTGCAATGTGAGCCTTTCGGTAATTTATTGAATATGAAATACACAAGCAGCTTCTAAAAAGTACAACCGAAGAAGATCTAGAGCTATAAGTACCTCAAGTTACCACTATTTACAGCTAATTGCAAGGAGATACAGGACACTACTTCGCTTGTATCAGCCACTGGAAGGCAGATATCCTGATCACCTGTGTGAAAAATGCTTAACGAAAGAGGATTGTATGGAAAATGTCCTGACTTATGTGCACCCCTTGCACCATGCCCCTTGCACCATTATACACGCACACATGTCAATTGGATTGAAAATCTATTAACGTGTAACATTTGTATTACTGATAAGTTCATATTTTGTTTGCAAAGTGATTCAAGAAAATTATTGGTTTGATTATTATTGAGCTAGTAATATTCTATTAACCCAGTCATGTGCATAAAAAAAGACATATTTGATGAGCCCAGTATATGTATGAGGACAGATATGCCTTCGGATGACCGGCTTGACATATATATTGTCCCAAGAGGCACCTCTGTTGCTGAGTTATATAGAGATGCCATTTTTGATCCAATTGTTCGTCCATACGCAATAGCAGTTGGTGACACCTCCATTTTACAAGATAATAGAGCTGGACCACACAGAACTTAGTAAGTGGTGAATTATATTCATGAGAAGACTATTGTGCGAATAGGTTATCCAGAAAGTTTTTCGAATATATATCTAACTACCACTTTTCAATTATATAAAGATGTCATTCTTCATCCAATTGTTCGTCCATATGCAGGAGCAGTTGGTGACACCTCCATTTTACAAGATGATAAAGCTAGATCACACAGAACTTAGTAAGTGGTGAATTATATTCGCGAGGAGACTATTGTGCTAATAAATTATCCAGACAGTTTTTTGAGCATATGCCTATCTAATTATGTTTGAGATGTTTTAGAGAGACGTATTGATGCTTTTATCCCATTCCTTGCAAAACATCAGGATCTTCGAGCTGCCTTAATGATGGGGCTTTACGACCAAATGAATTGCTAAACAGCATCATTTTGAAAATGTAAAACAGAAGTTAATGAAGTATCCGTCATATAATAAAGAAAAATACTCGTTCAAATAGTTCCTTTTCCTACACAATATATAAAAATAAATCTAACAGTTAATAACAAATGGTGTCGAAAGTAAACAAAAAGGAAAAAAAAAATGTGATTTACCCAAAAGAATGTCTAAATCGAAAGAAAAACTATTGAATAATAATAATAAAAATACTACCCGAATGTACCATCAAATTCGATAAACCAAAGATTGCAAAAATGCGAAAATTCAAAATTAATCGCAAATTCAAAATGTTTTTCTATGAACTAAATGAATCTTTCAATTCTGAAATTGAAAGATTCATAGTTTATAGAAAAACTATCTTCTGATGACTGATGCACATTTCAAAGTAAATATCATAGTCTTAAAATAAACAATATATATTCCAAGCGGGCAATAAACTCAGTGAATAATAAATTTAAATTTTAAAGATCAATTGAATAATTCATTTACGTTATCCCAATTTTGACACATATCTTCCGAAATTATCACTTTTGTTTTCCTTTCTTTTATTAATGTATTAGGCTTTAAAAAATAGATTCAATTTCAATTTTCACGTAAGCGTGCCTGTGTGGTTGTTAAAAGTTGATCACACTCCATATTGAAACTAATCACATATTGAACTCAGCTACTATGTTTTTTGGTGTTTCCATATTGTGTTATCAAGACAGAAAATAAGCTTATTCATTTTCTTTGGTGGGTAATTTTTGAAGCATTGTTTTGTTATTTTTTTTTGCAAACTTGAATACATTCTAATGAATAGAAATTAGAATTTTCCTGATTTTTTTCTTAATTTTTAGAAATCAGAGTAAAGGAATGTCTACTATAGATGGATGGAAATAAGATACGACTAGTGCTATCATTAATAATTTATAAAGAATTTGTCTGTTGAAATGTACTTTTCAACGTAAAGCATTTAAGAAAAAAAATGACTTCACTAACCGTAACACAACTTTTACCAACAATATTTACCAAAGTGAATTGTGTTTGACAGTTTATCAAGCGATACTGGATAGTATATTCTTGTTTATAATAAAACGAGTTCATTCGAAACTCATTTTCGTCTAGAAAACAAAAACATTTTTGATCATATTATTATATTACGTTTGTGTCTTCAGTAAATTTTGTTGTAAACTCTAAAAGCGTTAAAAAAACGAAATCGATTTGTTTTTCTACAACATAAACAACTTTCATCCCTTGTTCAGCTAGATGAGATAGTTCTGAATTTACCAAATGCTGAATTTCTCACAATAACAATTTCCCACCAAAAGCAATTTCTCCGCGTGCTTTTCTCTTGTTATAACCTTGAAAACAAACTGTAATCATAGTTTTCAAAGTTCAGATGTGCATTTACATCAAACAACCGGTTTGTTCGATATTACTTAGAAGTAGGAACGAGAATTTAGAATAAATTCTATTATAACAATTTTGTATATTTCCTTATATAGATAAACATTAATATATATATGTAAGATATATTATGCTCATTTAATAACTTTTCTCTAGAAGAGCTGTTAATAAAATAATAGAATTTTTAGAAATATGTACAAATTAATCAAATTTTATGGTTAGCGAAATTATCAATATCTAGAACATCAAATTAAACTTTCGTTTATTGATACAAATATTTTTAAATTTACCAACATATTCAATAATTATTAAAGTAAGTTTGGTAAGTAAAAATGATGAAAGATAAAGTAAAAATGATGCTTAATTCACACACTTTATTATAAAATTTTGTTATTTATAAAAAATTTTGTAATCCATCATGCTTTTTTTTTCAGATATCGGAAAGGAATAGTTCAATAATAATAAAAGACTGAGTCATTAAAAGCAGTTGTATTTAAAAGTGTATTTTTAAAATGATTTTTCATGAAAATTTAGTTTTGAAATTTTATTATCCTATTAAAAATAGTCTGCTTACCATCCAAAATGCAAAGTCCTCAAGAAAGCATCCAAAGGCTATGAAAATTTTAACATGCATTTACCTCGATAGGACATGCAAGCAGTTAGCATTTCATCGCAGATGCAGCATTAAGGGCGTCTGTAACGCCACACATTATAACGCGCCACAGAGACATAGGAACAGAAAGCTTTAGAAAGCCATATAAAGAACAGAAAGTTTTTTTAAATAGTGGAATTGTTTCTACGTGAGGGTTTTTTTAGCGTGGGACTGAACGACGTGTACGATTGTAGCAGCATCGTCTCCCCACCATACGTGAGGATAGATATATTGTGCTCATTGGCACTGATGGATTGCATTGCAGTATGCTTAAGCATGATTAAAGAAATCAGGTTTATTCCATAACACTTGTGTCAGAGTGTGTTACTCACATCGTTTGCAGCCTGAAATAATTTCAACAAGGCGTCCATTGCTACAATTAACTTCTCTTCGATCTGGATCACACGTTGGCGTCAACAATGGTGCGATGAACGCCCGACATGGACAAACAAATGGCCCGCCATTATCAATCACCATCATGACGGTATCCGAGTCTGGTGACATTGTAGAGTGACTCTCTGCACAATTCTGGCATTATGCATTGTCATACTAATCTTTCTCTAGCATTATGGTTTGGG